>JAPQRQ010000017.1:3723056-3733697 GCA_037367365.1 Apogon talboti
TGACGGTGCAAACATTTAAGACCCAGAACTGATCAGTTGTTTGCAGAATGTGTCCTGGATATTTCCCTTAAGCCTTCACACATGGTTGGTCTTATGCATGTAAAATGATATCCCAGTAGGATTGGGAATTTTAGCTGTAAGGCCGATACGATACACATCTTGATATAGCATCTCCGATCCGATATATTAAAGATACGTGTGTGGCAGGATGCGATATGACACGATTTACACCCAAATCAGGATACAGAGTGATTACGCACATTCTGATTCAGCACATTCTTTCTGGTAAAAGAATATGCATTGCAATTCAATGAGCTTGATTATTTATTTATCAAATAAAACCATGACTTTTCACAAACTGGCTTTTGTGCAGTTTCAGAACATGTGTCTCACATACAGTCACGTGAAAAAGTTAGGACGCCCCCTTTAAATCTTTGTTTTCTTTACCATATAAATATCTGGGATTCTGATTTTTTACACCAATACTAAAATATGGACCACCTATACCAAAACAGATGAAACTAAAGAAATGTGTTTTAGAATATGTTGGTAAATTCAATATATTTGGGAGGAAAAGTTGGGACACTTTTATATTCATTATTACTTACAATGCTTAAAATGAAGATTGAATGCACCTGGTCAGAAGCAAACCAGCTGAGGACTGTTAGAGGGGCTTTATCAGGATTTTATCTTTTAAATAATGAAGACAAGGGTGTCCTAACTTTTTCCTCATAAAAATAAAATCCATAATGTTGCCAAACTCGAGATTTTAAAACAAGAGGAGGATAAATTTGTTCTTCTTCTCTGCATGTTTCTCATGCTCAACTTCTTGCTTCCTCACCAAATAAATATAGTATTCATCTGCAGAGCTCATACTGTACATTAACGTGGGTCTTCAGAAATTAAAAACTTTATCCAAATAAATAGTAACAATTTAAATGCAAGTAAAAATATATTCTATTGAATGGATCAAATTTTATCAATACAAACATTCAATAACCGATGCATTTCCATATCATTCCAAAATTTTCATTCGCTTCTCTACCGGTGCACTCGCATCATGCATGGGCGTGTCAGATAATCTTCCCATCCCTACATTACAGGTATTTTAGACAGAAAACAGAATTCTTTACTTCCATTACTCTGTTTATAGCACCCATTTAAGATGTAGCCTGTAGCGCCACCTTCTGACACAGCCTATTTTTTCACTCTATATGTAGATATAGATGTGACTATTTATTTATTTATTTATTTTCCTTTGTGACATTTCAAAATTTTACTTCTGATTGTGATTGGAAACAGTAATAAAATAACATCAACTAGTCAGATACAGACTGAGTGTAAAATTCAAGGATAGATAGATAGATGTACTTTATTGATCCCAAACTGGGTACTCAAAGCACAGATGCTATAGAAAAGGGCTGGTTCCTACATTTCCCATATTCGTCGCCATACTTAGATTCCTGTTGGTCAGACATCACAATCCCATTTTTGTAATTTGTGTTCAAGCCACTGGTATTACCCAACAGGTCAAGTGATTTTTGAAGACATAAAATGGTCATAATTCTCTTAACTGTATTTTTAAAGTAATGTTTTGTAAAAGGTTCCCACAGATCATTAGTGGTTCGAACAGAGGCTTCCTGAAACACTTGATATTTCCTAAATTGGAATGGGTTATGATGAGAAACCTGTTTGAACACATTTACTGCTCAAAGCTCATTAGTGTTGCTACTTGCAGACGGCTGCTCATGATCCAGTTCAGTGAAACAAACCTGGCACAGAACCATCCAGTCTGGTTAGATCATTCCTTCCAACAAACCACATTTGACTCCATGATTAAAGGATCAAATATGCATAAACAGTGACTTATTGACTTTGCCAGTCGGGGTTATGTCAGGGTTGGGGTTCAGGGGAGTGGTCAGTGTGTGCTAATGACTCCATCTGTGTTGTATTTTTCAGGTGATAAAGGCGATAGAGGAGGGCTACCGTCTTCCAGCCCCCATGGACTGTCCACCCGGCCTCCATCAGCTGATGCTGGACTGCTGGCAGAAAGACAGGGCAGAACGTCCCAAATTCGATCAGATCGTCGGCATCCTCGATAAGATGATCCGCAACCCTAACACCTTGAAAACCCCAGTGGGAACATGTACACGGTAAGGCCGGACAAACCCAGAATTCATCAGGTTTTGAAACACAGCTTCATACAATAAAGACTTTTCCCTTTTATTTCAACACATTAGTGGATGATCCAAAGCGTCCAGCGGATGATTTAGCTCCTGTAGTTCAGAGATAAAAGATAAATCCCAGGGGATCGATAGCCCAAAGCAGCTTCTATGGCTTTATGGTCAATAGCAGAGCTTTTAAATCAATCTCTATAATGAGTTCCTGGTACTTTAAAGTGCAGTGGGAACTCCAGACCTCACTCTGACGTTTGTCAAATGAATTCTATTTGCAGTCAGAACATTCTTTCCCGTGGTGAGATTGAGACTCGGAGGGTACAACTGGTTAAAGAGCACTTTAATATACGCAGACTGCATGGGGGTGAATGCATTCAGATTGAAAAGATATTGACAAAAATATTTTTCACGAGCACAAAGATGACATGCTGCATCTGTTTGTG
This sequence comes from Apogon talboti, assembly GCA_037367365.1. NCBI lineage: Eukaryota > Metazoa > Chordata > Actinopteri > Kurtiformes > Apogonidae > Apogon > Apogon talboti. Next base: position 3,725,677 of record JAPQRQ010000017.1, read on the forward strand.
AATTTGGTATTGATTGAAGCCTCCAATCAGCTTCATTTTTCTCTTCTCCTGTTGTAATTTACCTCACCGCTGGATGCCTTTGGTCGCCTCTTTGTCGCGTCTCCCGCTTGATTGTGTTTTCAACCAAACGCTTCCTTTTCACATGAGACGTAAACATGTTCTGTGCACATCCCGCAGACCAATTAGTCCACTGTTAGATCAGAGCACACCAGACTTCACCGCTTTTCGCTCAGTGGGAGAGTGGCTGGAAGCCATCAAGATGGAGCGATACCGAGACAACTTCACAGCAGCTGGATACAGTTCCCTGGAATCTGTGGCCAGGATGTCAATCGAGTAAGTAGAGACAAAGAGTCTCCAGGAGTCAAGCATCAGATGAGGACATTAACACCAGACGTGTCGGACTGATCTCACCTGCACAGCCCTTTGCTTCAGACAAACCACTTACAAAAAGCCCAAGTGTTCTGACATGTAACGCAATGATTCCCAACTAAGTCCACCCAAGGGGGTACACAGGAGATTTGATCAAAAATATACATGTACAAGCATCTGTTTAGAGGGAAATACAGGATCTTTCTTGCTTGTTTTTAGTAATTGTGCAGCGTCTGAGTATCTTTTGATCATCGAGCAAGCAAAGACATTGAAGTAGTTAAATGTAATAGACTTAACCCCTTAACACCTGAATTTATAGAAGAATTAATTCCTTTTGTTTATGCTTTCAAGCAGATGCAAGTGGAGATTCTTGATTTGACTATAGCACATGAAATAGATAGACATTTGGGTATGAAGCAAATTTCCCACAACAGACATAATGGTCAATAGTAATGAAAAAGTAATTAAACAGATTTTGTCTTGACTAGGTACATATTGAATATACCTGAACCGGCATTAGGGGAATATATACAAGATTTCAGCTGATTCTGTAATGGAAATGGTTTGATGCAAATTTGCAACAGTCAACATTAAGGGGTTAAAGATGCTAAAACAGTTAAAGTAGTAGATATTTCACCATATATGCTAACATAAATGATATAAAAAAGAAATACATATATTTAAAGAAGTAAAGATGTTGAGAGGATTTAAAGAAGTAGATATTGCTGCTAATATAATTGATAAAATAAGTAAATAAGTGTATGAATAAACAGTTTAAATTATCAGCTAATCATGGTGATTCAATAAGTTATCTAAAAAAACTATAACTATAGACACTATTACATAAATATTAGTATTAAATGTCCGCTTAAAATGGTCAGAATTCCTCATTTCATTAAAAAATGTAATCAAATTTATACATCATGCATGGGAAGAGTGGACATGAATGAATACTAACTGTAGGATAGTACAGGAAGAATAAAGTTCAGGACAGAATAAAGTGTAGATACACCACAAACTATGATAAAATAAGAATGATAAAAAAAAGAGATAGAAAATAAAGAAGAACAATAAACAATGAATGTAAAATCTCAAATCAATTATTTGCACAAATTTATCAGATATTATGACATAATGGGATCTATCGACCTCGGCTGAACTGATGCCAATATGTGAATATGAACATATACCCAGGGTGTAACTTAACCTCAGTTAACATGTCAACAACCACATCTATGTCCCCAATAAACCAGCAGTCCCAGAGCTTTTTTGGTCCATCATCTTTGAAATGGATAAATGGATCCTATCAAACAGCTTACATTTACAGTTGAGGTTCTTTACTCTTTACTCCCAATAATGAAAAAACCTAAAGGCTGTAAATCTCTGCTGTTTTTGAGCATTGGTTTGTCTGTTTCCAGGGATGTGATGCGCTTGGGGATCACGCTGGTGGGCCATCAGAAAAAGATCATGAGCAGCATACAGACAACCAGAGCCCAGATGCTGCATCTCCACGGCACCGGTGTCCAGGTGTGACGGACGGCGTGCTCGGGGGCCTGCCTCGGACAAGGGCAGGGCCGAACGAACATCAAAAACTGTAAAAAACAGAACTTATCTGGAGCAACGCCTGGGATGGAGGCAGGATAATCGTCATAGTAACCGGACATGTGTTGTGTCTGGGGTGAAACCATTCCTTTGTTCCTCAGTGAAGGATCGTGGTCCGCTTCCTCAAAGGGCACGAAAAAGACGAAAAGGGCAAAAATCAACAATGGAAAAAAGAAACTACCTGAACGTGATGACTTTTCCTTTATTTTTTTCTCTTTTTGTTTCTTTTTCCTGAAGCGCTTATGAACACAACCACATATCAAACAGCGCTTTGCAAAGGAGGTTTCTTGATATTTCTTTAACTTAAGTGAAGACATTGCTATGGATTTCCTTTAAAAGAATGAAAAATGTCCTCTTGCGGTGTCACTTCTCTCTTGTGTTGATTTGTCTGCCACAGTGACATGTTGTGGCACTTGTTTTTATCTTTTTTGGACTTGACAACAGGGTAAACTCTTTTGTCCAAACACAGAGGGAAACCTTTTTGGGTGCAGAATCAGAAGTAATTTCTGTACTTTCCAGACTCATGGAAAACGTACATTCAAACTCTACACCAGAGTTGGTTTTGACACATTTTTTTAACGAGGAATTTTTCAGAACGATGCACCAACGAGGAGACGCAAGGAGGCTGAATTGTTCTTTGAATCACCAGACTTTTATATCAAGAGTAGCAATATCCTTTGTCCTAGCGTTCACTAAAGGTTGGATTTTGGGAATGTTTTCAGCACTGTTGAAAGATTGTATTGAAACCGCCGCTAACTGTTCTGCCATCATTTTGCCTAAAATGTTGCAAACAGTGTTTTTGTTGTGCAAATCCAATTTCTAAAGGGTGGTTAGAAGAAAGGTCTTGTCGTAATACTGCCTTAAAATGTGTTGGGAAAAACATTGCTGCTGTTTTAGGCACTTCAACGGCGATGCTTTCTGCGGTTCATTTCAAGGGTGGGCAACAAGACTGAGCTCCCTTTTGTTAGTTTTATTTTTCTTTCCTTGTAGTGTGATGTCTTTTATATCTGGAACTTGAATCAGTGAAATTAAGTGCATGGGCACGGTTTAATGCCACGAGTGACACAGTTAGGAGACGGACTAAACAGAGCAATAATTACCAGGTAGAAATGGTCCTCAATTTTTAAGGTGCTAGGTTTTCATGCATGTCGAGTGCTGCACAGACAAAGAACAAGGAAAGGAGAGGAAAGGAATGGACTTCTTTGACCTAAAAGAGACAGTTCTAAAGAGCTCCGAAAACTGCCGAGCCAAGTCATCAAATAAATAATCATGTCGTGTTTTGCTGCTATGATAGGCTAATCATTTGACGGAAATCTAACATGGCGTAAAAATGCTAAATTGAGCGGCTGCACAGATATGAGAAGTACCTTTGGAAACACTAGAAAGGTGCTGGTTATCCACGCCGACGTCATGCTCTGGCATCGATGTGGAATCAAAGAGCGCCTTCGGGGTTTGGGTATGAAAAGGCAGGACCAAACGGTGGTGGATCACGGCGTTAAATCCAACCGCCGCCGCTTCTGGAGGCAGCGACACAGCCTGGCTTGTTTATTCATGTGTCTCGGCGGCTCATCCCTCACAGGCGTAGATGTGACGGAACATGCATTAAAGTGTCTCTTAAGATTGTTCCTCTGTTCTTTGCATGAGAAGCAGAGATGAGTTGGAGGGGGTAGGGATGGGGGGGTGGGCGCTTTGCACAAGACGTGCTAAAAGCCAATCAACCTATTTGGTGCCATCTGTCTACATTTCCAATGCAAAGCGGAAAAAAAGAACAGAAAAAAGAAAGTTTCAAGTATGTTTGGGTGCAGTATTCTTTGATAAGAACATACAGTTATTCAGAGGTGGCGTTCACACAAAACCATTTCATTTCTCCTGCTGCTGCTGTAACCTAAGAGGGAATTCTATATTTTCAAAGACATTTTCTTTCCCTGTTTTTGTCGCCCCGTCCACACTCAGCTGGTGTAAAGTGGTGTCTACTTTGGAGAATCAGATGTTTTGCTATAATACTTTCTAAAATATGACTTTCTGAGACTGTTTTGGCTGATCTGTTTCACAGATCACACAACACATTTGTCAGGTATCTGTTTCTCTAAAGTATCTGGATTCACAAAGAGACAATGTGATTGGAGCTGCAAATAACAACTGCTTTTTACCCACTTCTTTCTTAGTATTTCCTTGAGCACTTGTCTGTATAATATCAGACATACTAACAGGTACATATACATTTTGAAGAGTCCAAAGCCCAAAGACTGTCATAAACAACTGGCCCTTTGTTGAGCCCTTTCTAAGAATTTCCAATCTTATTTGGATGGACATAAAACTATCTTCAAAGTTTAGAGGTGTTTAAGGCGAGACACTACAGGTGAAACCTCCTCAGTTGATTACTTACACAAGTATGAAAAAAAATGTATTACAAGTTTTTGAAATGTGTATGTTTAATTATGCAAATTAGGCATTATCTCATTAAATATGCGTGATTATTTTCGGTAGATAGATATGAACATATGATAAAGCCCGGTGCAAAATTCCTTTTTCATTTTGTTTACACACAAGATGAAAAGAAAATTATAGAGGGATTTCAGGATATCTGCTTTCATTACCTAGGAAATCAAAAAATACTGTCCATAGCCTTACAAAATTGATTTTCGCCATATTTTTTAAATTAAAATGTCACATAAATCAGGCCAGGAATGATTTATTAACAAATCCCTGTCTAAGTATCTTCATAATACTGGTAAGTGTATAACTGGAGAGTTTGGCGTACATAGATGCAACACAGGCTGAGATGTTTATACTGGAGGATGACAAAAAACTCATTTTGAGAAAACGGCATTTAAAGATTTCATTAGGGGAATTTAATACATTTGTATAGGAAACAATTGTTAAAAAACAGAATTAACGCTCAGGCCCTTAGTAATAATAATATAGAATATTTCAATCTCATGAAAATGTATTATCTAATAACATGGCAGGTATATAAGGTCTGATACTTCCTGATGTTTTGTCAGCTAATCCAGTCGATTGCTTTCCCTTTTCACATCCTGCAAGTCGCAATTGCTCTTTTCTTTTCCTTAAAAGTTGCAGTATTAGGGGCATTTTCTGAGGTCCCACGTTAAGCTAAACCCAGAAGTGTCAGAGTACACCACATGATGTGTCTGAGCGAATGACGTCAACAGTACTCAGCAGTAGCCAATCAGATTTCGTCATTTGCATTAAACCCCCCCTTTGTACATTGACGAATGGTTACTGATAAAATTGAAATGCCCTTATTTGGATTACATAGCGTTGTGCAGAAGGCTCAGAGCTTTCCAACGATACCGGACATGACAGACTTTAGTAAACAGACGAAACTCGGCATGTCGGTTTGTAATGCTAACTTCTTGGTAAATTCAGGAGAAACTTACTGCTGCGAGTAAACAAACTGTAATAGAATAAACATCTTAATGTATATTTTCATTTTTTTAGCAGCTTGAAAGAACACATATTGAAGGTGTAAACTAGCAAAAAAATCTCAAAATTGACCAATGCTTGAAAAATGTATGTTTTTGCCTGCTGTGTCTCGCCTTAAGCCAAAAGGTATTGGATGTAGATTAGACACTAATGACTGAATCCATAATGTGACTTATTTCATGACTGACCATGATCTCACATTAATAGAGGAAATAAAGCAAATGTTTATGAATAATCTAAAACATCAGTGAGAAGTAGATAAAGCAGATACACCTGCATTGGTGGCTAACAACAGTTTACTAAGCTAGTTAAGGTTAGTTTGTATTTGACCTTGGAGGAAAGAGCTTTATCTTTATTAAGTTAACATTGTATTATGATCATCGCTCTTAATACATTGCAGTCCATTCTGTTTACTTCTTTCTGAGATCAGACTTGTTTTAGATGATCTCTGGCTAGAATCATGTAGAGAGACATGCTAGTAAAGCTTTAGGCCCAGCACAAGGATCAAGGACTTGACAAAGGGTCAATGGTAAAAACAGTTTAAGAGTTGGACAGTTTTTAACAATTGTATTTGTTGTTCATATATCTGGACTGACTGATCAGATAATGATTTTAGCACGTTTGTGAGCGTCAGTTTTACCTGGCTTTGATCCTCTTAGTGTATTTAAACCTTTTTCAAACAGGAAGTCAGGCCATTGTTAGTTAAATCACGGTTAAGCTGGTTAGTTTGGATGGAGTGTGTTAAAGGAAACAACCGTAGATGTTCTAAGGGTGTGTTGTTTTCACACTGTTGTTTGGAGTTAACCGGCTTAGTGTGGACACAGAACGCTCAGATCCATTTTCACAGCGGGACTCACCTTTGAGAGAAGACACCAGGAATTAGTCCTGACCGCCTCTGAGCGCCCCCCACCCCCCTCCCCTCTGCTTGGATTTAAAGGGTTCCTGGTCCCCGGGGGCCCCCCTCAGACCCCACCTTATAATACCTCTGTCCCTTCTTCTTTACTGTGCTGGGGAGACAGCAGTTTGAGCCAAATTGAGATTAAGGCCAGGATACAATCGATTGAGTCTCCACATCATCTCCAACCTTCACTAACACCAGTCACTCGCTCACTTCATCACGTTTTAGCCTCGTTCATCCCCACGTCTGAACTTCAGGTTGCTCAACTTTGGATAAAAGTTTTGTTGTGGCTCTATATCAGCAAAAAAAAAAAAAAAAAAACACACAAAAAGAATAAAAAACGTAGAAAAAGACAAAAAACAAACGGAGTAATGTCTGGAGGATGGAAAGGCTGACTGGAATCAGGATGAGCAGATAGAGTATGAAGTTATTTTTCCAATCTTGCCGTTCAGGAGTTGTGTTTCACCGCTTTGGCAGGGTGATGGATAATTCCAAAGAAAGCAGCACTGTTGATTGTTTCAGAAAGAGCCTGGATTGGAGGGAATCTTTGTATATGTTCTAATTGTAAAACTTGTACATTTTATTTATATTGTTTTTTACACCTATTACTCAGTAGAGAGCTCTGAATACATTGAAAATGCACTATATTTTTCTATCTTGCAGAGGAATTATTGTCACCCACAAGATTTCAGTTGTACATACTTTTTTCATTTAGGACCAAAGACAGCTGATAGGATTTCCATCTTTTCTTTGACTTTGTCTTTTCTTTTGCCTTTTAGTTGACTGTACAGGAATACAAATTGTTGATTTATTATTTATTTTTCTGTGATGAAAGTATTGAGAATATTCACTGGTCAAAAGTATTTTCCCCAACAGCAGAACTGTAAGATCATTTAATTAGATAATTTCTTGTTACATAGACAATTCTTTTTGCTTTGTAACCTTTGTAATAGACTGTACATATATTTTTGGAAATATAATACAATCTCTATAGAAGTTTGGAGTGTCTTTGGTAGTGTTTTATCATTTTGTCATATTTCCGTGCACAAAGGTGGTGTTTTTTTTCTGTGTTTTTGCATCATCTTGTTATATACTAATGAAATACAAGTGTGTTTGTCATGAATACTTTTTTTTTACACACCAAAAAAGTTTTTTTCAAATGGTGATTTTAAGCTCTTTTATAGAATGCACATCAAACAAAAACAAACAACAAAACACTTAAAATAGCTAAATTTAACATCATAATAATCAGATATAGGCAACACTGCGTGACCTTTGACCTTTGCCCTGCACACTCATTTCTATTACTCACTGTAACATACAGACCCATTTTCTGAAGAATAAACTAAACAAATCTATTTGTTCAACAAGTGTTAAACTGTCAAAAATTGACATTTATATTGTAGTCAAAATGCAATTAATATAATGCATTTTAATGTCATTTCAATCACATCTTTAGTGTGAAGGCCTTTATAAACATCAAAGTTTTAGTCTAATTCAATCTACATTTCTAGATATTTTAGGAGATAACACGTGGGCATTTTGTGTTGTGGTTCACAAAAATGGTGTGAAAGTGTGGTGCGAATATTTTCTTGTGTATGTCATATGTATGGAGATTTTTTTGTCTCTATCGATCAATCAAAGAGAACAAAAAGGCAAACAAAAATATAGGTTTGAAACAAAAAAACAAGATTTGAAAACAAAA
>JAPQRQ010000017.1:3756106-3766107 GCA_037367365.1 Apogon talboti
CCTGCTGCTGATACGCACAAGCAATAACTTAAGTAAAAGTAAAAGACTGAGCACAGCAGCACCAGAAAGCAAACAGAGGAGACGCCATCACTGGGAGCCATCCGCACCCGGGGGGGGCAGCCACCGCCCCCCATAACCCGGCACCACCCACACAGAGCCGCATCCCGACCAGTGAGAGAGGGATATAGAGGTAGAATAATACTTTCAAAACATTGCCCTATTCTCTTGAGACCCATCAAATAAATTTTGTCTTCTGTAGGGGGACTTAATAGCTTAAAGTAACACCACAGAACTTTTGCTTGCGGGGTCCCCCTAAAGTCAAGAAACGGTATTGTCTGCAACAACAGCTGTTGTAAAATCTCTATCTCGGTAATACTCGTGCATTTGTTGACAAGCCGTTGCCGGCAAACTTCCTGAGGCAAGACAGGAGACGCACTGATAGAAATTTGCTACAGTCTTCCTCAGTGAGACATGATTAAAATCACCCAATATAAAGTTTGGAGCCTCCAGTGAAATAGTCTGGAATCTCTGTACAACATCAAATACAGTGCAGGAGGCAGAATCGGCATTTCCTTTTGCAAAGTGAAAGTGAAACTTAAGACACATTGCTAATTCCTTTAAGTCTCCCGCTGTTGTGAAGCTCATTTACCTTTTCCCTACCCCCTGAAACTTTACAACCTTTAATTTGAGGGGGCAGGATGTTTGTTTTTTATAAAAAACTTTTGTATTTTCCAGTTGTAGGAGGGTTTGCCCCTCCTAGAACTGGGTCTTAGAACTGGCCCTGGAGCTCCCGGGTCAGGTAGAATTGGTGAAACGGCACCGACAAAAGTTCAGATTTGTTCTTTGATAATAACAGAGCTGCAGTATCGTTCATTAATATACAGACATACCCACCTCCCTGTGTTTTACCCTGTTACTTCAGTACTGCGGCCCAGTTGGAAGGTTGGAAGGTCCGAAGCCATCAATGGTGAGATCGGAGCTGTGGTCCTGTTCGGTGAGCCATGTCTCGGTGAGAGCCATGACACAACAGTCCTGAAAATCCTCTTGAAAGCCAACGTTTCCCTGGAGCTCATCTCCTTTATTCCTTACAAACGAACATAAAAGCTCAAAAACCAGGACACCAACCTCCTCACTGTCTGTCACTGCCCATCAATTATGTGATGTATGCCGTAAAGCAGTCAAATTTTGGAGTGCTTTTCGTGTAGGGGTTACTACCTGAAAGCAGAAGTTGCACAGTGCCAGTACAGGTGATACAGATGCTCTGGAACGATGACAAAATGTAATTGAACCTACTGTAAGTTGTCGTACCACCAAAATGACCTTGAAAATATAGTTTGAAGGCAGAAAAGTCCGAAGTGTTGCTTTAAAAAAACAAAATCTGATGTCCACTGCAAAAGGATATTCCATGAAAAAACAGTATCTGAAAAAAGTGTTGCATTATGCTGTTTCCAATTATTTAATGTCATTTTTTTTTTTTGCTTTCTTGGGTCTCAGGAGGAAATGTTAGACATCAACACTCCAAACGGGGAGTTACATTTTCCTATAGTCCTTTTTCTTTTCTACCAGAGCCTAGTGAACCCCAACAACTCTCACAAAATATATGGAGTCCGGCATGAGGGAGTATCACTGGCTTCTAGTTGTCCCTGTTGATTTAGCAGTATTGGTCTTACAGTAGTCAGGGCAGACTCATTACGTGTTCCTTTTACCCAGAAGTCCACAGTGCCTGTCAGACGTCCTATGCTTCCCTCTCTCCATCCTCCTCGTACTGATGGAGCCCCTTGTTATCATGATGACATCTGAGCCAGCTCCATTTTCAGCTACAGCGTTGAATCGTAAAAAGAATCTCACAAATGGACTATGAGTTGAGATATTTCTGCACATTCACTGGTCTCACACTCAAGAGGGGATTTCCATGTTTGAGAATGGAGGCAGTGAAGGAGCACTTGTGGGCTGAAGGCCTGGGGTCAGATTTACTAAGGACGACAAATTAGTGTGAGGCCACAATCCAAGAAAAGTACAGATGAGAGAGGCCAGTTCTATGACTAATGTGAACATTTACACAGACGCAGTTGGCTTGACTTATAATGCTCTGAATGCACAGGTGATCATTACATTAGCAAAAATGCAAATTAAAGAAGAACACACTGACATACTAATGCATTTTGACAAATATTTCAGCATTGACAGTATGAACACAAGCTGCAGCACATCCAACAAAAACTTGGAACAGGTGCAGTTTAAAGGGTATCTGTGGTGAATTTGCATTGCTAGCTATTTCAAAAGATGAAGTAAAATACTGGTTCCATCAGGTAACTTTCATCACACCCCATTGTCAAGTACGCGTGAGTAAGTCCAGCACTGGTAGTGAAGTAGACTCGTTGATTTGTCCGATTACCTGGGCTGCGATGGACTGGTCGCTGACCCCGTGCAGCGGACACCAGTCTAAGATGACACAATATCGGCCAGTGCTAGGTCGTGTTCCTAGGACAATGACGGAGTGCAAAGCTTACAGCAGCACTAACTCCTTGTTTACTTTGCACTCCATCACCTCGAATCAACGCGGGTACGTCACTTCTGGCTGGCAGTGGCTGCTCCCCATAGGTTCTGCCCCTACGTGTAGTTCACGTAATAAAAAGGTTCCGTGTGGTGCATTTATGGTGATTTTTTTGTGCTGAATTTGTGCCTCTCTTGCTTATAAATAATACTCAAAGCACATTTAATGTCAAAAGCATGACCAGTACAGGTACACTTTAAGGTTAAGGGTAATTCATTTCATTATCCCCACAGGTGTTTGCACTTTATTTATCCAAACAACCACACTTAGCATTAGCATTAGCACACTAGGAGCAGTGGGCTGCCATTGATGGTGCTCAGGGACTAAGTCCAGATCTTCCTCAGTATCTGGGTCAAGGGTATTAAACTGCCTATACTTGTTTTTAATGGCAGGGGAAATAGAATGGTTCACACACAGTCTTCTTGCTTCTCTGCTTGTCCATCTTGTTAGGTAGAGTGCAAACCATTGTGCCACTACACTGCTCAATTTGTTATAATAATAAATGAATAATTATTGATAATAATATAGGACTGACTTGAAAATAATGAAAAAAGGGTTTGAAACAGATGATGTGGACAGCTGATTGAAATCATAGCTCAGTCCAAAAGCAGCATCCAGTAAAGGTCTAGTCCCGTAAGACAACCAACAGTTTAACAACAAATGTGTTCCTCAAAGAAATGTGCAGGACAGAATGAAAAGGCAAATACAAAGGGTGAGCAAGGCAAGCAACACCTCCACTGAGAACCACACTGGTCAGGATTACTGTGACAAACCTTTGAAAGCATCTACAATATGGAGCCACAAATGCCAGTTATAGAGGATTTTTGTCACTGGATTGTGAACGGTGACTATTATTTTCCCCAAAAAAGACAGTATTGCTTCATCTGAGCGTACTTCATATTTCCCCTGAATGCTGGTCCATTCCAGATGTATCCAAGCCTAGAAAAGGCTGTTATGCTTCTGGATAGTTAGCTTAAGGATCTATTTGGCTCAGTGAAGTTTGGCCTTTCATTTGTGACTGTAACTCCATATTGTAAGATGACCAGCTTTCATGTCCTGATTTCTGTGTTTAGTTTTTCTCTTTGCGTCTTCAGTCCTTGCCCCAACTCTTTTTTACATCCCCAAAATGTGACAATGACCAAATGTCAGTATGTGATGAATTGGGAGAATCTTACAGTAGACCTGAGCAGTAACTGCCTAATGCTACTACTATTTCATTTAAATGCATCATTTTCTAAAATTTTGCAGTCTGATAAGAAGTCTCTTTCAACAACAGAACACTCCAAGCTGGCAACCTACATTCAACATATCACATTTTTAATATTTAAAAGGCTTAAACTGTTTTGTCTTATGCAATTTTGTAAAGTCACAGAGCCCGTTTACATGCACACCAATACTCCGATCATTATCTAATTTCTGGAGTTATTAGAATATTCAAGTGATTATGTGATAACAGCAGTTATCTGATTATGAGAAATTGGATTAACACACCTAGATTTCACCCCAATACTCTGATGTCTTCACACATACAGGTCAATCAGATTTCTTGATTTTTTTTTACATCTGCGCATGTGTAATAAATAAATAAATAAATAAATAAATAAATATATATATATATATGTGTGTGTGTGTGTATACCGTAGGTGTTGCCATGGTCAACAAGACAAGACTGGATGTTTTGAAAATGACAGGAAGTGTACATGTTACGTCATAACGTATGTACATAGTCCAAAAGAAATCAGATAACGGACTGAAACATGTAAACCAGAGTTTTTCGATTATCACATTTCTAAAGTGCATGTAAACGTGTCAGATCTTACTACGGCAATTATCGGATTACTCCCAGTTATCAGATTGTTATGGTCATGTAAACGGGCTCACAGTCAGAGTCAGAGTTTTTTCCCCTTTTCCAGACTGACAATGGTTTTTGCCAGACCTTTCAGGTGCACTGTATAGAGCTTAACATGTGTACATCTCTGGTTATGTAAGACTACTAAACCCAACAGTACCTTCCCACTGCCAGAAGAGGTTTTGTACTATTGCAGACTAGCAAACATGGCCACAAGATGATGAAAGTAGCAATGGAAAGTGAGAGTTCCAAGATACATGGACAAAAAAGTGCTAATGATACCATGAGGAACATTGATTCCATGTGCATCTCTGGAGTCATAATTTCCATATCATCATGGTCAAGACTGTGTTTCTGTAGGATAACAATTTGCACAATAGGTGGATGAAGAGCATAGTTCATTGACAGTGATTGCACTAAACAGTGTGAACTCTTCCCCTAAGCCAATGCCGTATCCTGCATTTGGTTTACTGAGAAGCATGAGAACCAGTCTAATCAGAACTGATGAGTAGCATCCCACCAGTCAGAAGTCAACAAGAGTGATTTGTGTGGGTGTATGCCTGTGGAAGGTCAGGACGAGCTTCTCTGCAAATCACCCTCTTACTGAGCAGCAATGTGAGGCATGAAGTGCAGGGAAATCACAGAATGGCCTATTGTAAATTGTGCTGAGCGGGAGATGTGGGGGCCAGCATTGTGACACCATTATCTTTCCATCTGACATGAGATGTGCCACATTATTCATGGTGAACGAATAGATGAAAGATCCCAAAGGCTTGGCTGAGTGGAGACAAAACAATAGATGAGTATTTATGCAGTGGCTGTGGTGGAAGCACTGCCTGGAGATTACTTACAAACTGATCTATAACATGCGTGATATGCCATCCCTTTAGGAGTGATTAGACTGTGCAGATTTGCAGATTTTCATAAAACGAACAGCAATTGTTAACATCTGTCCCTTCCCTCTTTTATGATGCACAAACACATTTGCAGATAACATTTGAATGCCTCTGAAATCAGCGATAATTCATTGCAACTCTTACATTGAATCTATAATAGCCTGATGCTACTTGCAAACAGCTGCTTGGCTCGCACAACGCTTGATTTCAATAAACACAGCTGATAAATGCCATATTCAGTAATCACTGCCGCAATAATAGCACTCCTGAAGAAGGCATGCGAGCGTAACGCACGTGATGCACCTTTATACTGTGACATATGAGGGTTTCAAAGGTGTTCCTGAAGGGCTGAGGTTGTACCCAGAAGTGTTTACCTCTCAGGTGTTCATCAGAGTTTGTCGGTAAAGTTCATGGTACCATTACAAGCAGTTTTCTTAAAAAAAAAAAAAAAAATTAGAAGAAATAGTCTTTCAAGGGTTCCTGAAATCACTTGTGTTAAATGTTACCCAGCATCACATGTTCCAATGTTTTAAATGGTTTTGTAGCATCCCTGCATTGGGGTAATCTCAGTGTCTGTAGCTACATTTCTGGACAAGAACAAAACTATTATGTATATCCTAGGATGATTTGTGTTATTCACTTATGCTTGCAATTCAGTTTTACATTATGACCTTTATGTTCAATTAGTGAAGTTGTAGTATCATCACTACAGTCGGTTTTTCTTGACTAAAAGCAGTGAAAAGTGGTGAAAAAAGCACCAGAGGTTCTTGGTAGAGCCCTTATAAATGAGGCTATGCCAAGACCCAAGAAAGGGTCTCCTATATGGACAAACCACAGAACTCTTCATGGGTCTGTTTATCACCTTTTTTTCATAGTGTGGGTTGGTGGAAGTGGAGCGGCGAGTTCCACTGCAGCAGCCACTGAGGCCTGCGGGCCAAAGGGGGTGGGCGGTCGATGCACAAAAGCCAGACCCAATGGGGGTCCCTAATAGGACCTGTATTGATCCTGGCGTGGTGTTCACCCCGTGGGTCTAATGGAAAGAACTGCTAGGAAAAAAAAAAAAAAAACCCACTCTGAACGTTCTGAATTTGGATCACATACAGGGGCAGAAGTGCTTACTTTGTCATGCCCTTGAGATTGACAAAACTATCCTGTGATGTTTATTTGAAGAGTTGATGCTCGGAGGTGAGTTAATATAGTAAAATGGCAGCAGAGGAGGCTGATGCAGGAAAAGCAGGATGCCCTTCAGTGCTGTGATGTATAGGCTACAAGTCCCCTAATGACCATGATGGGGTAGAGTGACTGTAAACCAGGCTTCAGTTTATGTTTGCACATACAGTATGGAGCATAATGGCAGAGGGTCATCGTCTCCAGGCCATTTCAACAAACAGTCCTATTTTGATTTAAATCTGACCTGGGTGGAAAATGATGCAGGCAAAATGCTGTTTTGTTTCAGACCGTATTGTTTGTCCGTTGCTAACATATCACACATAATGTGTTTTAAACCAGTAAACACTGAAGGAGAGGAGGAGAAAAGTCACTGTTTATGTAACCTCCAGTAAGAATCAGGTCCAGGCTCTGGAGTCAGCAGTCAAGACTAAAGTCAGACCCAGATGTCCACATTGTGTTTTGAGTCCTGAACAAGTCATAATGCACACTTCAAAACTGAGTCCAGATTTAAATACCGTCCATCTAGAAGGAAAGCTGTTATTAAACAGAACACACCAGTTTCACACAGAATAGCTATTTTTTTTTGTCCAAATCTCATATGCAAAACTTTTGTTTTACTCAAAATCACATTGGTTTTAAAAAAGTTCTTCATCTCAATACACGCAGTAGCTAAATAGCATTAGCTCAAGCTTTAATCACTGTTTTGTATGGCTGCAGCTAATGACTATTTCACTAGTTGAATAGTTATAAACTACTGTAACAACTAGTCAACTAGTCAGATCATGAACTGCCAAAAAAACACTAAAGAAAATAACAATGACTTATTTGTATTTATTGCAGCAATAAAATACATCTTTCTTTCTTTTAACAAGAACATTTGGTGCCTAACAATTAAATGCATAAGAAAGTTTGTTAAACACATTTAATCCAATGTTCAATTGTTAACAAATATTGCAACATCAATAAAACACTTTTTTTTAACAAATGTGCACAACAGTTACAGTTGCAGTGCCTAACAAAGTTTTTTGCAATCAGCAGTAAAATAAACATTTGTCTTAAATAAAAGTACATGATATCACTAATGACCCACTGACGACTGAAATTAGTCATCGACTAATTTTGCCATTGACTTTTTGTCGACTAGTCGTTGCAGCCCTACTTTTTTGTGACCTTTATATCTGACAAAGCTGGAAGTGGTTGCTTCTCCATCTGTAATCTTTGGGCTACATGTTTTACATGTTGCAGACTGTTATTTATCTCAATCTTTAAAATCAAACTTGATAACATAGCGTATCTACACGTCTGCAGCCAGATGATTTACACTGACAAACTGTCATGAAAAATAATGAATGTGTATATGTGATCAATTGCATTTGGGAAAATCTGAAGTTATTCGAAGTTTAGAGAGAAAAATTGTCATGAGTTAGTAGTGCTAAAGTCCATAACAAAGTTTGTCTTTACTGGTTTTCTAAAGTTATGTGGTTATCTCATTTGTGAGTCCACATGTCTGTATGCTAATGTACATTAAAATGCATTAAAACTAATGAAAAAACTTCACTTAATAAATGGCAAGTTTGTGTTCAGTCAGTTTCAACTCAGAGTCCTTCTTATTGAGCTTTCCCAGGGCTCAGTGGCCTTCAGCACCAGAATGAGCTCCTGCGAGACCACATAAATATTTATTGTTACAGCATTATAATAATTTAATCCTTACCATTGATATTTCCAGCACAGAATGTCTTTGGTTATGTTTTTGGGAAGAGAAACAAGGTAAACCTCCAACGTAGTGTAACACTGCAGTTAGCCAGGGGTGTTGTTTCTTACCAATTCTCTTTGATTGCAAGAATGTGAATAGTCTTTGCAATAGATGGAAAGTTTACTGCTGTTACTTGAGGTGGTTAAAATGACTTTATCTAAATATTTTCCAGTTTCTTGTTCTTGTTTTCGACTTCTTCCTTCAAAGTGCTCCTGTTCCTGTCGTCTAAAAGCTCAGCTGGGAAACATCCTTCTCTTTTGAGTCAATGATAAATGTCTCCAGTTGTCATAATTTATTGCGACTATCATTACTGCAGATTCGCTGATTACCAAATTAACCTTCAGATCACTATTCAACTGTAATTGTTAACAAGAAATGTTTTCCTGCAATTGCTTATTCCATCTGAGGCGGCCATGCAGCTGTCAGCTGTGGTGCACATCTGCAGGGAAATTGAGTCTATAGGAGAAAGAGCACGAAGCAGCCACAACACAAAATAAAAGAGGATACTCTGCATTTACACCGCAAACTTTTTCCAAACCCTGCCGAGTTTCACCAGATCACTCAGCTGCGATTTATCGGAAAGGTCAACCCAATGCATGATAAAATGAGTGATACTCTGTGGATGTTTCCTAAGGCGACTCCCGAAGCACAAGTTTAATTCACTTCTTTGCAATCCCCAATAAAGGCAACGTTACAGCTATGACAGGCTATTAATTGAAGGAATGCATGAACAGATAATGATGCAAGAACAGTGAACACATCTAATATATTTTATATATATATATTACCGAGTATTTTCACCAAGTCATTTTCTCAGCCTTATTTTACCTAAACATTAAAAACTGGGTGTCCAGTTGCATGACATTCAGAAATCTTTATCACAGATCTTTA
The DNA here is from genome assembly GCA_037367365.1 of Apogon talboti. Lineage (NCBI taxonomy): Eukaryota > Metazoa > Chordata > Actinopteri > Kurtiformes > Apogonidae > Apogon > Apogon talboti. The sequence continues at coordinate 3,765,220 of JAPQRQ010000017.1, forward strand.
TATTATGGATGTTTTACAGAAAATCCAGACAGCATTGTATCCTTACCAAAGAAACTTTTGATGGTGATTGGGTTTGTACAGAATTAACAGATGTTGCAGTTTCACTTCATACCTGTTAAACAAACCAAAGTAAATTTTTGCACCAACAGCTGAACTGGAATGTCCACAAGGGTAAAGACAACAGATATAACAGCCCATAAACAGCCCATAAATGTAGCATTCATCAAGCACAAAGGGTAGAAAATGATGGATGAACTGTTAGCAGCAGGGAGAGGGAAGTGGCTTCTTCCTGATCAGGGTGTCAGACCATCAGAGGAGCTGAGGGATGGATGCAATTAACACTGTGTCATTGGTCGCATTATCATAAATATTGTAAGGTGAGAGGTAATTTGCATGATTGATAGAAGGGATGTCTGACCAAAGACTCCTCGAAATATTAGTTTGCATTATGGGTGGCTTGACTTCTAATTTCTTAGACTCAACAAATGTGTTTTGAAAGTCGATCCAACACCGTCAACATCATCAAGAATAAGAAACCACACCGGACAGGTGAGAATTTACACGTCAACAAACATCCAGCTGTTACATTAATCTTTTACAGCATCCAGAACAGTAGCTGCAATGTATTTAATGACTTTAACGACCTTATGAGATCACTGTGGGGAAAAAGAAATGCTAATGGGCCTTTGGCGACAGTTTACACGTGGTTCTCGAGGTAGTTCTGTTCAGGGTTCTTGGAACCTTTGTGCCTTCTAGTGTAGCAGGCCACGGTTCTAACTTTGGAGTAGAACTTTTCTAATGGAGGTTGTGTCATTAACCCTTGGTTGGTCACGTGGCCTATTCAAACATGAATGGTCACGTCATATAAGCTATATTTAGAACTTCAAA
>JAPQRQ010000017.1:3859994-3871853 GCA_037367365.1 Apogon talboti
ATGTATTTTTCCACTTTCTTGTGTCCAGTCATTGTGAGTCCATGATTTGACTTTGTCTTGTCAGTCTGTAACTGTACATTTGTTCTTGAAAATATCAAAAACAAAATATTTTTAAAAATAAAGAAATAAAAAATTCATCAAGCACTGGACTTTACAGTGGAACTGTAGGAAAACCTGTGAATGGATCACCTTTTCTTCTTTTTAGTGGTTTATATATACAGTATTTAAGGTATCCAGCATCAAGGTTGCCATCACATAAAATATCAGCGTTTACATCCTGTTAACCTGAAGACCCAGAACAGACAAACACTGACTGTAATCACTGAATGACCTCTGCATTTTTTGACCTCACAGCCATGATATAACAAACACATCTTAATGAAATTAAAACAGCCTTGTTTGACAGAGGTTTTTTTTTTTTCTTTCTTTTTTTTTAAATTAATAATCTTGTCAAACACCTTTTTCATTAGAAAGGTAATCTAACTTAAGAAATATATCCAGCTTCATACTGATAGTATTCCTATAACAATGGATGGAATAATATCCCAGAGGAGAGCAATATTATTTTTCATATTTTAAGAGTGAGACCACTTGCACAACTTCTCTATTTAAGAATATTAGGTTACTTTCGTTCCACTGTGGTCAGTCAGCAGTAAGACTTTTATTAGATTTTTTAAAGAAATCTAGTCAAGCAAAATGTGTTTACCCCAATGGCAGAGTTCTTGGTTAAAACAAGATAATTTGGTTATTTGAGAATATTAGCTTTTTTTTTCTACTGGGGCTGTTTTACAGTGTTTGTAACCCAGGACCAACTGATCTGGACTGATGACCATATGGAATTAAGAACAGCCAGGAGAAATGTCAAAACAGATCTGATCAGTTTCTGAAAGACTTTTTTTAAAGTATTTATTCAGTTCTGCACACCCCAAGTAGAAAAATTCATGACCCTGGTGATGGAAGTTTATTCTGTCTTAATGGGATGTAAAAGTGCAGGAGTTTGAACCTGTACTCTTCCACAGACCTGACTTCCAAATCCAACCTTTTTGACCTCGTCCAGATCCCCCGTTGGCCTTCAGCCCTGCACCATGATTTATGCACCATCGCAATAATGTGAAGGGTGACGCCTCTGAGGCCCAGGGGTGGATGGGAGTAACAGATACCCCCTCCTCCACTCAGAAGTGTCTCCATTAGCGTTGTTTTTCACTCACAGCCCAAACATGTTCAGTGCTACAGGCTTTCAGAGCGACGGCAGCTACAGTGGAGGCAGTGACAGACAGACTTTCTCCTGGATGCTCTGGTCTGCATGTCTGTGCTGGTATAGGGGTGACAGATGCTGAAAGAAACAATAGAGTCAGTGTTAAAGTGATGCACCACAGTTTTGTCTGCCTGAGGCTGATGTTGGCTAGTAGATATGTCAAATTCCCCAAAGCTTTCAGTTTTCATGACCGTTTCACCCTGCATCATGGCACATTGACAACATACTCCATATGGATGCTGAGATCAGAGTTAGTATCATAATTAAACCTTTTAATGCCCATTCATGGAACACTAGCGTTAAGGTTAGGGTTAGATTAATCTAGATCTGAAGTGATTAATCGACTTAAGTCAATTAAGAAAATTATTCTATTACAATTTTCTTGAATCGAAGCTTCATTTCCTTAATTTCACTGCTGCTAAACATTGGTTCCAATGTTGTGTTTCACACGGACACTTAGTGTGACGCACATGACGCCAGGATCAACACAAAGTTGTATGTTGGTTCAATCTCAAGTTGTTGTAAGTTGGATCCAAATGTGCTGAAGACTGCAGAGCACATGTTGTTTGTAGATGTCATTGGACTTAAATATTTAGATACTAGATATTTTTATATATATTTTTATACTGTTGTTATTGCTATATGATATTTTCTATATACCCTTTTACTTTTCTACTTTTTGTGGTCACCGTTTCAGCTGGTTAGGGAATAAAGGATAAGTTGTCTGTCATTTTCAGACATGTCTGTTTCACATTTTTTTCATCAATTCAAATATTTGTTTAAGCGAATCAGAGAAAATAATTGATGAACTAATTGATTACAAAATGGCCAAAAGCTGCAGCTCTAGATTAATCAAAGAAGTGTAAGGCCATTGTTTATGTATTCAGTCTTGTGGCTTGAGTTTAAGATGACTAAGATAAATGCTGATCTACTTGTTTGTTTGTTTGTTGGATTTTATTTCGAATATCAACATTTAAAACCATAGTAACAAGGAAAAATATAAAAAAAGAAAAAAACATATTTGAAAAGGAGCAGGATGAAGTTCAACTTATATACTCCAGTCCCCTTACCCCATCTTTTTTTTTTTTTTTTTTACTGGTCATACAGTCCCATGTCAGCTCCCCAAAGTAACTTAACAAATCTTACACATATCAAAATAAATTCTGACCAAGCCCTACTTCAGTTGACCCTCAGCTCTAACCCTTAACCCTAAATGAGTCCTAGTGACCTGGTACCATTAAGAGGTTAAGATTCTTTTTGAGATCCACTTTGGAGAAAAAAAAAAACTTTCAAACTAGCAAACTGTTGAAAGTATGTCATCTATAGCGATGCTGCCATTTGTTCAAATAACTGCTACTCGATAACATGATCCAGTGCACACTGTTCAGAGTCACACTGTGAACAAATATGCTCATTATTTTCTAAAATGAGTTTAAAAATGGAGAATGTCATTACACTTTCATTTAGGATGAATTATTCTAGTTTTATAATTTTGGGGGGAAATGCTAATATAAATGGCAGACCAAAGAGATGTATTTCTTTTCCTGAGAGTATTAAGAGTGAATGCTTTGAAATGTATTTCAAAGACGTGTCTGCAAAGTAAATAGAAATCATAGGGTGAATTAAAATAACATCAAATAAGAGGTAATATTTTATTGTTTGAAACAAAGACAAGGCTAAAACATCTTCTACTCCCTGAGGTAAATTGGTTTCCTTTGTTCATTTTTATCCATATTTGTGTAAAGATGCAATTTCTTAAACATGTTTACATGTACAGCATAGAATGTCTAATAATAATAATGTCATACTGACTACATACATGCTAAAGTAAAGGCAACAGCAAAGGACAACATTAAAACAAAAACATTCCAGCGTGCAGCTTGATGATCATCGTTCTTCAGTGTGTTTTAATAAGCTATTGAGTGTCATGAGATACTTGATCGACAGCCGTACTGACCAACTGCAGTCCTCAATGCATGGCTGAGAACCAATCAGGTGGTCGACTGGTGAATGTGATGTTCCCGTGTCTCTACTGATCAGAATCCAACTCCAAATCCTGTCACATAAATAACAACTGGATTTTGGCTTCATTTTTGCATAGTTGCATTGTGGTAACAGTTTCATACCCATCTTGAGTCTAACTTGAAAAATGCTTAGTGTATTATTACGATAAATCAGTAATAGTTTTTTGCTTCAGGAAGCGTAAATATTGCTAACATGTGTGGTGTTGGTGTTTGACAGAGGTCATGGATTTAATGAGTGACTGATAAGTTTATTTAACTTGGCATCTCAATTTCAACAATGCGATGTTTGGTGCATTTATGAAATGAAGCATATGCAATAAAGAAAACATTCAAGATTTTGACCATTGACTAAACAAAACTGCAATGTGTAATGGAGAAAAAGGCCCACTTTTATGTTTATAAACTTACTTTGAAACAGTCAAACTATGAACAAATGCTAATCAAGTACGTTTTGGGAACTTGGTTTTTACCCCTTGGCCGAAGGGTATTTTAATCATTTGGTCGTCTTTTCTGTCTCTCTGTCCATCTGTCTGTCTGTCCATTTGATGTAACAACATTATCTGAAGCATGCATTGACATATTTGCACCAAATTTATGCTGTGGATGCATCTTGGCATGGAACAGAATCATATTGAAAATGGGTGATCTTGACCTACATTTTCAAGGTCAAACGGCAACATGTCTTTTCAACCACAAAATTGCATTATTTGGAGAATGCATTGACATATTTGCACCAATTTTATGCTGTGGATGCATCTTGGCATGGAGCAGAAGCCTATTGAAAATAGCTCCATTCTGGTGGAGGGATGTTAGTGCGCAGCGAGTTATGTTTAAAAAATTAGTGTGACATACTTGCACATTTTTCATGCCAGAATCTTCCTGTTCTTCAACAGAAATTTGCTAATTGTGTTACTTGACACTTTCACTGAGTAGTTACATGTCAATGCAATCTATGTGGACACATGTGGAAGTAGAATACCACTGGCAACTGCTAGAAATTTACCACCAAAAAAACAAACAAAAAAACCCCCCAAATTCTAGCATTTATCATTTTACTTTATGTGTAAATTCTAATAAGTATTACATGGATCCTTTTGTAATTTATTGCTCCATTTAAGATTTTAGGGCTGTAGAAGTGTTTTATCAGCTGTTCTGTCACTTTAAAACATACTTGACTGTAGTTGTGGTTTAGAGGTTATACTTCTGTCAGGTTAATATGACTTGAAGTTCTGCTCTTCTACCACGTCAGTGAACTAGTGCTAGCATTAGCTCTCCCATCATCCCTTGCTCTTCTATGGTCAATTCTGCCTCCAAAAAATAAAGACGTCAATGTCCAAAGTGACACCTTCAAAGGTTTCAGAATCCCAGTGTTCATTTGAGGCTTGTGTTACTTGTGAAAACAGCTCTTCAGGCCTTCGAGAAGCTGCAGAGATGAGCATCACCTTTCGCATGATATGAAGTCATTTAATCAATTGTTAATGGCCTATTATCAGTGGAGCTATGTTCTCTGTCAAAATATCAGATGAGGCAACTGCAGTTCCTGTTTACTGAGGCGCTGTGGACCACGCACTTTGGAGAGCTTCTCCAAACCATGCAAAATTAATGAATAGGCCAGCAGAGATAACAGCACTACATTTTTAATGCACCTTGTCACCAGTGGGGCTACCGCAGCATTCTCCAGAGACATTGATTAGCAGGAGATGGAGTGACAGATGACACCCCCAGGGAGATGGGTGGAAAAAAGACAGAGTGCTGTTGCGGCTGTTGTCCACTGAACACACTCATCGATATGTCATTAAACAATGACAGTGCCGCAGGCTGTTTAATGAAGTGTTTGCAATGTGATTTGGTTCTTAATAGCAGGGGCATTAAGGAGTATCAGGTCCTCTCTATAGCTGCTGTATACTAAACAGCACCCTGTGCCAAAGCCTTATAATGCACAATTACCAATAATGTCAGATAGGATGGGGAAGATGAAGCTGCTGAAAGCACTGAGTAGGCAAAGCCGGCTGCTACACTTTGAAAAAAAGAAGACACTGCATAACTGTTTCACCTTCAACTCCTATATGTTAATTATGGTCAGGGAGCGGGCAATAAACGCCTACCTGTTGGAAATGTAACACATAAGCAAAGCTGACATTTGGTTTAATGCTGGTCACACACAGCGGGACTTGATCTGAAGCCAAAATCTCAAGGTCCACTTTCAACCAACATGAACAATGGCACCTGTTCTTCAGAAGGGGAGGTTTGTATCCAGATAAAGTTAGCAGAGATTGTGCGTTAGTTGAACACGGTTCTGTGCACCAGGTGAAGTCACAGAGAAGCAAAAACAAAAGAGTGGAATAAGGTGTTCCTTTGGAGATAAGAAACTGTTTAGCAGAAACTGCATGTGTAAATTTCTGTGCCGATGACTGATGTGAGGTTTTCATGCAGCTTCATTAGTCTTTCTGCATGGGGCACGGCAGTAGCACAGTCTGCAGGCACTACATTCATTTAATGGGAAAAAAAGACATGATGCATTTTGCTAAAAGGTTGAAGTGATAACGAGATCACAATTTCATACTGGACTAATTTAACATCATGTATCAGACAGGTTTGTTTTCTTGTAGTGGTTCATATTGGACCACAGTTACAGAAAAAAGTGGTCTAAGAATCTCAAACTGACTCTTTTAATCAGAAAAGCAGCTTGTTTGTAACAGTCAATCTAAACCTGTTCAGAAACACGGCTTATGACAAATTGGGGTTCTCCATCTGCCTTATGTATTTATTTATTTATTTATTTGCTTACTTACTTATTTATTTACTGACCTATTTATTCATTTATTTATTTATTTATTCATTCATTCATTATAAAACTGTAATCATAAAGGTACTTGGTAAGAAATCTGGAAAAGCCTTTTAAGGCATGTCATGTTGACCAGTACTGACTTAAAGGTCACAAAACATGAGGACGACTTCTGAAAACACGATGACACCAGAAGTTTCATTTCATTCCTACCACAAAGACAGACACTAACCATCCTATGACAGAAACCATCTGCAGTAACTGATGTCACCCATTTTCAAGTCTTCCCACTCTGTCGCTTTGTCAAAATTTAAGACTTGTACATAAATAGAAAATTTATGCCAGTCATTACAGCTGACAATGCTATATTATAATCCTCATTATAATCCTTATCACAGTTTTCCTGTTTGCAATTACATAATATAATGTTGTTCTTATCAGTATTATTCCATTTGTGGCAACATTTATTTTGACAGAACCAAGATGACCCCCTTCAGGTGTTCTTTGGCTGGTTATTGAGAACTGAATGAATAATAATGATAACAGAGACTCAGTTCTCTGCTACTGAACCATCTGTGGGAGGGATATTATAGCCCAGGAACAGGGAGTCAACAGGGGTCAAAACGTAGCAGGAATTTTTTTTTCATTTTTAGCTTTTATCCAACTCTTCTTCATCCTTCAGTGGTGGATGAAGTAAAGTAAAGATAAACAGTGTGAAAGCAACTGATGTGACATGAGTAAGAGTATGTCGACTCCACAACAGAGGAGTCATTACAAAATAATGAAATATGGAAATGTGCTACAGAGAATATTTAACACTGCTGCTTGGTAGTAGTTGGAAAACACCAACCAGCTGGGGTCCCATAGAGGAATATTTTGTTGGACCACCTTCAAACATGGCATTATTTTCGTAAGATTATAACGCTGCCCCTACAGGCCTGTACTGTAAGCACTAGGCATGATGGGTAATCACTCTCAACACATGGTCAATCATACACGGCTCTCGAGCATACAATACATGGTACTCGCTCCTTATAGTATGTGTATGATAAGTCTACACAATGACTTATTCCAAAAATACCATGAAACTGATGTCTAAGTATTGTTTTTTATGATCACACACCCTGTATTATAAGACTTAGAGTGATTCCTTCCATTTCTTCTGACCCGGTTTCATTGCTTGTTTCCGTGTTTGTCTCTGCTGTGGCTGCATGGAATTCCCATTCCCACAATGCATTTGGCCTCAAAATTTCTGGAAAGGCCCGAGTGACGTATCGATTTGGTATGTAAACAAACGGACTACTTGTGATGGAGTACTCTTCGAAGTTGTTAACCGCGAGGGAAGTGATTTAGGTGCGTAAGCACGGAAAGACTGATGGATTAGTAATTATTAGGCTATCACTGGGGTTTTACAAAGGTGAAGAAAAATTGGTGATGAGAGTCATATGCTGCTTTAAGGCCTCACGGTCTAGCTGTTTGTTTTTTTTTCATTTGAGCAATTAAAACATCGGTGAAAAGCATGTTGTAACGCAAGAGCTATTGAACATGTACCGAGTAAAATATACTGAAAATTGATTAGTACTGCCTTACACTACTGCGTTACAGCAAAAAATAATCTGTTACTGTAATGCAGTACTCCCAACACTGATGATAAGTTCATAGAAAGTCAGCATGGCATCCTGTGTTCCCTATAATAATAATAATAATAATAATAATAATAATAATAATAATAATAATAATAATAATAATAATAATACATGGTTGGTGTTGGATTGGATCAGAAGAAGAAACACTCTACTCTCCTATGAATAGCATTTTTGCTCATGACTATGTCTGTTACTTTATGTGTTAATATCATCATCGCACTGATACACTAATTGTAATTAACACATCATTTTGACTTACTACATCTTGATGAAGCAGTAATAAAATATACACAGATCTTGCCATCTTTTGTTAAAACACTATACCTGTTAGTATGTTGTTATAAAAGAGAGTATAGATCAAACTCTCTTGACAAAAACAGTAATTTAAGCAAACAGAGCAAAAAGTTACTGTCATATTGATGAGTGTGGTTGAAGGTATGGATTCAAAATAATGGAATGTGAAGAGCAGTGTGTGGAATGGTCGTGAAGAGAACGTCAGGGCTTCATTTGTTCTCTTAAAGCCAGGTAGAGCATACAGCATTCATACACAGCAAAACAGTCTAATAAAATGATGCACAGCAGTAGTTATTTTTTTTATTTCACAGATTGCAAATTTTCCCTCTGGGTAACATCTACTTACAATCAATACCAGACCTATACATATATTTGCAACTGCATCCTGTTATCAAGGTCTGGGACTTTTTAATGTCGGATTGTGCAATGTTCTATGTCCTTTAAACATGGACCAGACTGGAACTGTCAGATATTTGTTAGACAGGAAAGAAGCCACATCAGTCATAACAGAACAGAGCAAACCATTCTCCGGGTCAAACCTACAAAACAACCTCCCATGTTGCTGTTTTTCTTTCCATACTTTAAAGAATCAGTTTCTAAACAGAGACAATGAAATGCACATTCCACAAGCTAAACAACTCTGTATGAACACAAATAAGACTGGATTTGTTATGACGTATATAGCCTATTAAAACATTTAGTGTTGTGCTTTGACACATGCGAGACACTATAAAAAAACCTTTATTGCAACACTTTAACAAGACAACATGAATCAAACGATGGACTTGAACACATGCAGCCATTTTATAGACTTCTGTATGTGTGTGTGTGTGTGTGTAAATCAGATCTGAAAGTATGACATTAATTCTGCGTTGTTCCATCTGCAGCCTTCAACTGCTGATTTAAATATATTTCGTTTACATTATCAAATACAAACAAAAGACTACAACGTTAGCATAGTAATAAGCAGTTCATCACAAATATTTTATACTAAGGCTTGATGTTAAAAATGGTAACGCATCACAGTGCCACCCACTGTTGTAGCCATGTTTGGTGTTTTGCTTGTTGACATCTTGGTTTTTGGAGTCAGAAGTGACCATATTTGGACAGGTGGGGAGGTGCTAGGAAAGATGTTCAGTTTTGCCAAATTAAAGAATAACTCAAACTCAGTACTTCTTTTAGTGTGTCAGAATTAAGGTCTATTGTACACTTTTCACAGTGATAACAAAGCTCACTAAAGGTTCAACCATCAGTTGTTTATGGCCTAAAAGACTCTGCAGATATTTAGATCTGCAGTGATGGAAACAGAACATAATGCTATGCTTCAACTTCCTGACACTGCAATGTAAATTACATGTGGTATGACATGTACTATCAGTTTTGTTGTTTGTATCGTGGAAGAAATACCACAGACAGTGAAACAACAGAACTTGTACAGTAAGTCAGTAGCCGAGCAGATCGTGAACTTTGTACTTTTCCTATGATGAACTGAGGTTTAATTCACAGTACTACATCACAACACAGATGCACTTCATCAGTTTGTGGAGGAAGAAGCTGACAGCTTAATTAACCACTTCCCCTTTGCTCCATAAATAAACAATCATTACTCACATATGCATCTGGATGAACACGAGGGGGCAAAGAAAACAAGAAACTACAGTTTCAGAAGTTACACAGAAATTAAAGTTGATTGTTCACATGATATTTGAGTTTCCTGAATGTGTTTAGTCCAGTTGGTGTCTGTGTGAGGTGGAAAAACACTCCAGCCACACAATTGTGCAACCATCCCACATTCTGCCAAGTTACACAAAAGCAAACACTAAGTAAGCACATTCAGTCTGGGACGCCTGCATTCAATTTGTCCTGCGATAACTGGACATGTTATCATCTGCAATACAAGCTTGTATTTCTTTATAAACCTATTGTCTCTATTATCACACACTGACAAGCTGCTCTCCAAAAGAATCATTTACATTTCATATTTCAGATCATTGTCATAAAAGTACAATGAGAGGTACAGGTGGGCGTACAGAATGGAACACCTGCTGGGGATTTTGAACATGCACAGTATAGCGTACACATGTCATATATGCATCCGATGTGCCAGCAGCAAACTCTGCACAGATGAGGCAGACGTTAAATTACCAGCTGTCAGCCTGTTGCCAGGGTGAGATTGTCCAGCATCCACCCACTTCAACTGGTGGACAGCTGTAATGTGAGCATGCAGCAGTTGTTATATTTAGACCAAACCAATATGTGGTTTTATCAGACATCTTGAAAACCACCAGCTTACATTTCCAAAGCAACGGGCCAACAGAATGTAATATAATTAGAACCGCTGCTGGTTTAATGTTGTAGGCTTTTCAATACATTAGGAACAGGAAATGGTCAGAGCCACAGGGCAAATCAAGAGGTCAAAGGTTGTTATGAATGTGACGTGAAACCACAACTACGTGAAAACCATACCATGATTTTTCATGTTAAATATAGTGGTACGTAAGTAACATCCAGTGCTTTCACTTAAGTGCTAGGGTGACACTGAAGATATTAACAACCAATTATGTCAAAATCATTTTAGTTCAGCAGCCACATACAGACCAGTTTGATCTCAGTTGGGTCAAACCAGTAAAATACTAGAACAATAGCCTATAAATGATGACAACTCCAAGGTTGTCTATTTGTTAAAGTGTAAAAAAAAAAGTTAATTTACATGAAAATGTTTATATGTACAAAATATCCTCTTACAAAAAATGTGAATAACCTGAGACAATATGAACAGCATGAAATGTCTTATAAGGAATAAGTGCATTTTAACAATGTTATTCCTGTTTCAAAACACTTTGTGATGCGGTAGATCCACTGTGATCTCTCAGTTGTAATGCACATGTGTAAATGAGAAGTTGTGGCATAATGGCGCTAAAATTGCACTTATTTCACATAAGAAATTTCAGATTCTTCATGGTTATTAACATTCCTTTAGAGTATAGTTTGTAGATTAAAACATTTTCATAATGTAATTTTACTTTTTTCACTCTAAAACATAGAGTAAAGTTTGGAGTTGACATTATTTATAGATTACTGTGTTATTATTTTACCTCTTGAGATCATATTGGTCTGCATGTGGACCCTGAAGTAAAATGAGTTTGACACCCCTGCTTTACTGTAACATGTTGGTTTAGCGCAGTTACATTATAATTTAAGGAAAAGACTTCTAGTCCTGGGTCTGTTCATATAGAAACAGATCTGAAATTTGTGCATTAAAAAAAATTTGTCCATTCACATTACACCTTTATTTGTGCATGTGCTTGGATGTAAATATCCAAATATTTATGACACAGTCATTTACAACTGGTACATATACACACTGGAAGTTTTTATGCTCTGGGGTAGGAGGAGGCAATGTGGGTCATATTTTACATCAGGTATATGTTATTTTATATCACAGTTATGTACTTATCATGACATCGTAAATGTTGTGAAATTGTGTAAAATATTCATATCGTACATCTCATCATATACAGCTTCAAATACTCATTTTCCCTTTAACGTCAACTGTCGCAAATTTTCATCGTACCCAAATTTCTGCCTATTTTATGTGCTCTCGTCAAATTAACTATCTCCACTTAATTTAGCATCTGCTTGAGAGAGAAATCATAATTTTTTATTTTTTTTATTATACTTGTAAATAGATTAATAGATTCAAGCATTAAGGGGTTAATTCAAGATAACAAAGAAAATACAAATGACACCAGTAATCAGTGAATTATTCACAGAATCTTCATTTTGTAATTAAGTCCCTAGTATCCTTAGTAGTGTCCTCCTTTGACTAAGTACTTATACAGTCTGATGTATATA
>JAPQRQ010000017.1:3886700-3901817 GCA_037367365.1 Apogon talboti
TTATTATTATTATTATTATTATTATTATTATTATTATAAATTAGCATTTATGTCGCATATTTTCTGATATTTGGATAACATTTGTAAAACATCTGGATGAGAACCCAGTAACAGTTAAAATTACCTTTGACACCTTGGTAAAAACATCTGAGATCCATCAGCTTGACCATAACTGAAGATCATCTGAACAGGTGAACCATCACAACGTGACTACAGATGACAGTCGAAATCCATAAAGGTAAAACTAAACTCTTATACTTCTTTTGGATTTACTAAAATATCTTGCATACTATTTTCACCTTGTAGTTATTTTGTTAGTTTGGAATTTCAGACACTGCCTAAATGAATGTCAGTACCAAAACTGAGAATTACCATCAAGCCGTTCCAGTGATATCAGGTCCATGAGTAGATGGACAACCTGAAAACATAACAGGCATGGAAATATTGTGTGTTTATATAGTGTGTGTAATATAAATGTGTTTTTACACAGACAAATAGCATAATCTGATATGTTCAATATGACTAGTAACTACTTTTTATCTTCAATACCCTTTTTTTTCTGGCATTTTCATATCCAGAAAATGTCCAGTATTTATCAAGATTAAGCTCCACTCTGTGCTGAGTCCTGTAGAGAAGCTTAACTCCTCCTAAACCTCAGACCTTTACAAAGCGCAGCTGAATAATTCACTTGTGCACCGGATTTTGTCAAAGAGGGGACTGGCTGTCACATATTGATGTGATCATTATCAAATTAAGTGCATGTCTTGTGATATAGTACAAAGCTGTGTGAGATCCTGGAGAATCCTAACAGGAGCTGGAGTTACATATGATATAAAAGCCAAGGAAGGAGTTCAGATCAGGCTTACAGACAGAAGGAGGAACAGCCACAGCAGACCGGACCAGACCGATTCAGAACAGACCAGAGCGACCAGACCAGGACAGACCAGACCAGTGAAACAGCGGTGTTTAACAGCATGTGCTAAAACAGTTTCAAATCTCCACAATGTAATGAAAACCAATGGTATTTCCCTCTGTCTTTGGAACCATTTTACCTGTGTCACAGAAGAATCGGGCCCTGGATGTAGATCCGGATCAGAGGATGCTGGATCAGACAGACTCTAGGTCAGGGGTGGGCAATCCTGGTCAAGCACACCTGGTTCAATTAATGATCAGCTCATCACTAAGCTCTGCAGAAGCCTGATAACGACGTAATGGCGTCCAGGTGTGATGGAAGAGGGAAATATCTAAAACATGCAGGGACACCGGCCCTCGAGGACCAGGATTGCCCACCCCTGCTCTAGGTGATGTGGAATCCATGGCTATTTCTGTCCAACGACCTGTTGTGGATTTTCTCATTTACAGTTTATTGACCAGTATTGCAACTCCTGCAAACTCTCAGAATATTCAGTGAATATTTTTTGTAATCCTTTTTTGTTCTACCCCTGGTGTGTAAATTCAATAGGACCACCACTAATCATTTTTTTAGAGTGCATACTGGTAGCTCATTGGTCAGAGCAGCCACAGTTTCTTTCATAACCTGGTAGAGTTTAACCTAATCTATGCCTAAGACCAAGGTCAAGTTTAGCATTGATGCACCATTGTTGTTGGCTTTTATTTGACAGACAGGAAAAGAGAGGGAGGAGGGAGAATGGAGAATGGAGAATGAAATCCAGCTGCTCCATCCAGCTGTGAATCAAACAGGGAACACATGCACATATGGCATCGTCCCAACCACTCAGCCTTTGGGTAGACCCACGGTCCACGCTGTCTGCTCACCAATGTAGACAGTAAAGGCAAAAATAAACATAACAAATGATACCAGCCACCATTCTCTTGCTAGATTGCCATATAGTGTTCCCGTCTGTGATGCCTCTACGATGTTCAGTTAAAACCTCATCAACCCACCTGTCCAGAACCGACTGGCTCCATAACCTCCACCAGAACTTTAGAACTGCTAATGTCCAGACCGTCCAAGAGTCAACTGTATGTTCAGAGGGGTCTCACCTTATAAACATTTTAAAAATCTGATATGTAAACTCTCAGAAGCAGATTTAATCTTGGTAATATAAATATAAATAGATTTGGTAAAAGATATATGAATACACAATGGACAAACGTTCACTGGTTTGACCTTAATGTCAGTTTACGCTGTTAGCATGTATTTACATGGTAGATTATTTAATCTGAGCTCCATGTGAACACACCTCAGGGCTAAATTTATGACCACAGGCATTACCATGAAGCATGAACAACAGGGTGACCTCATGGGTCAGCAATAAACATGCATCATGTCTCAAAACTTTATTAGACTTCACTTCAGTGACGTGACAGTTATTGCTTTGAAAGTTTTGAAATGTAATTAACCTTTTATTTTAGTGCCCTCATCAGTCCAATCATTGTCATTGTAAAGGATGAGCTGTGTGTATGCACAGGTTGCACCTCTCATATCAGACTGATCATATCATACACAGGAGTTTCTGAGATTAAATTAATATTCACCAAAATTATGAAAGGCTTTGAAAAGTTATGTAGGGTGCACAACTTATTGTTTCGTGAACAGTACTTATCTTGTCTTCTCATGAGAAAAAGAACTATCTTGTGTACATAACATTTTTTTCACAAACAAATTAGTATTGTATCTGAAAAGGTTATCTTGTGTGATTAAATTACTGTTATGTTGTTGGAACAGGGTGTTATGCAAACTAGTTATTACCTCATGCAAATAAGTTACTGTTATTTTACTATGATAGGTTATCTCATAAGCACCAGAAATTATCTAATATGACCAATTTATTACCTTGTGTGTACCTTAGACTGTATACAAGTATGGCCAAACCCTCCATGATGTCATGTTTTAGTCTGTAGATGGCTATTTTTAAGCCTTGAGATGAACCTTGACATGTGGATGTGGATGCTGGTGCCAATATTTGGGTGAAGAAGTTGAAGCTTGGGAAGAGTAAGGGTTGAAACTGAAACAACAGTTTCAGCTTGATAAAGATGAGCTTTTTTATGAAATATAAAAAAAACCAAACACACTACCTACCATTAGCTGACCCAGTTAGCAGACTACATAGAAAAGCATATGATCCCATCTGAACATCAGCTAATGCACCTAATTTACACTGGTTATGGTCATTAAAAACGTTAAACTTCAGGACAGAATCCCCAGACAGTCTTGTTAGTGTGACTCAAACACAACTATGGCAGAGCTGTCTGTCAAGGAGAAAAATAAGTTTTATACAATAAACAATAGCTGGGAATGTCCAACTTGGCAGCTGAGTTAGTGCGGCCTGTCAATCAAAGCCCACACATCATGACACTCACCTGTCAGTCACAGTAGCCACTCCCTTAACTGTGTAGAACTTTTGGCCTTTATATAATGGCAATATTCTACATTAACTACAGAGACAAGTGAAGAGAGAACTAGTGTCATTCCTATCTTCACTTAAGATCATGATTCAGTGATCAACCTGCTATTGGAATCAGACCTCAGTGGAAATTCAACAAACTAGTATCTGTGAAACTAAACTGGCTTTACTTTTCATTTCTGGATGTCACTAGGTGCAAAAGTACTATCATGTGACTATCAATGACACTTGCTTCTCTTTTGATTAGTATACGAATTTGCATGCAAGATTAAAAACATATCACTTTTTAGGAGTAAAGGGTATCTGTAATTAGAATATTGATGTGATAGAAAACAGGTTTGACAGATTGACAGACACCACTTTGTTCTGAAAGTCCATCCGAGACATTTCACAGGGAGGAGGTTACAGACAGGGCTGCAATATGGAGGTAAATCGGGTGCAAAAACATTGTATCCTAACAAATGTGTGAGTGAAGGAGTTAGTTTAGAGTGTGATTTTATGTTTATGTAGATAGGTATATTGGATTGAGTGGTAGATTCAAAGGGGAGGCAGATAAAAACTAGCAGAGCAGTTTGGGGATTCTGGGCCTCGCTCAGGTGCACCTGGAAGTGACAGCAGCGAATAGGAAATGTTATGACGTCTTATCTTGGTAATCACAGTCAACTCTTTTTGGAGCATTTTCCTCAACGGAGACTCTGGCAAACATCGCACCGAAACCCCTGTGATGCTGCCGCTTCACCACATTAGAGTTCATGTGCAGAACTCTGTGGAGAAGCAGCTCATGGGAATGGACCAGGGTGATGTGGCCTAAATAAGAGTTTCTTTGTCTTGCAGTCAGTTCACACAAAGCACATGACAACACACAACTCTTTAGGGGAATAACTCCGAGCTGCCAGAGACAAAATAAACAAACCCCAGTAATTTTATTGCATGGATCAACTATTATTAGTGGGAAACAAGCATACATCTCTTTTTTTGTGGAAGGCAGCAGACCTTGAAGGTAACATGAGAAACATTTGATCTATTTCCACATTCAGCAGGCACACAGCAATGCAAGCATTTATTAGCACACAGTAATTCATCTGATGGGTCCTCAGCCATTAGTCTAATAATCACTTACCTTTAAGTGTACTGGACGCCACTACATGGTTTTTGAGCTGTAAACTAAATTACATGACTGTGGTGGGATGAAACACATCAGTGGTTCAGGTCAGGAGTTTGGCTTGATTCCACGACACATCAACCATCAGACTGATAATTTTATGAGTTAACAAAATGAAGTTAGTGCTGTTAGTACAGCATGTGCTAAAACCTGCCAATGCTTGAATGTACTGTACATTTTAGATTGAATCAAAACTGATTAAATCCCCATTGACTTTGTTGGTTTGGTTACCAGAGTGAACTTCCATAAATAAATAAACTGTTTGTTGTTATATTAAGGCTTAAAGTTATGAATATTTAAAGGGAATGACTTAGATGATTGAGGTGCTTGAGTGTTGTTGGTTCATGTGTGTTGTTGGGGATGACTTGGCTATAGTTTTACACCTACAGGACCATTAGAAAAGTCTTTCATGAAGCTTATCTTACTGGTTGCATAGCCTGTCAGTCATTAGCTGGGTTGCCATTTTCCGCAAAATAAAAGAGATATTTCTACAATTTCGACAAAGTACAACTGCCACTTGAAGGTGTTTGGCTTCTTATGCATGATTCTCGTAAAGTCCTGTCTCGCGACATGTTGTATATCCCGTAAAATACTGCATAGTTTTTACACACAGACAGATGTTTCGGATGGACACTTCATGAACACTATGGACACTTAATGCCTGACGTCAGTGCAGCAGCTAGAGCTGTGGAAACAATTAAACCAGTTACAGCCGAAACATTCTGATATGGGGGGGGGGGGGTCCGTGCGTACCTATATACCCCACCTCATAATTTCACTCCGTAGGCGCGCATGATTGTCCCAAGGCAAAGTCCTTATTTATGGCAGCAACCACACATAATGGATTTCTGGGAGAGAATTGTACATCAGTAATTCACCAATGAGTTTTGGATTCAGAATTTCCGAATGACCCGGGCACCGTTTAATGAACTGTGTGATGTCATTGAACCTCTCGGACACCAGACTCATCATGCCCGTGATTAGTGAAAATGCACAAAATGTGTTTCCATGACAGTTTTACGCTATATGTCTATATCGAAACGTCTCAAAAACCGCCTCATGACAGCGTAAAAACTTTTTTGCGATATTTCAGTGTTTCCATTACGCAATTAAATTTTGCGCATTTCTGAGGGTAATGGAAACCCAGCTATTGTCTGTCTAAGTCCCTCTGGAGAGTTCTGATTGTTACAGACCCCGAAGTTTTCACCAAATAGTTGTTTTTTCAAGGAACTGACCCACTTATTACTACATTGAGACAACAACAGATCAGCTTCTGGGTCTCCATTCAAACAAACCAAAACACAAAGAATGAAAATCTGCCTCCATTAGTTGGGTCCTAGTTAGGTTAAGCTACCCTCTATGCACTTTCTTCAGCCAAACACCAAGATGTTGGCAGCCAAAACATTATGTTGAGGTTCAAACCACTTGGGCAACATAATGTTTTACACCATCCTCCCTCCTTCAGGTTATTTCAGTTCAGTTTATTTTGAATCATTAATAGCTAGAAACAAAATAGATTTTAAGAAAACTTCTAACAATATATAATGACTTGATTTGCATATTCAAAGCAGTGGGAGGAAATGTAAACTTATTTAATCCCACCCCCTCTCCACACAGCTGTCAATCATTTATCTTCCTGTCACTATAAGAGTGCAAGAAAAATTATTTTACCCTTGGCTGTTTTTGTAAATTGTTAATTTTCATTTTCTAAAAAATACACACATACCTGTAATAGGTAGTGGAGAGAGGACCCAAATGCAACATGCTCAGTATCAATCAAAAATAGTCTCCATCAGGAGAGCGGATGCAGTGGCAGGATTTGAGCCTGGATCTTCCATGTGGCAGGAGAGAACACTGCACAACACAGGCAGGTTCTCGTAGTCAAAGACAGAAGGTCTTACCAGGGAAGAGACCAGGAGACGTGGTCAGGAACAGGCAAGGCCACAACCGGAAAATCTGGCAGGAAGAGAACGCTAAAAATTCAGGGATACTGCAAGACCAATCTGGCATTGGTTGAATGGATCGGCGGAGCTTATATACTGGCCAGCTGATTAGGCACAGCTGGAAGCAACAGGTGGAACTGATTATGACTGATGAGGTGTGGCAAGGTGAGGGAGGAGACAGTAGCAAAGCAGAGTGTGACACATACCTACACAGCTACAGACATAGAGAAAATAAATACATGTTTTAAGGTAACACAAAATGAATAAATAACAAAATAAACAATTTAGTAAGGTGCACAAAAAAAGTAACAACCAAAAACAAAACAAATGAACAAACACAGTAAATGTGTTAGTACTTAAGACACCTTCTACAGTTTACTACTGTGTATAAACCATTTCTTTATTCTTCTTTTTAAATGTTTGGACATTTTTTTCACTTTATTCCATAATTTTACTCCACATATTGAAACAATGAAACTTTTCCTGAACCAGCTTTTTTTGAACCAGCTTTGGTTCTTTACTGCAGAATCATGCATTGCATGGACTTAGGCGCAAGATCTGATCTTTAAGCTCCTACTCAAACCATGAAAAAGATTCTGCACACTGAAAACTTCAACAATATTTATCTTCAGGCACAGTCAAGTGTAAAAGACATGAAGGGACTTCCTGTGTAAACCATGCAGTATCCTGTGCCAAAGTAATTACAGTCAAAGTGGGCTCTCTTCGTCCAAGTGCAATGCATTAGCTCCCCGATAAATGATTAATAAACATGCAACCCACTCACCCCTGTGATTACAGAACAACAAAGACAGAGGGACAAGTAAAGATGGAGAAGCACACCTCTCCAGCCTCTCTCCCAGTATTTTTTCCTCCAAATGGAGTAAGATGGACATGTTTAGCTCTGTGTCTTGACAGGTGGGATACAGGGCTGAACTCAGGCCTGTAAATGTACAAGAGAAGGGAATACTGCTGGGATTTCTGCGATGATGGAGTGGCTTCTCCTGGCGCTAAAGCATACAGATCAGCTGTCCCGTAGACAATACTCTTAGCTCTAGAGCTGAAAAGTTGTTGTTTTTTTTCACCTTGCCACCTCCCTCCTTCCCCCTCCTCCTCTCCAGATAGAGCTCTGATAAAAATAGCTCCATTCATTCTAACAGGAGGGCTTTTCTCTACCAACAAGGCCATTTTCTCCCAGAGAATAATGCATTTCCTCTAGGTATTATTCTGGAGTATCTAAATGGACACGAATGACTTTCAACAAAGCACATTTTTGTTTTAAACTTTAAATCATCCATTCACTTACCCACTCCAAAGCTGCAAATTTAATACACCACCTTTTCCTCCTGATGGAAATGAAGGTGGGGGATAAAATAGTATGTTTTTTCTTCTGTCTTGCCCTATTGAATATTTTTACCACGTACAATGACAGAATATGATGCAAAAACATTTACTTACATGAAAAATGCACCTTTATTATGGGAAATGGAAAAAATAAATGACCTGGTAAAGCATGGTAAAAGGGAACAATAAATGGGCCTGTTACTGTTTGGCTCTCGGGGGATATTTAATTTGAAGCTAAAGTTTGGTGACAAATAAATAACAAATAATGGGAAATAATAGAAGGTTATGCCTCCCGACAACCTGGAGAAGTAAATCTGTTTTTGAGCGTCTCCAAAATGATTTGAATACAGAAATTACAACAAATTGATATTTGGTTTTGCAGTTTTCCAGTCTTTTAACCTTCCTGCCTTCACCTCTATTTTGATGAATATACATTTCATAACCTTCCTACCAGAGAATTTGTTGTATTGTGCTGAAGACACTAGATGAAGCATGTAAAAAGTGAAAAGCATATGTTTTTCCAATGACGTACTTATGAGGAAACAACTTTTTTTGTGCAGTTGTTTTGTGCATTATATGGGATGTATTAATGCATTAGTTACAACAAGAAAATGTACATGTAAATATTTCTTTTAAGTTAAAGGTTGATTCTTCTTCTTGCTGAGTGAGATTAAGATCCCAGATGATATGATTATTTATGGTCAAAACCTGACAAATATTTAAGAAACAAAACATTTAAAACAATTATAATGTTAAACAAATTTCAGCATTGAATACGTTTCAGGTTGCATTTACATCAGATCTGATTTATTTGGGCAGGTGTGAATGCACAACAAGTGAACTCTGGTTTCACATAGAAACGTAGGTGTGGGTCGGCTTCAACTAAACTAAATGCAGGAAGTGGACTACAATGCACAGCATTGTGGGTAAACACAACCTCCATATTTTGTTTTCATGTGTTGGAAATGGATGTTGTCCTGCATTAATCAACAGATGAGTGATGTTTCTTGTTCACTGTTTGTCTGGTCTTCTTCTTCAGTAATTCTTGATGCAGCACCACAGCAGGCGAGGAGGAGAAAACGTTATTGAAAAGGCTCAGTTCATTATACGAAGTGCAATATGAGGCAAACTCAGACATGCTGAATGTTGGAACCACATTTGAACTGTGAAAAAATGAAATATATTGCAATAAATAATGATATTATGGCATTAATCATTATAGGTTTGTAGCCTAAGACTCTGTTCACAAAGAATTACTTGGATTCAATATGCCCCAATACTTTTGTCCATTTAGTGTAAGTTGAATAATGTTTGTGCCCTGATCAGAAATGAGGAGTGAGGTCAGTGTCCAAAGACATGAAACATGTAGTAAACAGTCAATGCCCTGCATCACATTTTGATATCTAATATTTTGCTACATTTACTTTTTTCCTCCATCTTTGGATCTTTCATCCATATGCAGTCAAAGTTTTAATAAAATGGAAGGTTTTTTTTAAACTTATTTCCAAACTCATGGAAAACTGAGACTTTAAGAACAAATGATAAAACAGAGGTATGTGATGATGTTGTAGGGACAACAGATGCAATATTTTGAACATTCAAACCCTGAATGAATGAATAAATAACATACTAAAATAATTAATAAAAAAATAGAGACAGAAATGTAAAAATAAGCATCTCAGTCATCTATTAAATGGAAAGCTTTATATTGAAAATATAAAAATATCCAATCCAATCCAACTTTATTTGTAAAGCATTTTACAACAACCACAGTGGACCAAAGTGCTGTACAGAGTCAATAAAGACACAAACATAAAACAGCTATACAATATAAAAAAATACCTATACCTAAAAATATGTATAGGTATAGAGTAAAGAATAAACAGAAATAGAAATCTATCTATTTCAGCCGTGTTGGTGCTCAATACTGATTAGAGACTTGGAGTAGAAAACAGTTATTTTAACCAACTCTCAAAGAAAATGCATCTAAATCCATCATAATCTACGCACGACGAGGCAGAAAACATTATAAAACACTTTGACGCTCAGATATAGAGAGGTATTTCTACTAAGGAATTACTTTCCTTGCAATAATTCTGAACTTTCTCTAAGTGTTTCAAAGGTTGAGAAATGTAGATTTTGGTGAACGGTGACAACTCTGTCAAGTTTATTGGACACTTATGTTTTAGAGGACACCTTAGGTGTTAATAATTTAATAATGGGCGCGTAAATCCTTTGTCCATTTTCAACAGAACTGATGCATTCCGAGGTGAAGGCCGTAGCTCTGCCTCAGACACCAGTGGATCAGTTTCATCAATTGGCTCGGTTACTGTAAACTGCTCCAGTGAACAAAGCTCTCAGCACATCTTCCTCCCTCATCAGTCTCATAATAAAGACTGCACCATCCGAGGTCAGCGGCTCTTTATCGAGCCTTTATTGAACTGTCTGACGCAGGACGGCACTGAAGCAGCATTAGGATACAAACATGGCCCTGGTTCCTCGAGGTTAAGGCGAAAAAAACCTGCATGTCCTTGTTTTCATGTGCAAAAGCAGACCTTAATACAAGTGGGTTAAGGTGAAGGATGAAGATGAGCAGGGTCTCCATACTATCCAGAACCCCTGATGGAGCTGAGTGATGTGTTTTTACTTTCACGGCCATTGTCCACCCATGTGTAAAACCTGGCTGCAGCAGTGGAGTCTTGGACAAGTAAACCGAAGAACACCTCCTGTCAAATCCCCATGCCTTTTCCACGCACTTCTCTGGCAATTCTATTAAAACAAGAAAAGTCCCTCACTGTCTACAACTGTCCACTACAGCGTCTGATGAAACACTTGTAGAATGAAGTGTTACTGTGTTTTTATTCCTTTTCCTCTTCAAGCGCAGAAAGTAATTCCATCAGCACATTATATATGGAGACAAATCTGGGCCATTGGTTTTGTTCTTATAAAAGAAAAATGTCATTTGAAAACTAAGATATGAAATGGATTTTTAGGGCTTGAGTGCTGCTATGATCCTATCTGTAAAAATTCTTCCTCCTCAGAATTATAAATTATATCTGGCAGAGTATATTCCATGCACATAAATCAGAAGTGGTGAAAAACCTGCATGTTATGTCTGAACTGGGTGACTTTGCAGGGTAGTATCCCCTAGAAAAATGTAAAAACCAGCCCTCTGCATGAGGTTTGATGTAGACATAACAGATTTACCATAAACCCAACAGGAAGTCTGCCGTTTTGGTTTGATTATAAGTTTTGCCCCCTTTTTGAGTACCACCTTGGTGATAAAAATGGATTAAAATTAGGATTTTCTTGTTAATCAGTGTTATCATTCACCAGAAAAGAAGCAGCTCCCAAAAAAAAAACAAAAAAAAACACAACCCTGTCTCTGATGGTGAATGTTGAGATGAAGGCTAATTCAAAAGGTGATAATGGCATTAAAGTCAAATGCTTAATGTAAGTCATCGTTTTAGTGTTGACACAGCTGAGACCAAGGCCTTTTGAGTGGACAAAGCAATCTGATATCAGTCAGTTTATAGTAGTTCAACACTGTGTTTTACCAGCGTTGGCCCTGCACCTGCTAGCTGTGAACCATGACCAGAAAACAAGAGAAAAACACTGCAGAACAACATTTGGTTGCAGAACAGTAATTTTCTATTCTATAGGGTGAAAGCAACTTTACAGCATTTCAAGAATCAAGAATCAAGATTTCTTAATTGTCATATGGCATGTAGAAAGTACAACCACACGAAAAGTCGTTTGCACAGTTCTTCCAAAGACTGGTGCGAGCCACTGCCATGGTAGGCACCGCCACTGCTTTGAATTCAGAAGTACAGGTAAGTTACACATGTAATGCAAGCACATATATGACATTATACATTGACACATTAGCACGTTTATGTTCAAGAAAGCAGGGTTCACACTCAAAGGAAGTCTTAACCTCCAAAGACCCAGGAGCCCCACAGGGTTTTGAGTTTTGGCTTTTTTTAATTAAATAATTGCTTATATTGGAAACATCACGATGCCACAGTTTTTTCAGATGCATTCTTAAAAATTTTTGTGGAATGTCATTTGCGGTGGACAGTTGTTGCTTTTTTTTTTTTGTATAAAGCTGTGAATTTCTTGTCCTCATACGTGGACAGTGGGTCCTAGGAGGTTAAAGGTATTTCTATGCAGATACATTCACCTGTAACATCAACCAAATCAATTGCAATGGTAAATGGAGTACACTTATATAGCACTTTTTTTTGCACTGTAATGGTGCCCAAAGCACTTTACACTGCACACATTCACCCATTCACACACCAGTGGGCGGCTGCTGCCATGCAAGGCGCTGCCAGGCTCCACTGGGAGCAATTTAGGGTTCAGTGTCTTGCTCAAGGACACTGTGATGTGGACTGTTGGAGCCAGGATTCGAACTGCCGACCCTTTGGTCATTGGACGACCCGCTCTACCAATTGAGCCACAGCCGCCCAATCTGCAATATCTATCTATCTATCTATCTAGAGTCATCACTTTACCTATTTAAGTCATCTGGTGAAAACAATATTTCATCACTACAGAGAAAACAACATTACAATTACAGTACATTACTATCATTTTTTTATACACATACTCACACCTAGTTTATTGTGTATTAATGCTTGGTTAGTGCATCACATTTCAATGTCGTGGGTACAGTAGAGCATTGGGGAGTCTGACACATGTCTAAACCAATTGCGTGGCTATATTTTTATTTATATTAAGAACTTGGGTTGATTTTAGGAACAACAAAAATGCAGAATACAAACCCTCACTTCCTGTGTATGAGTTCACAAACTTAGGTTCAACCACCAGTTTCTACTAAGATTTTGGCTCCTTCCACCGTGGCAATGTTTCATGATCCTTTCTGTGGACTTACAGTGGGTTCTATCCATTGTGTTAAAACGGACCCATAGAGTACCGTTACCCTGGAGGTTTCAAACAAACAAATGACTGTATGTGACGACTAGGGACTGAGAACAGGCCTGTTTCTCCCCACATGCTTCTTTATCCAAGTCAGTACCAGCCTCTGGAGGAACAGTTTGGTCCACGTTGACCACAGTAGCTGTTTCTTACAATAAGTTAAAATCTGACTATATTGCATTTGTTGTGCATGGCCTTGACACACGATGAGTTATTTCGACAAACTCACATAAAACTGACCAATGCTGGAAGGATAAAGCCAGATTTTGGGCCAGGCAGGAGGGGCTGGAGCTGAATTGACAGCAGGGACCCCATTTTTTTACCCCTTGCGGTGTGAGCTGTATTGATTGGCAGTGCTGCTCGCAACAGTACATTTGGAAAAGCTTTTCTATCACACCGCAGATGGGGGAAAAACAGATAATCCTAACCGCAGCCTCACAAGCTGTGCTGAACACATCCGTCTTTAAAACCTGCAGGAGCTGCCCCCCCCTCCCCCTTTTAGTTCCAGTGGCAGCTCTGTGAGGATGGTAAAGTGCACCGCAATGTGACAGACACTCACAATCGGACACGCTTAAGGACAAGTTGCAATGCTGGCGACAAGGTTATCAACATCTCTTGCAGATTGCCAGCGGTGCTCGGCTTCCCTCAAAGGCTGCTACGCTGACCTTGCACTGACCACAATCCGAGGGGGTTTTTAGGTGATCAGAAAGGAGGAAACAGGCTAATGGGCGCTGCACAGGCCTGAGATGTTTCCCTGTCACACTTCATCTAGACTGATGCATCAGGATTGTTTCACCGCTCAGGCCGGGCAATTACTGTCCAATTCCAATCTACTCCTCAGCGCCACTGGAATGAAAAATAATTAAGAGGCTGAAAATGAGTTTTCTCATGAAATGGTTTCAGTGGTTGAACAGGATCGTACTTGGCAGATGGCTACACGAATGTGTTTTAATAGAGCAAAGATAGTTAATTATGTACAAGGTGCATTTGGCAACAAACTTTTAATGTCGTTCCTGAGATAGCAAACAGTGAGATCTATTGTTATCCTAAATGTTCAGTCAGCACACATCTGTCGGTCCAGGCTCGGCTTTAGGAGACACTAACACAAGGTGCTGTCAAGTCAGGATTGCTTCCACAGAACAGTTTAACAAGAACAAGGGTCAATGTGAAGTTTCCGACAAAAAAGGACACAAATATAGATCAAGAGTCTACATCCACTCTTAAGCAATTGCTGTCCATATTGACATTTTAGTCTCCAAACATTCTAACACTTGAAATTCCACTGGACACATGAGTAGTTGCAACATTGATGCCAACTTAGCACTTTGTTGCAAGATTTATCAACTTTTCAGACTACCTTAGCAACAAATTGAGCTACTTTTAAAATTTGTTCAGAAACTCTGATAAAATACTAAAACACACACATTTTCACCTATTTATGAAAGGACGCTAGATTATTTTGTGTGTCACAGTCAGAATAACACACGGTCTGTCTGCCTAACTGTAAAAGACAGTGTTTCCAACTTAACCACTTTGTTGGTATATTTTGTGATTTTTCAGACCCCTCCAAAGACTCTGTATCAAAAAAGCCACTAGTGACAAATCTATCAACATTTTCTGGTGTTATTGGAGATTTTTGGAGATTCTGATGTGAAAGCATGTGTCGTTGGTTGTCTAAAACAAATCATTGCACTGAATATAAATCACTCCCATTGACACTGACAGTTTTGACTCCTCTGCCAACTTCGGGCTGAAGGGGTATTAGTATTGTTTTGTCGTCTGTCTGTCCATCTGTCTGTCTGTCCATTCTGGTTGCGGGGTATTAGTGCATGGCAGGTTATGTTCTCTATTGTCTCTTTTTGGTCCATTTACATTGTTAATGTAGATTGAAAATGTAAATGTTATGGTTAAAAATGTTCATGTCTTACAGTGACTTGTTGTAGTCTCCTAAGTGGACCGTGAGGTTAAAACCCAAACCAAACTGAAGAAAATGAAGCTAAAAACAAAACTAATAAATAACTCATCTAAGTAACTCTTCATTGGGTCACTTTAGCCGGTCCCCAAGCCTGGATAAAGGAGGTTGGAACTGGGACATTAAACAAAAAAAAAAAAAAGAATGTAGAATTTGTCGTTCTAAACATATTTAGGGTGTTGTTATTCCTCTCTCCTACATCGTCCATTACAATTTGATGCACAGGTACAATTATGCAAATTAGGTGATGATGTCATTTAGCAACTTCTAGTGACGTTTAGGACAGGCAGTAGATACTTTCACTACCGAGGAGTTGGAAAAACTGAGTTCCAAACTGTTTGAATAAAACTCCATCGGCTGTGGATGTAGACATCTATTATTCTTAAAATA
>JAPQRQ010000017.1:3904540-3914604 GCA_037367365.1 Apogon talboti
TATTTTTTTTTTGCATGTGATATCGGGAGTGTGGTGGGAGAGCGTGTGTAAGCAATCGAATGCGTGAGTCTCATGCTCACTGTGTGAAAGTTGGCAGCCCTGAGATGAATTCAAGTGTCATTGTTTCCAAAAGGTTCAACTTTGGTGGATTCACATTACAACACAAACCCTGACATTTCCAAACTGAAACAGGGTCAGAACCATTTTACAAATGTGTTTGTATGGATCTTAAAGCACCACAGTAATGTGGATTCCAGGTATAAATGTAATGAAAAGTTGGCACGTTTTATTTAAACTAAAGGTGTATTCACACCTGGAAAGACATTATTTTTTTCATTTGGGTTGGATCACATTCTTATTGCATTTTTTGCTAGTGGACCAAAATTTGTAAGCAGAAACACGCATGCGAACTGTGAACTGCACTGGCATTGGACAGAAAAGTCAGGGGCGGGGTGAATCAGAGACGGTGGGTGTTGATGAAAACAAACATGGAGGTCCTACGTGCAGTTATCTTTTACCAAATATGTATTCTATTTTTACAGACACAGATTTACAAAAATAATGTCAACTGTCAAGAACAGCTCATTTGGAGCCAGTTGCATAATACGGGCATCTGACCAAATGTCAATGAGACATACAGTCTCCTCATTGCTCCATGTCTGTCCTCGGCTCATGGCTGCTGCTATTAGCTCTGACCACTTATGCGGCTCAGCTACGTCCAGTGGACAGAGGACAGTCGCAGCCTTGACCTCCATGGTCATGGAAGGACTTATAGATGGAACTGAAATGCACAGATCACCTTTATGACAGAGAAAATGTATAGAAATAATTAGCATCTCTGATGAGTATTCTATGAAGATTTTTATTTAATTTTTTTAAGTTATTGTAATGTTATTAGATAAATACTGATTGTGAACTGGTCCAGATGATGTACATGGCACAGCTGTGTGATTGTAGTGTAGAGGTTTGGAGGTGTCCTAATTTGGTTTCTTGCTTTAGTATTAATGGTATTAACCCTCAATACGCAAAATGTCTCTCTCTGTCTGTAATGCCACGCCTTGTTTTGTTTTTTGTTTTTTTTTTGTGTAGTATGATGGTTTCTATAACTGTGATGTCATAATGCTAGTATTAAGAAGTGGATTAAGTCGAGTAAGTCCCTGCTGAAGGCCTGGGTACCAAATGCACAGCCTGCCAGTGGTTTTTAGATTACAGTGCAATTTGTGTTTGTCTTCAGTGATAAGTTGTCATTGGTTTCTGTGGAAATTCTTGGGGATTTATAAGATTCAACAGCACTTTGTCAGTAAACATATGTCACTTCACAGAACTGGTTTCATCTCTCTTTGTCCACTGTAAATGTAGAGTGTCGTGTAAAGTACAGTGAGTGTACATTTTTCACAGTTTTAGCATAATAGCTCTGACTGAAATCTAAAGTCATTAAGTGCATTTCCATTATTGAAATTAACTGAATTAATGCGTACACGAGTGGCTCAATAAATGGAAACAGCTTTGAAATCCCAATGTGGATTTAAAACTTAGGCCAAGGGTTTGACAACCTGAAAGTGGAAATATCAGATATTGTCAGATAAAGCTTGACTGCAAATCTTGAAATGACTTTGAGAAAGTTTCCGATGAAAATCTGTTGTGACTCCATTTAGATTTGTGTTGTGTGACCAATGTTTTTAAGAGGTAAAATCTTTATTACCATTAACAGTTTTATTCTAATTTCACATCACAGTGTTTTTAATAATTGAAGTCGACGCATATGATCCAACTGGATGGAATTCCAATGTGCAGGTGCTCATATATTATATATTTTATCCTCAGTGTGTACATGCAACAGCAAATTACAAAAGATTGACAGGCCATGTTGACGTGTTAATCAGATCATTTACACTCAATTTCAACCTTTATACGACTAACATAACCTTGTTAAGGTGTTTATCGCCCCTGCAATAATGGCAGCAATGCCTCAGTGTGCTCAGAATTCAATTATCAGCAGCAGTGACAATGCATTGATTGTTCCAGTGCCTTCAACAGTCACACAGCTGGAGCTGATCTGTTCTTGGTGTTGTTATCTTTAGATGTTTCTGTCTCACTTTGAGGCTGAAATAGATAAGTAGATGCCAACTTACTCACCGGTTGCTGTATTCTGCAGGCAAACTCGACCTACTCCGCAAACCTCATATCGATCTGTAGCTGCACATTTGGTTTTCTGCAATAGAGGCAAAAGGAGATGATTGACACGTAACGTGACCTTTAAGATGAAGAAATATAGCCTCAAGTTTTCGATTAATAGAAATTTACAGATAATACAGATGACTAAAATGATTCTTGATGAGCAGTTAGCTTTTTACATTCAGTATGTCTGAGTCAAAGTTCACTCTTTTTACCCCAAAGGAGGCATAGACAACATTTCAACTTGTGTATGAGTGAAAATGGATGATTTTTAGAAATGTTCAGATCAACTCTAGGAGTGTAGAAGAAGCCTCAGTTCCCGGACAGAAACCCCAACCCTGTCAGACAGGACGGTAAAGCCATGAGAATATACAGCCTGGTGGAGTTACTGCAACAAATACACATTTGTTTGAACTGGTGAAAATTCTGTTTTTCCATTTAGAAAAGCCTGTTTCAAATTCAGTTTGGTGAAACTGACGTTCTATGGCCACTGTTTCAATATGTAACAGTAATAACCTATTTAATTAATTTTCATAATGATACTATTAAAAGGGTGTTATTTGGAAAACAAATGTTAACCTGAGCAAAGGGTAAACAAGACTGTGAGACAGTTTTTCAAAGTCAGTCAGTCTGTTTAAATTAGTATCTGATTTGTTAGTTTTATGTGTGCATTCTACTTCCTTACTCTAGGGCCCAATCACAATTCACCCCTTGGACCTCCCCCTTATCCCTACCCCTTAGCGCTTGCACTTGGCACTACCCCTCGAAATGAGACAACGCTTCGAAACCTGTTACGTCATCAGCGGTCATCGATGCCGCTATAAACAGATGCGACAACTATTTTTTCCAAAAGAATTCACCATGAAGTCAGCAGCTGTAACGTCTCTGTTGCATGGGCTTTGGACATGTTATTATGGCTATTAACCGCAAACTGCAGAAATATAACACGTTAAAATGGCATTAAACGGTCAATCAAATGATTAAGTTGTTTACGATAAAAATATGTGCATTTGTGTGTTTCTTTCATCACACTGCTACACTTTTTTCTTGTCTTTACCTCCATCTTGCCAATGATTCAAACAAAATTATGGAAGATTTCTCATACTCCTCCATTTGTAGTGTGCTCCTGAAAAATCTCAGTTTCAAGGACCAAACAGCCCTCCCCCTCTGCCCTTCCCCTCCGACTCATCGAGAATCGGGACACTCCTACCCTTAACGTGAACGTGCAAAGTGGAGGGGTAGGGGGAAGGGGAAGTCCAAGGGGTGAATTGGGGTTGAGCCTAGGGTTCTTCCTTTCTTCTTCTTCTCCTCTACCCTACCTTAAGCTTTTATAGAAAAGCTCACCAACCATCCAACACCAGCTTAATGTGTTCTTACAACCATGCACAGATTTCATTATTTAACTTGCAAGCATTAATCTATATTTTACACTCTGCACTTTACATCTTAGCATTTTTGAGCTAATTTGCTTTGGTGTCAACTGATGCTGTTGTTTAACTTAACTCTTAAATTCAGGTCATTTACAACAGCAGCATCTGGTTTTAACAACAAAATTCTTATCACAGTCCAGAACCAAACTATTTTAAAAAACAGTTAGCAAGTTAACAAGTAGTAAAAAGGCTTGTAGTACTCAATGGAACATAGCTGGCATTGTAAAGGTCACTTGTCTCTTTTTTTTTTTTGTCCTGTCTGTCAGTCTATCTGTCTGTTTGTTGTTTTTTTTTGTGCGTCTGTCTGGGTCTGGGTATCTGTCTGTTGTCTCTGGCCCTGTTGTTGTGGGTCGGTGAGGTCGTCTTTTTTTGCAAGTATGCAACTGTATTGTTGTCCTATGAAAAATCTAAAAGAAAATATATTTTCACAGGTCACAGGGTGTTTCTACGTTATGTTGCGCATTCATTTGTGTTCATGATGTCATTATGTAACTACTTAAAACACAAATTTAAATTAAGTATTTAGTGAAAAACAAACCAAAAAGAAAGATAATTGAAGTAGTCATTCAGTGTTCATTCATCAAATCTGCTAAAAGGTCATTAGGTGCTGTTTTAAAAAACATCTTAAAAGTTAATCAGTAATCTATTACATTACATTGCGTTACCCAACTTTGTCACTCAAAATTACATTTGACATTTGTACAATTTTCTTGTTCTTGTTCTGCCCCATAGTGGTCAAAAACTATCTATGTGTGATCATAATGGGCATTTGTCTGTTGTCAAGATTCCTCTATATCCCATCAGTGAAAATAACAGAGGGATTCATCCTGAAACATGTAGTTTTATTATAGGAGCAGGTATTGGGAGGTTCAAAGATAGCAGAAATAACCCTAACTATAACCCTGGACAGTATAAAATATTCCACGTTTTAAAGAACAAACATCCTGAAGTTCATGTCGGTGGAACAGCTCCATGTTTTGTATTTGTTCTGAAGGTGTCCCAGATTACAGTGTTGGATCTGTGGTCTGGCTTTGGAGTTGGCCTTTAACAAACATATATCAGGAATATCATCCCCTGTTGTCAGAAGAAACACATACAAACCATGTTTTCAAGGTTTTCTCCAATATTCAATGATCTTTCTCTTGTCCAAATATATGGAACATGTGCTGCAGGGAACAAGTCTATTTAAGAATTTCATTTCTAAGTTATATAATACTGTATATCATCATGAGATTTTTTTTCATGCTTTTTTTTTAAACAGAGAACATGTTTATCAAACCTTTTTCAATTAATATTAGAGAAAGCCAGATGATGCTAAAAGCTAAAAGTGAGCTAAGGCTCAAATGACACAAATCAATAGACAGACTTGGTGAAATGTATGGACTTTCCTTAGAGTTAAACTTTATATTAAATTTTCAATGAAAATATTAGATTTTTGGTGTTTTAGAAAAACAAACAAATAAGAACTTTTTCATTGTGTCACTTTTGCTCCTCTACAGCGGCAACAGTTTAACTACTGTTGGATTAGAAATGGACTTCAACAAGCAACCAGATGCCTGCATAACAATTAGTCCAACACAAACTTAACATAAGCACACTCGCATACAAACATCTAAGCCTCAAATAAGTCAATCCTGACAACATTTGAGCGCAGGACAACTCTGGAGGCAGAGAGACTGAAAATCAAGCATTTTTACATATCAGTTTAGAGGTTCCTGATGTTTCCTAATTCCATTTCTAAGCTAGTAATAGTTAGTGAGGCACATTGTGTTAAGAATTATTTTTGAGCAAAAACAACCCTAGGAAAAGAAATCATATCAATCAAAGTATGGGCTGGTATCACTGATCTATGCAACCTTCTGTTTGATCAGAAATGGGATTGGCTGAAACCAACACATATCCTAAATTGTACATATTCAACTCTACTTAGGCTGTGTGAAGCTTGTGTTAAAGTCTGTGTGGTGTTGGAGGGTAGTTGTATAATAACTCCATTTTCAGCACTAACTTGGATTCTGACTTGTGTTATCATAATAGACATAGCAAAAGAATACAGTCGTTAACTTAGAAATTGAATTAGTTGACATCAACTAATGACTGGCTCCCAGCGCAAAACTTCACAAAAATGATCATCACTGAATATTTCTGTGTGTTTGCTTCCTCATATTCATCCACCCTTGTACAACATTAGGGACAGGATGCTCTCAGCAACATCTGAATGCTAATGTTTCAATAACTCTTGATTCTGCAATAAACCCTTAAACTAATCTGTACAGACTGAAGAATTCCATTGTCACCGACAGCAGCAGCAGAGACACAGGTGGTGTGAAGAGAACATTAGCTGTATGTGTTGGCTGACTGGTCTTCACCTAGAGGAAATATTAGGTCCTCCTCTCATCTGTCACACCTTTGACGTCTCTCCTTGAGATAAACGGACACCTCGGCTTGAGGTGGAGTAAATCGGCTGCTGTTCTCAGCGGACGGAAGGCAGTTGGTTGACAGAGGAGCCAATAACAGCATCACTCCTCATCCCCCGCTGTCCCAGAGGCCCACAGGTGAACATGGAATGGCCTCCTTCTTAAAATGGCACAATGAGGAGGTGGCGAAGTAGCGTGGTGGTGAGGTGGTGAGGGGGGCGTGGCCCGTCGGCTGCAGCCACTCACGGGAAAGAATCCTGTTTCAAGTATTTTGTCATTTCTCCGGCTGCACACCAGACATAAATACTGTATCACTGCAGAATTTGAGATAATGCTGTCTCCAAAACAGTTAGACTACGAAGAATGTGCGCCTTTATATGATCCAAATCCGCTCCATATGTGTTTACGTTTGAGGAGGATGGTTAGTCTGCTTTACCTCAGCGATCAGTCAGGAAACTGCAGCTCAAGCAACCAGAAAGAAAATCCAGCCCAAAGCTGCTGCCGGGTCAATGTTTCTTCCTCCACTTCCAGCAAATCAGCAGAAGGCTGCTCCCAGATGCCCTCATTCTGGACATAATGCTCCGAGGTCGGGGGTCAAACAAACCTGTGTGTGGCCGCCTATCTGCTGTCTGGAAAGACGTTAACCCTGTTTGACTTGAACATACAAAAGCTGCTCCTGTCAGACTGAACTGAAACTGCAAGACGAGGCTTTCAGCAGAAAAAACACACCGAGAAAGACATGGATAAACAAAGCGTTAGCAAAATAAACGCCCTCAGACCTGAAAAATAAGAGCTTTTTAATTATTATTTTGGACACTGTTCTATTTGGAAGGGCCTAAACTATTTTGTTCTGTTATATTAAGGTCTTTAAAATAAATAAAGTATACTTTTTTGTTACGATTGTCATAAAAAAAAATCTAGGCTTAAAAATGCTTCTATATTATTCCTCTTACTCTAAACGGTATAACCTCTGTTCATGAATCACAGCCTGGTTTGTTTTGAAATGTATTTCTCTACAGATTTCACTGCACATTTATTTCATCATTTTATTTTATTATTATCGTCCAAATTATTGATCTACTGAGTTTATGGGAACACAAAAGGCTGTGTGATGTGTTGTTTGTAAAAAGGATGAAGAGCTATTTGTTTGTTTGACCTTTTATTTCCCACAGTGAGTTAGAGTGAAAACCAGTGAATAATCATACAAAAATACTGTCTGAATTAATAGTTCCATAATAAAATGTAGTGTTTTTCTCCAGGCAAATGCCTTCTTGTGCTGTGAATGTTATCAGTGGTGTTTGTTTACCTGTTGTGAAGGTTAACTCTGTTTTTTTTTTTTAAATGATCAGAATCAGAATACCTTATTTATCCAAGGGGAAACACAATAATTTCCCCTTGGATTGATAAAGTATTCTGATTCTGATCATTTAAAAAGAGTTTACCTGCACAACAGGTTCTACACAATGACCTACACAATCACCTGTAATGCAGATCTAGGTTGAAGTATTATTATTATTATTATTATTATTAGTAGTAGTAGTAGTAGTAGTAGTAGTAGTAGTAGTATTATCATAGTAATCATTATAATAATAACTTTAAGTACTCAAAGACACTCTTAAAACACAAAATGAATAAAAAAGACCGTATTAACAGTTCTATTAAATATAGAGAATTGACAGGTTTGATTAACAGCTGGTTTTACAGCTGATACTCAAGGGTGATGCGCTAACTGCAGGTTTCTGTCTTCGGATTGAGATCCCTATCCAAAACATGTAAAAACACTGGACTAGTGTGGGCTCCAGCTGTAAAAGCAAAACAGTGATGTGTTTCAAAACCAAAAATAATGCGGAGTGGGACTCAGATTCAGTAGAATGGACAGGCAGTATTGACCTTTGACCTTTGCCAATATTAAGATGTTCTGTGCAGTCTGTCCTGACATACTGTATTACATTATAAATATGATTAGAACACAAAATGATCTAAGTGGTTTAAAGGATGTAATTGTGTTCTGATTCTTATTTATCTATAAATATACTCATGGTAACATTCCAAATATTCCACCTCTTCCCAACACTGATCATACAGTATGTACCTATATTTAAAGTTTTAAATGCAAAATATGTGTAGGGGAACCAGATAAAATATTTTAATACAGACAGTTTGTGTCACCAAGTGAATCTGTAAATAGGCAAAGTTAAATAAATGTATCTAAATGTAATATAAAGTTATGTAAGTTCCCAATCTAATTTTCCATCTTGTTTATTTTTGCAGTTTATTAGCGTATGAATTAACATTGATCTGAGTTTTTCATTTTCATTTTAATGTGACCCATGCAGAATGGATTGATGCATATAACTGAGTAAAACATTGTGCATTTGTTAACTTCCTGTGTTTTGCATGTCTTTTGTATTTTTTGCATTTTGCACAGTCCCTAGCATTTTTGTTATATATTTTTTTTCTTGTTTACCAAACCTTGTGTACCAAAAAATACACACAATTTTATCATCCATAGGAAGACTTATAGACATAAGCATCCTACTTCATAGTTCTAATTTCATCTTAAATAAAGGACAAAGTAAATCCCCTTCTGTCCTTGTGTGGTTCGTGGGTCCAAAGCCTCAGTGTGTGTGTGTGTGTGTGTGTGTGTGTGGTTTTCAGTCAGAGTTTTGCTCTTATTAATTTGTCTGACTGCATTTGATGGATTCATTACATAATGTAATTGGAAGAAAAGCCTCTTGGGACAGTTGACCAGAGGTGAATGCACAGTCACAGCAACATATCCACTTTCATTTGCATCAGTGTAATTGGAAACACGCCGCCTGCTTTCATCGTCTGCTTGAACACAGGTTGAACAGCGGTGTGAGTTTTCTCCATATGAACATGATGGTTGTGTTTCCACCAAGGACACATGTGGAATTTCCGCTGGTGTCACAACAGCCTCTGCACCGAGAGGAAATTACACTTATATTAGTTGCTTATTTTCTGGGGTTATTGCAGCATTTATTTGACTTACTTTGAATGTAAAGCCTTTGAAACCTTGCATCTGCAATAGCTGTCAACGTACATAGCTGAATTCGTTTTCACACATCAGTCCAGTCGACGCAGTACGACTGGGCTTCAACACTCAGCTGGTCTGAGTTTGCTTTCACTCTGCAGTTTGTCAAACAAACAGAACTTTTTTTAATAACATATTCTCATCCTCACCTGTGGTGGCTCTGAACAAGACTGAAGACAAAACAAACAATGAACAAGAAACCTCACTCATCTATTGGCTAATGCAGAGCAATTTCAGTTTCCAGAATATGGAGTTATGTTGACGTCCACTTCTTGCATTTGGTTCAGTTGAATCAGACCCACACCTATGTTTTTATGACCAGAGTTTGCTTCTTTGATCTGCATCAGAGTTCGATTGTGCATTCACACCTCCACAAATAAACTGAGAAAATAAACTAGAGTCTGATTAAACAGAGCTGGTGTGAATGCACCTGGAATATTGCTGTCCTTGTCCCTCAGGAAAATTCGAGTGTTGGTCACATCATCTGCAAAACCTCCTGTTTATGCGATGAGCCATGGGTTTTCATATAACTGTATAAATAAGTGCAAACTGATTTTTGTTTTTAATGTCAGTTCAGTGTATGAACAAGGACAAACAGTAGAAGAAGAGGATCAGAACAAATATGACAGAATCACACACTCGGTGGATGTAGGGGTTTTCAAAGTCCAGGTTAATGTGTTTAGTTTTGTAATGTACATGTAGATTTCTTAATCAGTGTTCACAAATTGGGTCGTCCAAATATAAAACAGCCATAAGGCACTTCATAACATACTATAATAATAAAAACAATAAGTAGCGGTTTGGTGTCATATGGAGTGTATCCCATGATGCACTGAGGCATCTATATACTAGGCACACACACCCTGTGTAGTCCAAACTACCTCAGACCTGTTTCCATCTGTTATATTTATACTTACTCTGTTGAATATTGAATATTGACCCTTTACAACTCTCTCTCTCTTTCTCTCTCTCTCTCTCTCTCTACATATA
>JAPQRQ010000017.1:3935514-3953970 GCA_037367365.1 Apogon talboti
TGTGTGAGTGTGTGTGTAGGTGTGTGTGTATATACATATGCGTGTTTGTCTGTGTGTGTATGTGTGTGTGTGTGTGTGTGTGTTAGAGTGTGTGTGTGTGTGTGTGAGTGTGTGAGTAGGCATCACTGAGCAGTGTGTGTGTGTGTGTGTGTATGAGTAGGCGTCACTGAGCAGTGTGTGTGTATATGAGTAGGCATCACTGAGCAGTGCGTGTGTGTGTGTGTGTATGAGTAGGCGTCACTGAGCAGTGTGTGTGTGTGTGTATGAGTAGGCATCACTGAGCAGTGTGTGTGTGTGTGTGTGTGTGTGTGTGTGTGTGTGTACGAGTAGGCGTCACTGAGCAGTGTGTGTGTGTGTGTGTGTGCGAGTCGGCGTCACTGAGCAGTGTGTGTGTGTGTGTGTGTGTGTGTGTGTGTGACATCAGCCTGCATTTCCATTCATTGTGTCCTGGTCCAGACAATCAGATGTTCTTACCTCTGATATGTAGATATCGCTGTGCTATGTGCTTTTCCCTCTTCCTCCAGGTCAGCCTTTACTCGTGACCTGAGTCGTATGTGGAACACATGTGTGCCCATTGAACACACTGGGCTCATTCCCAACAAATGATAAAGCATTTCTCCTCGGACACTGCACGTCTTTTCCCCTATAACACAAGGTGTTGCAGCTGTTCATGTCCTCTGCACAGCAGATGTTTAAAACTGCTTCTTTCACAATCTAACCTTAGAGCAGTTTGTCCAGATACATACTTTGCTGATTGACCTTAAAGACTATGAAACATACTTATAGAAACTGTCATATGGGAGTGGCTCAGGGCACAAGCCTATTGTTTAGAATTATAGACAGTTGATTATAACTATGGTTTCATCCTTTGTTTAGTAATTGTCTCCGGCTATGCCTTGTTTCTCTTGTACATTTTTAACCCAGTGCACAGACCAACGTACTGTATGTTAACTTAATCATTCTTAATTAAATTTGATATCTGTACATTGAACCTGATTATACAATTTCATTTAGAATTTCATGCATGTTTTTTGCTGTCCTTCCATTATGAATCATCGTTTTGCATGAAATGTACTGTAAAAATAGTACTTGGCTTGCTTTGCCCGATTATGCAATAACTAAAATCTCTTTAGCTTTGTTGGCAACCCTGAAAGGTTTCAACTGAATGCATTATATGGCAAATAAAAAAAATTTAAAAAAGAATGAGCACTCCACCTGAAAACACAGTTTAATCCCTTCAAGGTCTGATGTGCAGTTTGTGGTTGTTAGCGCTGGAAAATATATAATTACAATAATTTGATAAGTACAATAATTTATTCATTTTGTGACAGTCTTAAAAGATATAATCGTGTGACAACTTATTTTATCTGTGACGTCTTTCTGGCCAATCAGGATTATTGTGATGAATGAAACACAGAATCAGATCCTCTTAACTTGTCAGAAATGATGGGTGTTTTATATTCAGTGCTGGGCCAGCAGTGTCAAAATCTAAATTAGAATTTGTTTTTCATACATATTGAAGTGTATCTGAGATCTCTCTGAATGTAACTCATTCAGTTTTCTGGATATAACGTACAGAAACCTGCAGTGGTTATTTTGTGATGGGATTGAGCAGGATTTCAGTGCTTTGGGAACATCATGTAACGGTACCACAGCTGTAGTGGGATTGCTGGCCTTTTGCCAAAGGCTGACACTGCATGTTGACTGAAATCAGTCAATCAAAGTTTGATGTGAAGTAAGAGAATGCTCCAGGGGCCCCGTGAGGTATCTGGTCCAGGCCTTAGTGTCACCGTTCACTTGGAGTTTTACCCTGAAAGAACTAGTGATGCCTCTGGAGCGCGGGACGGCTACAGGATTGGCATGAACGCAGATGTCATTGGGTCTATTTCAAACTGAAAAGACACAAGGACAAGACGAAGACCTGCTCCTATATGGACCTTTACTGAGGCAAACGGTAGCTCTGTGCAACACTTATTTCTTTGCTAACTTTGCTAACACAAAGCATAGCAAATATTTTAGCCAATAGAGTTTATTTTTAAGGTCTGGTTCTAGCGGCTGTAGCACTTGGCCAAGGCAGCTATCGAACATCAACGGAGAGATCTTGGTCAGCCCTGAAATGCATCAAAACCACTGTAAGAATCCAATTGGACAGACGGACTCTGAGCTCTGGCTGGAGGTCAAACAAGGGAATCAGGAAATTAGGAGATTTCATGCGCAAATGAAGGATGAGAGACATGTTTTGCTTTATTTAAAAGTCATTTTTTTCTCTTGTGTATTGTCTAGGATGTATGTGACTCCTTGGAGGTTTCTGCTTTTTGGTTGTCGAGGATCAGCTGTTGTGTTAGTGTTAGTGTTGATATAGTGGTGCATCAGTCATTCAAGTCATGTCAGTTTTGTTAACATCTTTACCAGACCGGCTGTGTTATTGACTGGTAATAGAACTACTGCTGGAGTCTGCTCTTGTTATCTAACTATGTGGTGGTAACTTGTCATTGTTGGACGACTGTTGTGGTGATGAATGCTGTTTGTGCCGTTGTAATGTGAGGGTTGTCAAAGTCCTATATGTGCTCTACCATATGCTGGAAATAGCTTATGTCTTTTTCTGTGGTGTTTTATCTTCTCTCCACATGCAAATGGTCCATCCAATTCCCAGATCCCACATATTCTGTGTGTACACAAGTTGTTGTTTTTTTAACTCTAATTCACTTTTTTTATGGGTTATGGTTATGCAGGTAAATTATTTTATTTGAAATCAAACATTTTTCTTTGTTTAACAGGTCGGTGAAACTCAACCTATTCTACAAAAGGTTTGTTTTGGAAATATGCTTTAAATATATAAAAGTGAATAATGTCCAGTCAGTGTTCCTCAGCCCACAGCCGTACCCCTCAAGGATTCTAGGGAATCTGAAAAGTCCCATTCTTTATCATGTACTTTTTACAGGGAAAGTTTGGGGTCGAGGGGAAGTAATTTTCTTAGGTAATTTCAGTGAAAATGCACCTAGGTTCAAAAGCCCTGGTAAATAATACAACTCCCTGTGGTGGAAAAGGGGCTGTTAACTGGACATTCTATCCATATTCATATAGATATATTACACATCAAATGTTCTTTCATTCATTCATCATCTGAACTGCTTTGTCCTTGAGAAGGTTGCGGGGGTGGAGCCAATCCCAGCTACCAATGGGTGAAGGCGGGGTACACCCTGGACATGTCACCAGTTCATCGCAGGGCTGACATATAGAGACGAACAACCAATCACTCTTACATTCACACCTATGGGCAATTTAGATGAACCAATTGACCTATTACTGCATGTCTTTGGACTGTGTGAGGAAGCTAGAGTGCCTGGAAACACAGGGAGAAGATGTAAACCTTCTTTTTATATAAATTCTGGCCACAATAATTTATTTTATTAGTATTTTGTATTCATTGTTTTATTTTTCAAGCTCATTAAATGAAAAGAAATATGCATGAAGGACTAAATGAACACAGATGAGATGCCCAACAATTGAATTTCAATAAAGTGATTCTTATTCTTAAATAAACCTCCAAGCCACTTCTTTTCCATGCTGTCAGGACAGCAGTCCAAATTGTCAGCCTTCAGGCCACTATTCGGCTTCACTATCATCTGTACATGCCAACCAAGTTCCCCACCTGTTATTTCAACCAGCCCACCCTCATATGACAGCCTAGAACCGGCCCTGCTCGTTTCTGTCCATTTGTTTCTTGTTGGTGTTTGCTATGTTCTGTTTTATGTACAAGTCCACTGGAAAAAAAAATAGTAGCCGTTGTTTTCATTTACATATTTACAGCGATATTTTGTTAAATAAAGCTCACGGTGGACAGACTTCATTTGGTAAATGGAGAAAATATCTGTTTAGAAAAAAGGATTGAGGGTATATTTCAATAAAAGCTTTAAAAAGCAGTTGCATGACTTTTGCATTTAAATGAACCTAAAACCATTGAACCTTTTGAGCTGCTTTAATAAATGTAATGAAATGGAGTAAAAAACCCTACAGCCATAACTATATTAACAGCAGAG
This sequence comes from Apogon talboti, assembly GCA_037367365.1. Classification (NCBI taxonomy): domain Eukaryota; kingdom Metazoa; phylum Chordata; class Actinopteri; order Kurtiformes; family Apogonidae; genus Apogon; species Apogon talboti. The sequence goes on from JAPQRQ010000017.1 coordinate 3,939,555, forward strand.
AAGTTTTCAGAGTACATAGATGGATGGTGAGTGTGGCGGCAATTAACTGTGTGTTTGTTGGATTGTGTATAAATGAAGGCGCTCTGGCAGGAGTCGACGCTCTGATTGCATCTCCTCATCATCACCCTCCACTTCTTTTCCTACATTACTTTAAACACTATTTGGCATCGGAAGCTAAACATGACCCTCTGAAGACCTTTCTATGGATGCGAGCACTTCAGTCACACATGTTGGAGATACAAGGTTTGGGGAAGCTTATTTCATGCCTATTGTTTACCTAATCAGAAATTCTAATTGCTTAGGGAGACTAATTAACTTGTGAAAAAGTCACAGGAGGATTGTGTACCCCGGTGTCAAGCTGTTTGTATACGTCTCTGAAATATTTACACCATGACAAGGCAGTTTGGCATCTGCTATTTTGCTGGGTTTATGAATCTGTTTGGTCTCAGGTCTCTTGATGCTGTCACCATCAATTACTCTGACAGGAAACGTGATCAAAACATCAAACGTGCATGTCAACGACTGTGGCACAAAACAGAGTTCACGAAACAACCGAGAGAGGAGACCCATCCTGCAGCTTTTATTACTCACATCATTGTTGGAGCTATAATATTTATCACCTTTTAATTTTAATGAGTTTGTTTAAACCAACTACAAGTGCCTTTTTAGATACTGAAATAACTGACCTGTGAGTTCCACAACAAGAAGCTATAAAACCCAGATTCACCAGCTGTAGTGGAGCATTCCAGGTAAAGGTGTGTGTGCACAGGCAGCAGGTTTTGTGCTGGAATCACCCATGACCTGGTTTTTACAGTCTTCTAATGAGCACTCATTGTTGCCGTACTCCCAAAATCATTTCAGCATCACTACATTCATTCATTACTGGCTGCTGTAAATCATATGTAAAATACTACTGTTCTTTGTTCACAGAAAGTAGTTTTTCAGGTCAGAATGTGGTTGAATATATATATATCAGTTGGATCTATGAAGACAGAGCCTACTTGGTGTCCCAGGACCAGCCGGTGGTTCCTTTCTATGTGGAGTTGTTCTCCGTCTTGGGTGGGTTCCCTTCATCCAAAGACGTGCACCTGAACAGGCTGCTTGGTGAACTGGTGGCCGATAGAGGTGAAAAGAAAATAACGAAGTGAAACAGTTCGAGTTCAGATGGATGAAAGAACAGCTACAGGACGACGGAGCCCCACGTAGAGACGTACGATACGACGGAGCCGCTTCTTCAAACTATTACAGATCAAAACGCTGCATAATAACTTCAGATTTAAAAAGGATAAGAGGAAAATTAAATAGCAATAAAAACTTAGCCTTTAATATAAAGTGAAATGAAAATGCATTTTACACGTTTTTTAAAAAAAAAACGTTGAGAGTGAATGTTTCTTTATATGTCAACCTTGTTATGAACTGGAGACACATCCATAACATACTCTGCCTTTGCCTGTTGGTCTCTGGGATAGATTTCCAGCACCACCACGACCCTCCAGAGGATGAAACAGGAAATGAAATGAAATGAATGATTTTGGAGGTGTCAGCCAGTCAGTTTGGATCATTTACTATCAACATGAACAGATGGTCAGAGCTCAGAGAACAGCCTTATATTAAACAGTGTTTTTGTAACTGTAATGACATCCTGACAGATGAGGCACGTGGACGTTAACACCAGCACCTTGACCCTTAAAGACCCAAAAGCATCTACTGATCTAGACTGTTTAATACCTGTTGATCCACTAATCCTATCAATACGTGGAAATAATTGGTGTAAAATACAGTTTGGCATCTTTTCATGGTCATCAGATATGACCCCTGTGGACTTTCAGAGGCTCTGTAGTGAACGTGGAAACACCGCTATCTTCTACAACATTGATTCACCAGTAAAACCCATGGAGTTGGATCAATGACAGTGGTTATAAATGCTTGATTCTATGTAGAAAAAAGGCTTGTTTTCTTCAGTGCTCTCTATTATTATAATAACCTTTGAATTCACTGAGCTTTTATTAAGACATACATGATCAGTGAATTAAATACCTGATTTTTCATTGAAAGAAATGCAGAGGATAATAATATAATAAATGGTGATGAATTGCTTGGTAATGTAGAGAGAAATAACTTTGGGCTTGCCCATAAAAAATAGTTCTGGGTCTTTATGGATTAAACAAGCCTAAATACATAACAACTCCATAAACATTTTGGAATGTAATGTTTCAAAATTTGCATAAAATACCCTGAAGGAGCCATGACTCTGACCCTGTGGTTGGCTCTGGGGTCATCAGTCTTTATTAATAAATGCATCAACAGAGAATCTAAGCAGTGATCTGTTTCTTAACAATCTAAACTGTAAAGTGGACTTCCATTACAGTTTCATCCAAAAAGCACATGAACATCTTTCACATGTACGCTAACTTCTACAAGGAGAAAATAATTAGACAAAATGAAAAACAGCTCTGTTCTACCTTGCTGCTATGTGTGTATGCCCACTCCCACCGGTGTTATGAGTCACATGGTTGAGCGTGACACCCCTTCACCCTGTGACCCCTCCAGACTCCTCCTGGCTTCACCAACACTGCCATCCTCACAGCAGGTGTGTGGAAGCATCATCGCTGCCTTTGACCACCCTGCGCTATAAATTACAGCCCTGCAACCCCAGACCAAAGTGTCATGGCAACCAGGTCATGTGATTCCTGTTGTTATTCAGCCTTTGGTGCCCCCCAACCCACCCACTCTAACTCCTATCGTGCACCAAGGCACGTTTGAGGAGCTCTTTATTAACATGAAAATTAAATTTGTGCTGACATTGTGTTTGACTTTAAATTCGACTGGCGGTGCCTAGAGGAAGGGCAATGTTCTGCAGACTCAGGGACACCAACATTTGAGGAAAAGAGGTCATATAAATAATGATTGAATCACACTGTAAAGGAGGTATTATGCAAAACTGTCATGATTCATATGAATATATAGAAGCTGGAACACACAAGCCTTGCAGACAGTTTTTTTGTTTTCAGCCCGTGAAAAGACAAATCCCCTCTGATTGAACTTAAAGCACCCATCCATTTGCTCGTGGTGTGTTTACTTACTTCCCTATTTGAAGCCCGTCCCTCATTTTTGGGAGACAAATGTCACCTCCTCCTCCTCCCTCCTCACCTCACATTGCTGCCTCGTAGCTGACAGATGTCTGATATTCATGAATATTCGGTGCATCCGCCAGGCCCTGACGCTGCAGCCGATGCTTTGATCTTCATTTCAAAAGCGAGTTGTGTGGGTGGCGCCGCCAGAGACTCTGTGTGGGACTGTATGCATTTTCCGTTGTAACCTGTTTGTTTGAGCGTAGTAGTAGAGCAGCGACTCGGAGCTGGTTGGGGTTGACAGGACGGCGTCAGGACCACTCTGCAAGTCACATGGACACGCGATGACATATTCAGCCATCACTGAACACCGAGATAAACATGTCTGAGCTCAGAGGTCACAGACAAGAGAGGTGGAACTTTAATAGCTTTAAATCCTATTGTCTCCTGAGTTATCTACAGCTGCAGCTTATTTTGTAATAAATTAAACTATCGATTATTTTCTTCAATTAGATTAAACAATTATTTGAATGGGTGAAAAAAATAATACAAATGTTAAAAAGACATGTCTGATAATGACTCACAACATGTCTTTCACTCCAGAACCAGTTGAAACAACAGACACAAAATGTACAAAAGTAAAGGAATATATAAAAAATATCTATATGGAAATAACAACAATAACAGCAGTATAAAAATATATATAAAAATATGTACACATATAAACAATAACAAACAAGTAAAGTGACATTTACAATACGTGTACTGCAGTCTTCAACACATTTGTATCCATCTTACTAACAACTTAAGATGGAACTAACATACACCTAAGAAAAACACACAAATATTTTTAATGTTTGTGTGAAAACTTAAAAGTTTAAAGGAGTAAGTGATGGTTCCAATCTAGAAAAGTGAGCATGTAGACATTTTCTGCCTTTTTGTCCTCCTCAATCTATGTTTGTGTTCATCCTGGCATCATGTGCATCACAATAAGTGTCTGTGTGAAACACAACAGCGGAACCAATGTTTAGCGATAATGAAATTAAGTAAATGAAGCTTCAGGAAAATTGTAATCGAATAATTTATTAATTGATTCATGTTAATTAATTATTCATTGTTTCAGCTATATTTTTATTTCAATGCACTTAAAAAAAGGTCAAGACCTGCATACACAGTCAAGACCTTATACACAGAAAAACCCAGCCAGTCTCTGGAAAGCAAGCACTTGGGAACAGTGGGAAGGAAAACTGCTCTTAAAACCGAAGACCTGGGCTCCATGTAGGCAGTAATCGGCTTCAACCGGTCAGGGTGAGTGGAAGAAGGAAAAACGAAAGGACAACAAACTGTAAACACTCGTCAGTAACACCATTTGAGAAATGCACAAAGACACCTGCAGAAAGGAACAGGGAGATGGGACAGAGAGGAAAAATCATGTAAAAACAGGCTTTATCTAAAAGCAATGCTTAGACTAATCTCAGAACTATGCAGATGACTACAGCTGGATAAACTGAGGATCCTAGTCTAGTTTAGTCTAGTTTTAGAAACCTCAGTGTTTGGGTTTGGTCTACATTGACATGCAGAGTTTATATTGCTTTGCTGCTGTTGAAAAAAACAAAAAAACAAAATTGTAAGTCTATCCACTACAGACCTAGCATCTGAGCTTTGATATGCAGACAGTTTGATTTACACAGATGGTTTAGAGTTCTGATGGTTTGGAAATGTTTTAGATTCATTATAAAACTCCTGAGGAACACATTAGGTTATCAGTGTCTTGGTAAACACTCTACACTATAATAAAATGTAGACTAGTGTTTACTTCATGTGGATATTGTCAATACTGTAATAATGTCAGGCCAAAATTATGCAGAAATGCAGTTATTAGTCAGATATAACAACACAAAGTATAAAATACAACCTAAGCCCCCAGAAAACAGAAAAAATAAGGTATAGTATATGTACAACTCACATTTTATAAGAGGTCAGAAAAAGATGATTGGAATGCGGTGTATTGTAGAATCCATATCATGCTTCCCAAGCTTGAAAAGGAAAAAATTTGAGTTTCTCTGTTTAACATGTTGCTGACACATCCTAAAGTCCATCAATTTAAATATGTAACAGGTCCAACCCTGAACAACATATTGTAAGTATGTTCTTCAAATCACTTACAGAGGACAACTTCTATGGCCTTTAAGTGACTTCATGCGCCCAATAGCCAGCATATATAACATATGAGCATCATCTGACTACACCACTAGTCCTTTGTGTTGAATTAGAGAGGATTCACAACCTCAAATGGATGAAATTTGTTTTTGTTCATGACAGATAGAAAAGCATATGCTGCAAGGATGGAGACTCTGGCAAAGCAGGAGATGATGGAGGTGTTACAGTGTGGATTCAGTGTTTACAACTCCTTAGTAGTGAAAGTATGTATTGCTTGTCCTAAAAGTCACTAGAAGTTGCTAAATGACATGATCACCTAATTTGTGTAATTGTAAATATGCATGTAATTGTAATGAACAATGTAGGAGAGAGGAATAACATTGTGGGAGAGACAAACAGTCACCCAAAAACACCCTAAATATGTTTAGAACTATAAATTAAATATACGGTACATTGTCAATTGTTGGTTTTTTTTTAATGTCCCAATTCCTTCTATCCTCCTTTATCCAGGCTTGGGGACTGGCTAACGTGACCCAAACGAGACACACTGGAAGAGTCATTTAGATTAGCTACTTATTTGTTTGTTTGTTTAGTTTTTTTAGTAATTTTCTTCAGTTTAGTTTGGTTTTTAATCTCATAGTCCACTTAGGAGCCTACAAGTCACGGTAAAACGTGAATATTTTTAACCATAACATTTTTAATTTTCAGTCTACATTAAAATCTTAATGGACCCAAAAGAGATGAAAGAGAAAACTGTCAATGACAATGTGAATGATACATGCTATCACGTCAGAGTCCTCAAATGTCAGCTAGGGGTTTACAGGTGTATGACAGGAAGGGGAGTGTTTGAGGTTGTGGTCTCCAACTAAATGGCCATGGCTCAGGAGGTAGAGCGGGTCATCCGATAACCAAAGGGTTGGCGGTTCGAATCCCGCTCTGTCCGAGTCATGAGCTGTTGTGTCCTTGGGCAAGACACTTCACCCACCTTGCCTCCAGTGCTAGTCACACTGGTGTATGAATGCGTGTGAATGTTTGGTGGTGGTTGGAGGGGCCGTTTGGTGCGAATTGTCAGCCACGCTTCTGTCAGTCTGCCCCAGGACAGCTGTGGATACAAATGTAGTTTACCACCACCAGAATGTGACTGTGAGAGTGAATCAATAATGTAAAGCACTTTGGGTGCCTTGAAAAGCGCTATAGAAATCTAATCCATTATTATTAAAGTCTTTGTTACTGCTGTTTCAGTAGTTGATATAATTATCTGGTGTAGTTTTTTGTATATTCTCCAAATAAGATTTCCTGGAAGCTTGCTTTTTGTCAAACGTACAGAAAAGTTGGATTTTACAGTATAAGAACCCACATGTATCTGCTAACCTTGTTCCTGTGTTGTTAACATCCTCATTCCGCTGATGTGGGATCATACAGACTGTAAGAACTTGGCTTTCAAAGAACACTATTCCCAGCCAGGTATTCATGTTGGTGAACAGCCTCATAGAAAAGAAAACCTGCATTCACACAGTGTTATGAGAGTCTGACTAAAACAAAGAGACGCCACCATCTGCAGTCTGCCAGCGTCGTTCCAGCGCTGCCCCTCTTGACCTCGGTGAAAACCCACCGGGCTCCATTCACCGGCTGGCCTTTTCACCACACATACTCCTGCATCGCCAGTAATGATATTGGTTTCTCTCAACGCGGCTTTGAGCGGTGGCTGGGTCTCAGGACTCTTTTGTTGCACGGGCCTGGATGGAGAAGTATCTGTTTTCCAGTCGACACAGGGAGAGTACAGAGAGCACCGAGCCCCCGTAGACTCCAGCGTTCTCTTTATAGCCCACTGCAGATCCACTTCCTCCAGAGACTGGCGCAGTGGGCCTGCTCTTTCCAGCAGATGATTAATCTTCTCATTATCTGACATCACACTTTAAGCAGCACTCTGCCTCCAAACAGGATGGCGCAACTGCTAGTGTAGGACAAAACTCAGGGATATGTAACTGTATGAAGCATTTGGGAATTTGTGGACATGTACATACTTTGCTTAACTAAGCCCCAGTTGATTTGAACACTATGAAATTTCATCCATGCTCATAATGTATATTCTGAAAAGTATAGAATATGACAACTTATGGTGAAGAAGTTTTCTTTTGAATGTGGTTGATATAGAATAAGTACATTTAACTCAGATACTCCTCTCTACAGAACTTCTATCATATATGCAACCACGGTATAGACTGTATATCACAATACACCAGCGTTGTCACTGAAACCACCTAAACCAAGGCCAGAATATGCCATGACCAAGATATTTAGGGGTTCAGACTAACAGTGGATTCACACCAGAATAGTCCAGGGGGGTATCAATTGGAGAGGGAATGCTGAAAAATTTCACATTTTGTTTGGTTCACTTTCACATTGCTCTTTTGAAAGCAGACCAAACCACCTGGACACTGTCTCATAGTTACAACAGGCAGCTGGTGGTACTATTGGCCCAAATGAGCACTTACCAGCAAGAAAAAAATACACCCGGAAGAAGGAAACCCTGTTCATTGATTGGCCAGGACTGAAAACAGAAATCCATAACCTTCAGCTCCCTTGTTTACCACAAACACTTTGCTTCACTTCCTGTCTGTGGTAGACTGTAGAGTCCATTTGCATTTCACACCAGGGTTCACACAGCAGAGTTCATCCAGTGTTCGGATGAGGTTTCACACCTGCCAAATGAAGTGGACTCCTGGCCAACTTCTACCACTGTGCAGTAGAAAGTGTACTGGTTTATGGACTTTTGGTGTGGTTCTCCAGCTGCACCAGGGCTGAACAGCAAGCACTCCACAGGGTGGTGAAATCAGCGGTAAGGATCATTGGGATCAGCCTCCCAGAGACCTCCTCTGTTTTCATCAAACGCTGTCTGAGGAGAGTTCACAACATCCTGCGAGACCCAGCACACCCTGCACATCACCTGTTCCATCTGCTGCTGTCGGGTAAAAGATACAGATCCATCCAGGCCAGAACCAGTAGACTGAGTCAAAGCCTGTACCCCCATGCAGTGAGTCTGTTGAATGAACACTTTCCCCCCTTTGTATTGTATTGCTCTGTCTGCTTGAGGATGCTTCAACCTCAATCTCATGTTATTTTATACAATGACAATAACGTATTAAATTGAATGGACTATCCCATAAATCAACGTCTTCAAACAGTACAGACTGATAAGGCATGAGGTGTGTGATGATTCTCATTCCCAGTGAGGAGCAGAATGAGGCAGAATGACCCTGGACTGATGGAGTTAAAGGACTAAAACCAGTCAAACTAACTTCTCAAAATGGAAGTGAATGCACATCTGACAGTCATGTAAGGTCAGTTTCATTATAAATGGGACAAGCATGTCAGAGGTTTTGTGGTTTAAACATACTAAGTATTTCTACTGTGCAAAGCACATGGCCTTGGGAGGTAATGTGATGAGGGGAAACCACAAAAGAACATGTGAGATAGAAATGCTATTACCACAGACTGGCCCTAAGGTTAAATGGCAGCAATAACGATTAACTCTTAAACCTGATTGAACTGTTTTGAGGAATCTTTGTGTAATATTTAGAGATGTCTAGTACTTATGATCAGGTTACAAGAGTCTAGTTTAGACCATCTCTAAATGTAAAGTGTCATGAGATAACTTTTGTTATGATGTGGTGCTATACTGTATAAAAAAAATTTGATTGATTGATTTCTAACGACTGAATATGCCTTTCTTCAGGGGCTCCTAAAAATGTAAAAGCCAAGGTCCCTCGGTAGAGATTGTTTGTGTTGTCCATTCTGGGTTTTATCTCTGGTTTACAATCCAACATAAAGATTAGTAACAGGCAGGATGACTCTGACTTTAAAATGACACTAAGACGAAAAGGTCTGTTCTGAACTGAAGCAGATGTGCTCCCTCTGTAGATGTAAATGATCTATTCAAAAGGACCAAACACAGTCATTCTTTTTCAGGTGATTGGACACTAATGGAAACATAATTATGACTATTATACTTCATTTGTGTAATTAGATCCTCCTGAATCCCCCAAAATCTTGCATGTTCCATAAATACAGAATCAGTGTTTTTCTGGGGGTAATTTTGGTGTCATCAACTTAATGTCAGGTTTCTTTTGATGAGTCCTTTGTGAAGTGATTCCGTTTTAGTGCCAGTAGAAGGTTTGATGTGGGCTTTAATTCAAAGATGAAACTAACGCCTTGTTCCTACTGAGTCTCGTTTTCTGAGCGTCTGTTAATTGAATGCAGTGTGTTTTTACATACATCTCTATATATTTTGTCTGTCTGTCCAACCACCCATATGTTGGAAACATGTCATTTCAGGAACAGCTCAACAGGTTTGCTTGAATTTTGGTACAAATGTTTGGAATAATGAACGGAGAACTTTCTGGTGGCCAAAGGTCATAATCACTGTAACTTTATGTTCATCCATTCCATTTAATGCAGTATCTCAGGACCACTTTTCAGGATGAACTGATTCGTGACCTTATTTTATTTAGTTTCATGTGTTAATCCATGGGAATGGATGCATCTGAATGAATTTAAGATTCTTTATTTAAGGATGTTACTACATCATTAATTAATGAAGTGTACCATTTTAACAGGATGCTAGCAGTAGCATTAGCTTACCTAGCTCTTATGCTCTCATGCACTTCTGGCTCCACAAGGTCAACATGGCGACAACTAAATCATAACACAAGTCTCTGATTCACTTAATGTATAAAAAAAAACAAAAGTGTCTACAAAGGGCAAACGTGCAGTAAAAAGGTAAAAGAAAGACATAAAAAAAACAACCGAACAAGAAAAAATAGTAAGAAAAATAACAACAACAAAGATACACACAGGGTGATAACAATGACAAATTATGCTCAAAGAATTTTTTCAGCCACCTCTCGTCTTGAGATGCTTATGGGTTTTTTTTTTGTTTTTTTTTTGATTTTTTCTTTTCTTTACTTTTTGATCATAATGTTGGCAAAAAGTTTATGTCCGTGTTTTTTCTGCGTAGTTGTGACAATACTAACTTTTTAGTTAAAATAGATATTCTTCTTACTTCTTCCGCTTATCCGGGTCTGGGTCGCAGGGGCAGCAGCCTCAGCAGAGGAGCCCAGACAGCCCTCTCTCCAGCCACTTCCACTAGCTCTTCTGGGGGAATCCCAAGGCCCTTCCCAGACCAGTCGAGAGATATAATCCCTCCAGCGTGTCCTGGGTCGGCTCCGAGGTCTCCTCCTAGATGGACACGCATGAAACACCTCCCCAGGGAGGCGTCCGGGAGACATCCTCACTAGATGCCCGAACCACCTCAACTGGCTCTTCTTGACGTGGATGAGCAGCAGAGTCCCTCCTGGATGTCTGAGCTCCTCCCCCTATCTCTAAGGCTGAGCCTGGCAGCCCTGTGGAGGAAACTCATTTTGGCTATTTGTAATCGCGACCTCGTTCTTTTGGTCATTACTCAGAGCTCATGACCATAGGTAAGGGTTAGAACGTAGATCGATCGGTAAATTGAGAGCTTCGCCTTTTGGCTTATCATGGATATATTGGCCAAAATTGTGGTGATTTTGGCCAATATATCCATCAAAAAAAATATTCCACACTAATAGTCATACATCTCTATTACCCAGAGATTTTCTATGGTTTCTTTGGTCCAACTTTCGCAGACATCCTTGTGGATTCAAATGATGTCAGAGAAGATGCCTCTAAGACCCTCTGCTGAGAAAGTGACAAGTGAGTTGGATTTCCATCTCCCACATCATGTTGTTTGAAATGCTCAAAACTCATGTTAGGCATTTGTATTTACATGTCATAATCTAACAACATATCTAGTGGAAAGGAACATTCTAACAGTTGTGAAACTAGGCTGTTTTGTTGAGTCCCATGGGAGGATCAGTGTGAATCTTATATATATGTGTTAAATAAAAAGTTGGACTCAGGTTGTAATAAGCCTGGATTAGATAATAGGTGGAAGAAGCTTTCTAAAGGCTCTGTTTAAAGCTAAATAATATACCTGCCAAAACATTTAAGGTCATAAACATTTTCAGATCAAGCATGAACGTTGCATTTAAATTTATAAACGCTGTTTTTTGGGTTCTTGTGAATGCTTGCAACCCTCTGGAACAGTAATAGGGGGGTAAAAATACTGTGATGAACCTCAGATTTAGTGGTTTTCCACCATTTGACCAAAGGTGAAAAGCTGGAAAACCACTGATTTCACACCTCCAGATCTGATGTCATAAAATATGAAAACACCTTCTTAATTTGGCTTCTCGTAACCGAATATATGTAGCCTATGGCAAGCACCACAACGACTATGTTAACAGCAACTGTAACAACAAAATCTAGGCCAACCGAAAAACAAAACGAAACAAAACAAAAAAAAATCTAGGACAACATATGTTTGAGATCACTGTGCAGCTGGGATGAACATGGTAATGTAAACTTATATATCTGTTATGGAATGAGTTAACTGCAACTATCGCTGTTAGCATCACATGTGGGACCGTGCAGACCACTTTTCTGACTCATGGGGTGAGTCTGAGACCTGATTTTTTTTTTTTACAGCTAATTCACTCTAGGCCCAACAGACAGAACATACATACAGAAAAGTATGTAGATTTTCCATATTTTCACACTTTTGTAGAATATCTTGTTTTGCAATTTTCCAAATGTTTCCAATTTCCAACTGATCTTGTGAAGAGACAGTTGGGGATGTTGTAAGTTATGTCCAAAAAGTGTTGGGTGTTAATCTCTTCCATGTTGAATCTTAAAGTTCATTAATGAAAATGTTGAGGTTTTTGGGACAAATGAAACCATTAATAAGTAATTGGATAAAGAAGCAATTTCTTGTCACATATCACTCCATAAATAGTAGTGCACCAGTAGATGTGACTGGTGGCAAAACCGTCAAACTCACTGTAAGGACATGATCAAGAAGTGACTACTACTACTATTTCTCTTGTTCTCCTCAAAACCAGTCTGACTAATTGGTGTGATAAACAGATAGGACATCCTTGACTTCCATGACCCTGAAAAGAAACAACCAGACACTGAAAGATTAATGAAGAAGATTTATAGCTGCCTATGTCAACACATAGGATTGACCTTCAGTGTAATTTCAAGAAGTCGAGTTAATATTGAGCTGGAAAATTGCCATTTTCATGTTTTTCAACGGGAAGATCTGGGCCAAACTCCACCCCTTTGTACCGACAAGGAGAGACAATGTCAGCAAATACAGGTCAGCTCTCCTGGAATAAAACCAAATGTTAGAACACAGAGTACCCATTGAATAAAATACAACCAATACACACAATGTATGTACAGAGAAGATGTAATCTATAAGTAAACAGTACAGAGGAGGAGGAGGAGGAGGAGGAGGAGGAGGAGGAAAAGACAGAGCCTGCAGGGGTTCTGCTGAGTATGAGCCACAAAGGCGTTCTCACAGAGAACCTGCAGAACCGAGTGGGGAGATAAAGTGCTTTTAGCTACAGAAGCTCCTTCAACTTTATATGTTCCACCAAAGGCAGTCTGTAAACCCCCACAGATGTTTGGCTCGTACAGTATCACACCGATGCACAGCCAGATTAGTAACGGTGCAGTAGTGACCTCTCAAGGGAAAAGGGTGCAAACATCCAACCTATGCATTGAGTCTTTGTTGGAGTTCGGGGCCTCCTCATGTTCAAAATATTATACTTGGTGTAGAGAATGTTTTGTTCCTTATAAATCATTTGCAAAGCTGCTTTTTTGGGTGCTTTTAAAGTGGTGTAGCTGGTATCCACATTCATTTTCTTTTGTTTCCTGCTGTATGCTGTGCCACTTGGAGCGAGCAATGAAACAGTAGGGAAGCAGTTTATAGGGGAGTATACGACGGTACTGGCCTTTTTGTAGCATGTCTAAATTAAGGCAAATGCTGTTTGCACCTGTGCATTCAAACCCAACCATGTTATTTACAACCAGGTGTGAAACCTGCTGGAAGAAGAAAGGCCTTCTAACATGTATTTAACATTTGGAAAAAAAAAAAAGGATTTTAACCCAAACAGCAACCTTTTTTTCTTAGGTCGAACAAGCTGTGATGCTTAAACTAAATGAAAGCTAATACCAAATCAGTATTTATTCTCAGCAAAAACCTTTCATCAAAGTGGGATCATTTTTCACCTGATTTACCAGTTTTACTCCTTTGTTTCAATCCTCCCAGTTGATCATCCAAACCACTGGAAATATTTTGTTTTTCTGTCTGTTCATAAATTACTCCTAGTCTGCTATCAAAGTGCATTTTAGTCCAAATCCATTCAGATCAATAATCTCCAGTGCCTATAGGTGAAGCTGGGGTTCACCCTGGATCTGTTTCCAGTTCATTTCAGTGCTGAAAAGTACAGACAAACAACCATTCACTTTCATATTCACACTACGGGTGATTGAGATTGACCAGTTAACCCATTAAGTGCATGTCTTTGGACATGCTGACATCGATCCAGAACCTTCTTGCTGTGAGGTGATAGTGTTAACCACTGCACCCCTGTGTCACCCCCAAACCACCTCCTCATAATGAACTTGGAATGCTATGGTCTGAGTTAATTTAAGTTCATGCAAACAGTATGTATTTTACATTGTGGAAGGTATCAGTGAATGTGATGGATCTGAGATGTGGATCTTCCAGATGTGATAACCAGAAACAGTTAATGTGGGTCCTTGTCAAATGTCTTTAATGTGTGGCATCCATCACTTGTGCAATGTGTAAACAATGTCAAAATGCAATGTACAATATAATACAGCCATGTAATGTAGACAGTACAACAATTAGATGAGGTTAAAGGTTCTATAGAGTATGAGTTGCAGAGGGAGCTTTTCCCTAATTAACAACATTACCCTGTCACTTGCATGTCACACTGTGAAGATTTGGAGTCAATCAGTCACTGAACAACTGGGTGAGTGTGAGATGTAATAAATCAGGTATGACTAAACAGGATTTATTGACTGATTATAGCTGAATGAGCAGCTTTGAACTACCTTCATCTCCAATACAAAACAAGAAAATGTCTGATGTTGATAATGAAAGTCTAAACCACGAATCCAGTTGATCATAAAAGTTGACCAGAAGTTTCCCTTTGGTCCTTTTAATTTACTTCCTATAAACAGCTGATCACATTGATCACCTCTCCACCCCCACCTCCACCTCCCCTCCC
>JAPQRQ010000017.1:3983575-4008590 GCA_037367365.1 Apogon talboti
GTGTGGAGGGGGAGTAGGGGGGTGGGGGGATTCCTGAGATGTTTTCTTCTGACAGAGATGGATGGTGTGAGGCTCCACAGCCAGCAAGGACAAAGGGACGCCCAGCTCGGTCGGCCTCCTCTGTCCACCCATCTGAACACAGAACCAACACTTTCACTCACGGGATCCTGAGTGGAGGTGAAAATGAAATTACTGAAGAGAGGAGAGCTGCTGGAGGAGGAGGAGGAGGAGGAGGAGGAGGAGGAGGAGGAAAAGGGGCGTGAAAGGAACTGGAGCATTTTGCTGATGAAGTCGTGTCTGGTTTTCTGACACTCTGCGTTTTGTCGCCATGTCAGAGAGACTGAATAATTCATCACCGGTGATCTAGTGGAGCAGGTCTATAGCTGTCCGTTACACATCCAGCACATTTCCCCCAGTGGATGATGGGAGATACATTGCTTTGATCTCTTACTGCACTGTTCTTCTATCAGAATAGACAGGCAGGGTTTCCCCACGTCTGCTCCTAGAATTTAATATTTCAGTTGAATGCTTTAACAAACATAGATGCATATTATTTTAACTATTCTGAACCAAACACATGTTTCATGTAAACATTTCTAGTGCTGTCTATCCACAACCAAAAATATATGACTATGACAATCAACATTTCTAACAACATTTAGTCAGGTTGACAGGAAGTAGCCTATTGGAATAGAGCTGCCAATGGATGACTATTTAATGGACGTTCTTCTCTCTGATACTATCAGTGTGTTACATTGTAAAAGTCCAACTACAGCCTCTGAGCTGCAACACACTGAAAATGCCCTGGTATGTGGCATTTCCTTTTGTAGGGATTTAATCATGTGATTAATACAACCAAAGACACTGTCACTGCATTTTCTTTCACTTAGCAGCGCACAAGTCACGTGAGTCATTTACAGAAATAGAATCTAGACAAACAACCATAGAGTATTTGGATGTGAGTATGGCACATCTCTGTAAAGACGTATCTGTCCATCCATACATCTACATTCTTGTCATTGTTCATTCATTAACACCTTGTGGATTTTTTTTAATCTGCCACTAAGATTCACATGGACTCAAGGATGAACTGATTATATTCTGACTTTGACCTGACAAAACACATGTTTCCATGACTGCTTGTAATATAAAGAACTGTATCAACAGATTAAAGCTCTTGTTTTCCTATTCCAGAGTAACATCCGATGTCAGACCCATATCCATTAGGACTAACTATGATAAACTAAAGCACATACAACTACACACTGAAGTTTTGTGTTGTTCAATAAAGCAGGTTAGTTTGGTTCTTTGTGATTTGTCTTTTGCTTCTGTGCTGATGTAGTCATTCTAATAACAGACCCATGTTTGGATATTGTGCAGCTTTAAAAGCCCCTTGCAACACATTTTAAATTTGAGAAACTGGGCATTTTAAATAAAATGGGCTCAACGTGACAGTATTATTGTCTTTACACAGTTAGGTTTAGGTACTGACAACACTTGGTTAGTTTTAGGAAAAGATCACCATTTGATTTAAGTATTAATAAATGCATTATCATTCATTGTTATGTCACATCTTTGGGGACTGGTATCCTTTCCCACCCAACCACCGACCAACCGACCAACCAACTAACCATTTTAATTGCGTAAATATAGACAGAAATCGTGAATGTGTTCCAGGATGATCTGGATATTGCATATGTGCCATTCGCTATGACCAAATCCTGCTTTTTGAGGAAAAACAATAAGCGTATTCTAATGTCCATATTGTGAGGTAAATTAAGCTTTTAAATGTCAAAAAAAGGAACTTAAAACAAAGGAGATGATGGCTTTAGGCATAGAGCTGTAGGCTGCATCAGAAGGTGCGCTGTAGGCTATATTACAAATGACAAACTTTTAAAAAGTCATTGAGATGATGTAACACAAAAATATAGATGGAATTAGATGGAATTTTCTTATGAAAATATAACTATATACATTATTTGCAGACAAATACATATACATGTACACAGAGCACTATTTTATTCTGTTCACTTTTGGAAACATAGATGCTGTGCTTTTAATCTGTAAAATCAACCAAGTTACTTATTAAAAAGAAAGCACTTTGTTTTTCACTGTAATGCACACATTCTGTTTAAAAAAGTTGATTTCTTTATAGAAAAACAAGCAGCAAAATAGGATCTGCATATACAAATGAAGTAAAAAAAAAAGAAAAGAAAAGAAAAGAAAGTGCCAATCACAGACATAATTTTAAAAAAAGGTACAATGGTCAACAGTGTTTTTGTATGTGTTAATTCAGCATATCATGACAAGATTCCAGTTTTGTCTTATAGAACTCATCAGCATCAGTTAAAGCATATATGTTTTATAAAAAATAAATATTGATAAAATGTAATAGTCAAAATAAAGTATGAGAGTAAAATATGGGGCATGGTTCACAGTCTTATTAAACAGTGGAAGGAAACCTCTCACTACATATTTTAAGTTTTTGTTCATTCTGGGGGAAAAAAACGTGTCTTAATTGTCTTCTGTCTTTGATGTTCAGATTATCCCAATTATCATGACAACATAATGAATTACCCACAATTCCTCACTTGCTGGATGCCTTCTTTAGTAGTTTTCTGAACTTTTCTTCTTTTACAGACTCACATTTGTATGGCAGTGTAGGCTGGCTCTGGCCGTCACCTCCCACTAAATTTGTGGCACATTTCAAAGTCTCAGGGAAAAAAAAAAAGACAACACAAACTAAAGTCTCTTGAAAGGACGCAAACAACACATTTTCTCACAGCTTCCTAAAAGTGTGAGATGGAATAAATGTCATCAGCCTTTTGCTCAAAGAAAAACTTCCAGATTTCTCCTCCTCTTCTCTTCCCAGTTTTTATTGTCTTTATTTAACAATAAATTTCTTTCTTTTAGGAATATGAACCATGTCTTTGAAGAGGATTTTAGCCAGAGCAAATACAGTAAGTGTGCTGTGGATTGAAACATCTGCTTTAATATATGCAGCCTTAATAAAAGCATTTTAACATGTGATGAATAATGAATGGCGCTTTGGTTTTGTTTCGTCATTATTTAAAATTCAGACTTGTAATGAGCGCATTTTAATTGCCTCTTGCTTCTCTGGTCTCATGCAGCACCACAGTTCATTTTTTTCCTCTAAATTTCCAATATTTCTTCAAAGCAGTGTCGCATGCATGTATTAGAACAGTTAACGGTGCATTTATGAGAATACACAGCAGAGCAGAAACAGTGTGTTTAGGACAAAATGTGTACATTTGTCAGGTTAGCTGCACACAGTCAAGTTGTGTAAAGCACTAATTTAATGCCTTTTTAAACAGATTGTTCTACCACCAAACCTGGCACCGAGCCTTTATACCTACAACCAAATAATGCACATACTGCACTCTGCCTTTCCAATGCAAAGGGAAAGTGCAGAATCTACAAACACACTGTGTTGCATCAGCATTTTTTCCTTTTGAACTGATTATTTAAGAAAACACACTTTTTATTTTCTACATTTACAGTTATTAAATCTATTTCTGTTTATGCAACGTATTTGTTTTTTCATTTGGTGTTCTTGCAGAAATAGCTTATGGCCTTTGAAACACCACTACAGCAGCGTAGCATCTAACAGAAAACAACACTGATTCATACATTTAACACCACATTACAAACTCAGAGCTTTGTCTTGTGTCTGCGCTGCACAAGAAGTCTGTCACAAAGGTTCATTCCTCATTGTAATCAAATAAATTAAACATGGGGACCATGCAGTTAATGTTGGTGGATATAATTGTGCACACAGAGACTTTATTTTACAGTGTAGTGTAATATTAAAATCTCAGTCACACTGATTCAACACATTAATGTATGTGGTCTAAAGCATGTGATCATCAGCTGGCCTGCAGGCCACATCTGGCCAATACAATATTAATAAATTCCTAAAATGTGAGGAGGAAGAAGTGTGCAGTGTAGTATAGCAACTGCAGTCTGCACTCATTTGTGTGGAATTTTCAGATTCTAAACATCTCACCTCAGTGAACTGCCTCTGATTTACATCCAGACCTGAAGAATGTATAGTGCATTCAAAGACAGCGTGTAAACTTTGAGATCTTCATGGTGCATTCATTTACAAATTCAGAACTCCTTACGCAGTTCCTCACAAACTGGGTTTATACGTGGGACACACCAGCTTCTGTCTGTCTGTCATGTCGCCAACATAATATTTGCAGAGAGGTTTATTCTACACCAAGACTTTGTCCAGCCTGTTTAATGTGTGCATGTGATGTCATTACTGTTGCTGATTGGACATAGTACTGCAGAGAAAAGTGCTAAGGTGAGGCAGACAGTACTGTACTGCATCCTGAAGGGGGGTGGATGGGATCCAGCCAGTGCTTGTTGCGGCCGTCCTCCCACACCAGTGTTTCTCAAACTCAAACAGAAAAAGATTGAGAACGACTGTCTCAGAGGAAACCAGCTCTCGGCGCCAATGAGTTAGCTACAGTTAGCATTAGCAAGGACTGACGAGATGGAGGATTATATATCTAAGATTAAAAATGTCTCCAAACTGGATTTTGAGTCAATACAGGAGGTGAAAACTAATGGAAGAACAGTGGTGGAGATAAATGGTTTGGTTCAAACTACGGACAGAGGATAAGTCGATCTGTTTAATGGGAGGTTTTAACCTGTAACGACTAGTTGTGTCTGTCTTAAAACAAACCACCTTTAACTGCCTTTTGCTCTCAATGGGTGTCAGTGTCTGGGCTAACACAGATATTATGGAAATCAGAAGGAAAATAAGGATGACTTTTACACCAAAGAACCAGATGTTTTGGTGGGCAAAGATGAGCACATGGACTTCATCTATAAAGGTAAGACCACAAATGGTTTTCAATTTAATAAAAAGTGAGATGAGACTAAATAAAAACAACCAAACTAAACTTTGAAAACTAAACATTGACCTTCACTAACATTTTCTTTTTTTCTTGTTATCCTCTTGTTGATTAATCTGTATTAAAATGGATTAAAGCAGGTGAATTTAAAGCTTTAAACCAACTGTAAATGTGACTGAGGGTCAAATTGAAATAGGGTTGAACACTACTCTATACTATCAAGACTGGCTCGGGGAGCCTTGACAAAACACGCAAACTCAGGAGGGATGCCAGCAAACAAAGGGAATGTATTAAGTAAAAGAAGATAATGATGTAAGATAAGGCGGGACGGGCGCGTACACCAATCCATCCGAAGAGACCCGGCGACCACCCCCTCCTGTCCTTTCATAGCCGTCTCTGTTGTGACCCGTCTCTGCGGCAAACATCCTTGTTGTTGTCCCACCGCCACAGCAACCTCGAACCGTCAACTGCCACCGCTGTGCTCAGGAAGTTGGGACCACGCCCCCAGCCGGGTTGCCTGGGAGAAACCCAACAGCTTCAGTGGTCACCTGAGAAAGAGAAAGAAAGAGAAAGAGAAAGACGTGCTTGGGATACCCCGTCACACTCCCCCCCTTAAGATGGTGAACCCAAGTGGTTTGCCCTATGACCAAATAAAACAGCCTCAGGCCAAACTATTCACAACCACATCAAATTGACATCCGTCCCATCATGTGTGTAAAGTATGCCGTCCTTCACCCAACCACTCCCCATACCTTGGCCTAGGGAAGCATACTTAAGGGAACAGGAGAAGAGAGTAAGGGAGAGAGAAAGAGCAAAACAATTCAATTTCAAAAAACAACAAACCACTAAACAACCAACTCAAACCAAACAAACTTCAAGAACCAAACCAAAATGAGTTGCAACAACCAAACCATTTCAAACCGAACGAAGTTTCAAGAACCAAAACAAACTAATTTCAAGAACCAAGTGAAGCACCACCCAGGCACGACACACACAAAGCCAAGCCGTAGCAACTGGCTGAAAAACATAGCAGCAGCATCACAGAGCGTCAACGTCACGGAGCCTGAGAAGATGCACCAGCCTTCCCCGTCAAGGTAGGACACCGGGCTCTCCAATGACCCTCCTTGCGGCAGTAGTTGCACGTATCTGGGCCCACAGGCTGCGCACTGTGCCGTAAATGGAGGTGGTCTCCTTCTCCAACCCAAGCTGGATGAGAGCCTGTTCCTTCTGCTGCCCCGCCTGCATGTTCATCAATTCCTTCTGATGCTCAAAGGTCAGTGCCGAAGTGGGCAGACCCGGCGCCACAGGAGGGGATGGCCCCACGAATTCACCATGTGAATCCAAAGGCAAAATCCCCATTCCCATCAAGGACACCAGAAAGAGAGCGTCAGGTCGCACTTAAGCATCCCATCCTGAACTTCAAGACCATAATGGTCAGCAACCTCGATGAGCTGATCCCTCCCAAAGGAGTTCAGAAGCGCAACGCTCGGAGCATAAAAAAAAAAAAACGACAGATCATCCGGGCTAGCCATAACTACCAACGTTGCCACAGGAAACAAGCAAAACACTGTTCACGGACCCACAATAAGGCAAACGGAGCCCCTAAGTGTTCCCCGTAACCCGTCTAAACCCAGACCCTAGTCTTTATGCGGTGGGTCAATTAAGCAGTGAACCAACGGGACATGAAGTACCCCCGTACAATGAGCCACTTCACGGATCCCGCTGACTGCCCCCGAGATGGCTACCGAAGCAACCAACACTAGCCGCTCCCCACAACCCTACAAAAAAAACACCCAGACAATAAACCCAAACAGCATTCCACTTACCGTCAGACGGCAAACAAGGCAAGCAAAATCCACAACAATCCACGTAGGGCGAACACAGCAATGGCATTCTAAAATGGATGAGCCCCCATTTTGTCAAGACTGGCTCGGGGAGCCTTGACAAAACCACGCAAACTCAGGAGGGATGCCAGCAAACAAAGGGAATTTATTAAGTGAAAGAAGATAACGAAATAAGATAAGGCGGGACGGGCGCGTAGACCAATCCGTCCAAAGAGACCCGGCGACTACCCCTCCTGTCCTTTCAAGCCATCTCTGTTGTGACCCGTCTCTGCGGCAACCATCCTTGTTGTTGTCCCATCGCCACAGTAACTGCCAACTGCCATTGCTGTGCTCAGGAAGTTGGGGCCACGCCCCCAGCCGGGTTGCCTTGGAGAGAGAGAGAAAGAGAAAGAGAGAGAGAAAGAGAGAGAGAAAGAGAGAGACGTGCTCAGGGTACCCCGTCACATATACTTATATTGGTTTAGAAAGAGTATGAATAATAAAGAACACATGGAGGGTGCAGAGTAAATATGTTCTATCCATTGTCTATAAAAGAAATGATCTTTCTCATCCAAATCTGTTCCTTTGTATGTGTGTGTTTGTGTGTAGGATGGTGATGAGATATGAAACATTACCAGTAGTCAGTATACATGCTGACAATTGAATAGTCAGTTAGATCCTCATTTGGGTTCTAATCATTGTAAATCTGGCTGTAAAGGAGTCAGTGCCTCAGCAGACATGAACCTCATCAGTCACCTAGCTATAGTGATCCCACTGTAGCTGCACTGGGCATCAATATAAAACACTAGTGCATTGACCTGTGGGGATCCATGGGTTCTAGATGTGGTAGCTTTTATGCTGTTGTGTATTCGTGCATGCTGTACCACATTTGTCCAACAGTCACTGCCAAAGCATTCTGGCCATAGCAACATCATTGTAAGGCTATTGTATTCCAAAATTACTAATATCTCCCAAAAATATTGGTCCTATCAACTTGCCGTTTTCGCTACTGTGTTTTTTGTCCAAAAATAAATAAATATACCAAACTGCAGCAGTCAGCTCTTTCAGGATTTTGTGTCAATCCCCGGACACACACACACAGGCACACAGAGCCCACTTGGCTTTTAATATATAGGTGTTTTTCTGGTAATATGGTCACCTCTGTCTGAAAGTCCTCCAGTGTTTTGTAAAAAAAAAAAATCCAGCCCTTGAACAAATGCATGAGTCAAATGATAAATTCCATAGAATCTGTCATTTAACTCTCTATATCAACAATGAACCTTATGAAAAATAACTGAGAATTAACAATAGCTGAAATTACTCTATAGTTTTACTTTTACCTAAAACTTTTGACTTTGCTGTGTAGTCAGTTCATCTGCACAGAGCAGTGAGAAACATGTTTATCTTTTCATGTATATTAATGCACATTCACCTCCCTGTATGGCCTCTATGCTAGAGTCGACCACATGACTCTACTGAACTCACTCTACTGACGGTCTGTTGCTTAATGTTCCACAGGTTTATTCCGACCTAGAAAACTCTGCTTTCAGTGCAACAGGTGGAATAGTTTAGAACAAAGTCTTAGGATTGACCCAGTTACTATCTCTGGATATTTCAGGACAATGATTCCATATCACTTTACTTCAGTGTGCACCAGTTTTCACTGTTTACAGTAGTTTTAACAATTTGTATTTTGTCCATGAATACCACTTTATCTCGAACCTCACTGATTGACCTTGAAGGTTGTTGATAAACCAAAAAGTAACAAGTCTGTTATGTAGACATTAAGAAACCCATAGTTGATTTTCAGTAAAGCCTTCTATAAGCCTCGTCTCCAGAACAGTTACATACGTCCCTGAAAAGAAACACAGTAATTGGAACAATGCCGAAAATATTATGAACAAAACACATTTCATGTCTTGTGTGGTCAGCTTCATCTTATTTATAAATATACATCCATTATTCACATTCAAACTGCAACAAAGATGGAACTGAAGCAAAGTAAGGCTATAATTTTCTATCATGCAGTCGAGACATTGAGGAACTTTTCTTCATACTTTTGTTAGTTTAACAGTATAGATGTACATAATATACAGAATATCTTATGTAGCCTACAGTGAAATAAAGGTTCAAGCAAGTTAACAAATGACATTGATTTTGTATTGCATTTTAGAAAATATTGCTTTTGTGGAAATAAGGTTTGTATATCCAACCTACAGCATAAACCACAGACATAGTCTCAGCTCCATAACACACATTATAAACTAAGAGCTAGAGGCATAAAGAGTGGTGCGAGTAGACAACATTTTAATTAGATATAAATGTAACACAACAGTGCCATTATTTCCTACTGCTGTTTATACAATCAGAAATTCACACACAAAAAATGCCTCTACCAGTCCCATGTAAAAATTAATACTAACTCTTGCCACGTTTGTGTTTGAGATCAAATTAAACTACCTCGTTTCCAGTGCTACAAAATGACTCCTTTTTCAAAGCAGATAACAGCTGAGAAATGAGTGTGGACGTGTCCATGGTTTGGCTGTAGTTTGTGGAGGTAGAGTGGATTCTAATAACACTGGCTCCTTAAATTACATTTATACTCCACTAAATTACTTGGCCAAATAAGTTGTCGGAACAAATGTAATCTCTTCTTGAATTATGTTCCCAGTTCTACTTACCTGAGGTTGCTATGGATGGTTGTTATGCAACAAAAGCACTTAGGTGAGATGAAGAAAAGGTATTCATTTTGATTAAATCTTTAATGTAATTTTTCAGTCCCTGCTCTAAGCAAGTGCTATGAGTGCTTAAACATCCAACAATTATTCAAATTATTGATCAGTATCAATAAAATATCAGCTTGTCCGGAGTAAATATTTTCTGTTTTTGCAACTTATTTTGGATCAACATAAATTCAGGGGGCAGCATAAACAGATTCATAGTAGAGGTCTGATAGCTTGTGTAGCAATACTAGGACAGATTTATTTTACATTAAATTTGAGCTCTTTGCCATATGTTTTGCTTTTTTATATATGGTGGCATTTGTGACAAAGTCAATGTCATGTCAGTTACTGTGTCAACTTTTGGAGGGTAGTGAAGAAACATGCAAGAGTTGTGAAATTTTTATTGTCCACCATTTTGACTTCAGCTTCAGTTGGTTTGAAAAGTTACTTTTTATTACTGTTAGGCTGTTTTTTTGAAAAACATAAAATTAATAAGAATGAGATCCAAGAAGGACACAAACGTCAATAATATGTGGATTATATTAAACCACATGAACCACTTTCGTAAAACAGGCAGCTGTACCAGAAGTGTATTTGGATGGTCTCTTATCTTGTCAAGTTAAGCTAAGTTAGTTTTCTTGTGCTATAGCTTCTCAATTGGATTTTCACCTTGAGAGATATCATGCATGTTTCACCACTGCAAGACAGCTCTAAAACACTGATACATTCAGCATGATGCCAAATGGGATTCTGTTGGATTCTTCAGACCATGCTGCCATGATGCTTGGAGGGTACAGATTAGCAACTCAGAAACCGGAAACAGCTAACAATCAAGACCTGATTTCATATTAAATTATACTAAATTCATGCAAAAAAAATGATGTTTTGTCTATTGCAAGATTATTTTAGTTACCCATGCAAATATACATTACAGTTAGCTATTTGGTTTAGAAAGCTTCATTTTATGTCATGCACATGTTTAATGAAGTTTACCATTATTGAATTTAACCCAGTTTCTTAACATAACCTACTTGCAGGAGTTCATGTGTGCATTACATTTTTAAAATTTATTTAGTTTATTTTATCTAATCTTTATTTAACCAGGCAAGACATGTGCTGTTGCCTGTCCTGTTAAGTACTGCTAATCTATGCTACATACACTTGTTTTAACACACTAAACACAGAAGCCAACACTGTTTTATCATTTATTAAGTAGTTGAAATTATTTAGCAGTGTTGACATGACATGTCCCAGTCAGCAAGTGTTCTCACTACCCCTGCATTAGCATTAGAGTGGAAAATGTCATTCTTTCATTTAAATATGGTCAGTTCTGGGTCCATAAACCCAAGATTTAAATCTTCAGAATTTCAGTCCACAAACCATTTTCAAGAACTTTACCCTTATTTAATTCCACCCCAGTCTGTTAGCATAACTGAATGGCTGAATGTATAGTTAATCCGCTACTTCACTACTTAGGCATTGCTAATTCGTGTTTTAATAGATTGCCCAAAAATGGCATGATTGTATCCCATAGTATTAAGAAATCACCCGGCAGGAGCATTGGCATTACCTGAGTCCTCTCATAAAATATTGGCAATTATGGCTCAAAAACATAAAATAAAAAAGCCAAATGTCAAACCTGAAGTTTGAAAAAGTACTCCCTTTTCAAGACATGTTCGTACTTTTCTAAACACACTGTAGAGTTGGTTATCTTCTTGTCATAGTTTATTAATGCCAAAATGTCTTAAAATTCAATTCACAGCATTGTTTCATGTACAGTTCACCCCTACCTTGACCTGTGACTGCTCGCCTCCCTTTGAAATCCTGTAGCACTCTCAGCATCTGACCTAAATGAAATGTTATTCGGAGGTAGTGTCACCCTGAGAAGCAGCTTTATAAATGTTTAAAAAAAATAATGATAGTCATCAAGAGACACAGAAAAAATAGCTGTTGAGCTCTGTGGATCCTCATTGTTTGAGAAGACCTGGTCAGCAGAAAAATTAATTAGCCACTTTGCTTTTTGAAAACATTCAGACTGGTGTCCACATGGCTGTTGTCTCCAACTTATGCATCCGTCACTCTTAAGAGAGACAAAAGTAGCAGTGATTTTACTGACTGCACATTATTTAGTGCATTCACCTTTGAAGAAGTGAAATTGAAGCAAGCTTACATATCTGCTGTCTCAATTAAATTGAAATAGAGCTCATATTTTCCAATAAGCGTCATATAATAAATCTGACCATGTCAGCCATGTAATGGCTTTGAAAAAGAAAGTGAAGACTTGGCCTGGAAAGTGGAGCAGACATAGACTTTATATCACCCTCCCATAATTTGGGAACGAGCACACCCATAAAATTGTGAATAATGTGAGATGTGATTTTCCTCACTATTAGACTTTTCACATTGCATGGCCTGTTAAAGCCAATGGCTTGTGGAGGAGTAAATGTACTGTACTGCACCATGTGTCATCTATCTCCTCCAAGCTTTGCAAGTTTGTATGCCAGCTGTCCACAAATCTACTCATATCACACTCCATCATTTGTCATTTCTCCGCAGTAAAAGGAAGTTGAATGGCAGCACATGGCCCAGGAGCTCAATGAATGAAGTGTCGCTGCTCACAACAGGTCACCCACCAGAGGCATCTCATTTCCCACCTGTGCCTTTCAGACTTCTGCCTCTATCGTGGTGGTTTTCATAGAAACTGAGCATTGTGAGCTCATGATGGACGGGTTCATAGAGCCACTGAGAGATGAGTCTCATGTCTTTGCAGGATCACCACATGCTTATTTCCCTCCTCCCCGAGGCAAATGTGCATCTACTGCAGGTCAAATGAGTGATCAAAAACACAGCAGGACGGCCCTGTGGCCACCGGTGGCTCCTAACTGGAGGGCCAGGTGATGGAGAGCAGAGCCAACAGCTGGGCACCAGACAAAGCAGCGATGAAAGACACTTTGTCTGAAAAACAAGATGGAGGCATCCAAGAGGGTTCAAGGGAGTAAACGAAGGAATGCAAGGAAAAAAGGAAAATCTGGGCAGTACTTAAAGGTAAAGACGCTCCTGAAATAAGACTAACAAAATATGTGTAAATGATGCAGTGGTGTGATATGTATATGGATGCAAAAGACCAACAACCATGGCTTGAAACTGAATCTAATATATAAGTATATTTAAGTGTAAAACCCAAGTTTTTTCAAGTTGCAAATTATTTCTCTAGAAAGAAATTAATTTACCAGTCACTGCATTGCCAAAGTATGTAACTAGTTGGCAAACTTTTATACCGAGGCAAGGGTCACACCAGGAATTCTGTCCATCCGAGATTTTTGCCCAACCAATTCCTCGAAGACTGTTCACCTGATTCTTTTCAAATTCAACACACAGTTTCTTTACGCTAGTAGAGGTACTGTACATTGCAAAGTTTAATGGCTGAGCTATACTGGCTGGAGATTGACGTTTATCAACTTGTCTAGGTATCTTTGAAATCGAGACACAAGGGTGATATTCTCTTCTAGTAGGGTCAACCAATTCCGGACAGGTCAAAGGGTACAGGTTTGACTGAACTATTCAAAAAGTACAGTAATTTAGTTTACAATTATCTTTCATTTAAAATTCTAAATGAATCCCTGACTAGGCAGGGGATCAGTGAGCTGGAGAGGCAAAGGGTCTCCACCTCTTTCTTTACTTGTTGCTTTCATTTTCAATGTCTGTTACTATTAGCCTACACTGAAGTCAGTGTGTAGCTATCAGATGGGTCAGTCCATGTGCATCACTAAGCCTCCCTACAGACCACGTCTGATTCAGAAAAATAATGTTATTGGTCTTAGTGAACGCCACAATTAGTTTAGTGGAGTTTTGAAAGTGGTGTGTGATACTGATTTTTTTTGTAAAAACGAGTTGTACAGAAAAAGATGCTAAGTTCATTACTTCTGAATTATTTTGAGTAGATTCATGAGTTTTCATACAAGATATTAAGTTCTGTAAAAGAAGTGTGTTCACCAAAATATCACAAAAAACTAAAAAAAAAAAAAATAAAAAAAATTGGACGCTGAAATACTGCTGTGGTGACTACAGTGTTCTCCCCAAATGGATTTTTTTTTAACTTATGGGGCATTAAAACTGGGAATAAAAAATAATTTATCAGCTATTTTTAATACATATTGGTAATTTATGACAAATGTCCACTAGGAACTGCAAAGAGCAAGTTTGCATTAATATTTGCATTTGCATTAACATACATAATGTTGGTGTCTTTAACTAAACTGTATTTATTAGGGTATTACAATATTACTTCCCTCTGCATGAATGCCAAAATTCTATTGTAGCATAAACAGGTTAAGTAGAGTAACAAGTTGAAAACACCAGGCGCCTGTTGCATCAAGAGGAGGAAGAGGTGGAAATCAGACAAATTATTTGTGACAAAGGTTTCACTGTGAACTACATGGAACTAATCATATGGTAGTAATTAACATTTTTCTTTCCACCAGGGTTCCTGATGTGATGCATGTACTTGAGACAAATGAAGAAATGCTATACTTACATTCAAACAACTCATGTTTGTAATAGCTCAGTCTGGAGGACAGTCTGGAGCTGCACACTACATTACACACAGGTGTAATAAACAGGATAAGTACAATATTTTGTTGCTGTTTTCCAATTAGAATGGTTTTTATTGGGTGAGACAAACAAATGATTTTGTCCACATTATGCATTGTTACTAATAGAGATGTTCTACTACTCCATCAGAATATTCAAGAAGGTATTTTTCCATTTTTATAAGAACTGTTCAAATGCACACAAAGCCCTATTCACACAGGACTAGTATAACTGTGTGTAATGCTGCATGTTCACACAGACAAAGTAAATCTTTATTTTTTACTCAAATTTAATGATGAAATTCCTTGAACATGGTTTTGACATCAATAGCAGACTCACCACTTAGAGATAATTGTTGAAAGATAATAAATGTTCCTGAGTGTAGCTGGTATCCATGTCATCGTCTTTTGAGATGTTAGTTTCTGAAGGATTTATGTTTACTTCTTGGCTGAATATCCATGTTGTATTGCAACCTGAGCCTCCTAAATTTCCACCCAAAATGGTCAATTTTTTAATTACCATCAACAGCGCAACCTCCATCATTCTCAACCAAGAAATAGGCAGAATAAATAAAAAACAGGAACAAAACTGTTAGATGTCCCTCTGTGTTCGCTGGTTAATTATTAAACTGTAGAACCAGTAATTCTAGTCCCTTAATTCATTTCAATACAGCACTATTTTTATTATGGCAAAGGCAACTGCCACACTACTGTGGCAGCAAGAGGCTAATGAGTTCATGTTACTCATTTGCCTCTTGTTGCCACAGTACTGTGGTGATATATGGCATATACTTCAATGCATTATTTTGTGCATTTTGCTACAACCGTACTGTGGTAACTGATGGAAGAAACAACAAATTAGTGATAGTATATAGGAATAATTGTTCTAAATGCTCTATTTGTTGTTTTAAGGTGTTCTTTGCTCTCTGCAGTCAGTGAGATTGAGGCTGGAGAAGGTGGGCGGAGATACATGTTGGATGCGGCAGTGTGCCATGTCACTTCTCAGTTCTGTGTATTGAGTGCTATGCTCCGAATTCTGTTGTCCCCGTGTCTGAGATTTACTTACCTCCCCATTTGAAAATCTGTAGAACAAAAAAATCATCGCGTTGACAAGGAATTGAAACCATGTTTTCCACGTCACAGCATTACACATTCATCTAAATCTCTACTGCCCATGGCTACACCTGATTGCTATCTGATTGATTGTGATGACACGGTGACAGGTTACCGTTCTACACATGATATAACAAGGGTGCTGATTTGCTCTGTGGCAATAGACAAAACGATATTTCGTGCCACAGTACTGTGTCAATAGCCACTTCGTTTTACTATTAGCTCATTGGCTGATGGGCCATGAGCAATTGTGAAGGCACTGTGTCCATTGTCTTCATCTTTCTTAGCAATTTCTTCAAACATCTTGTCAGATGAAACTACTGGCTGGATGTAGACAATGTCAACAAAGTTTGTTCACAGTGAGAAATTTGGATATTTAAATTTTTTATGAATTTTTGAAATATTAAAAATGTGCCTTTACTTATAATGGGCCATATTTTGATGGCTTTTAATATGGAAATGGTTAGAGATATCAATATAGTTACTATTGAGCACTGATAGGAAGTCATGTATGGACTTACATTTAAGTAGATTAATTATCCTCCAGTGAAAGTACCACCCACTTCTATTGGGAGATTGATCTTTTGCATTAAGACCACAGGACTCTAACATAGCCGCAGAACCTGACAACCTCATAAATTCAAGTTGTTATTGATTCTTCATACAACATGCCTGTGAGCTACAGGGACATTGGTGCTATGTTTAGCTTTTGTAACATGTAATTATTAGAGTTTGGTGGCCAAGGTCAAGGCAGCTGTTATGTTATAGTCACATAACAACCCCCCCCAGTTTGCTGATGCTGATAATGTAAGTTGCAGTTGATTTCCTGGACTGATGTGAAAAAATACAGTGATGAGTCTTTAAATGTTACATAGAATGTACATTTGAGTATGATTTGAGTCAACAGTGCCTTTGACTCCTGATTGACGTTTCAGATGATGTCTCCAATACCAATATTTAAGTCTTTTGGTTAGTACAGAAGACTGAGAAAACAGCAGCAGAGAGCATCTTATAGTCATTAGTACATTAAGGCAGTTTCTATTCTATACTTATATTTATTCTGCATCTCATACTATGTTGAGTATAGTCATCACTGTCATTTTCTTGCTCTTGGAATCTTTGTGTGAAGCCAAACAGCATGTCAAAGATTGTACTTGAGCCAAGTTTCAACTGATGAGGTTCAGGTTGTGTTTTAGCCACGTGAAACAAGCAGATCTAACACATGAGTATTGGTCTGGCACTTAATCTGTTCTAACCCTAGTTTAGTGTTCAATGAGAAGAGTGAGAGACACAGTGAGGGAAGAAAAACAGTACTCAGCCAAACATGCAAGGGAAAAAAAGACATAACAAATGGAAATTAATGCAAAACACATGTTCAGATTTGGGTCAACAATTTGTTCTGTCTGTTTATCCTTCTGTCGGTGTGAAATTACACCAGCCAAGATGCTGCTCTGACAGTGTGAGATACAGTTTGCGTTGCGGCGGCAGCATGTGATGTGGCTCAGAACCATCTATATGTATCGATTAAATGTTCCCGTGTGCCAGTGGATATGCTGCAGCCTTATGGTGCTTTCACACATGCAATACAGCTTTGTGTGTAGGTGTTGTGTGCAGTGCAATTCCTCTGTTCAGTCTTGTATACAGACAGCTTGTTGGGAGGGGAAAAAGGTCAACCTTCTGCATGATTAATGGTTTATATCAGGGTAATCAATAAATGTAAATCAAATGTGAAAAACTCCTGCAGGGTGTCAGATTGTTCGCAGCGGTGTATGCAGCGGCCACCAGACTGGACCTGAACACGCTGCCACTTCTCATATATCCATTTAGATTTGGAGTGATGCTACCGCTACCGGTGTTCTGCATCCCTGTGTTCTCAGCTCATTGTGATCCACATACAGCATGGACTCACTACTGTTCAGGGGACAAATGGATAAATATTTCCACAAAAACATAGGCGGGGGGGGGACTAATAATTGCACTGCAGCACAGATTGGTTTGCACAATTTAGTTCCAAATCATTATCTTGCTGGAAGTCGTGAAATCTTTGAAAATCTGCAAATTGGTTTGCTTCGGTGCCAGCTGGACTGATGCAGTTCCAGCTGACTGAAGCAGTTGGTAAAACTGACATGGACAACAGCAACAAATCGCCTAATGAACTCACATCTATGTCTACAATAAACTCAGCTCATCAGATGGTTTTGGAGTCCACAGCACTGTAGAGTTTCTTTACCGGAGCCAGTTCTTGACTTTTGGAGGCACTGAGCGCTGAGTTAGCAGTCAGTCAATCACATCAAAGTATTATTAATGTACACTTACTAATACTGTGACTGTGACCAATAGTACTAGTGGAATTATTAAAGTTGATGGTAGTAAATTGATGTATTCCACTAAGAGGTAACTCAATAAAATAGTTGATGTAAAATTGCATTATGTTATTTTACTCTACTGAATAATTTCCAAAAGGAATGTACAAAGCATAGACTGTCTTCCAAAAGTCTTCCAAGATGTGTTCATGTTCTTCAATGTTGTTATTTATTTTTTTTTTTTTTAATTTTCATGGTGGCTATAAGTTGCAATAGGCTTCCTATCATGTTATAATATGAGGTGTGAGTTTTCTTTGCACACAAACACCATATTTTTTGTTTTGTACTTTGTCTACTTTGTCAGAGCCTGGACTTTTTCACTTTTACTGCAGTAAAGAACTTGAATCAGTACTTCTACTTTTACCACAATCTTTTTTTATTATCTGACACCCCTGTCTGTCTGCAGGCGACAAATTGATCACATGGCTGTCAGGGCACATGGCGTCTAGGGTGGCTGATGGATGGAGATTCAGGTGTGGAAGAGGCAGACTCTGCTGGGGACCAGGGTTCAAGGCATCTGCTGGGTAAGAAAGGTGAGGTTAGCATGCATCATCTGCCTTCTGAGGGGGAG
The DNA here is from genome assembly GCA_037367365.1 of Apogon talboti. NCBI lineage: Eukaryota > Metazoa > Chordata > Actinopteri > Kurtiformes > Apogonidae > Apogon > Apogon talboti. The sequence goes on from JAPQRQ010000017.1 coordinate 4,001,644, forward strand.
AGAGATGGACAGACAGACAGACAGACAGACAGACAGACACTGACTTCATGATGAATGTATGCCGTGACTTAGAGGCGAAGTCAAACTGTATCTGTTCCCCCTCTCCTTTTTTACTTTTTTTTACCAACCAAACAATACACCCACCTCCTCTAGCTGCAGTCCTACAGGGACCACATCGAGGCGTACACCACCGAGTTCTACTGTCCAAATGTGAGAACAGCCAAAGGAAATACCAACAACTCTGCAAACTTTTCTACTGCAAACAAATATCTTAACCTCAGAACTTTAGACTGTTTCTGCATAATTTATACTCAACTTCATGGCATCATGGTTTCATGTCCTAGCCAGGCATGTCATTCACTATTATTTTCAAAATGTTGATATGTGATTGGTACCAAACATGTCCTTGGAAGTGTTTTTATTTTGAATGTAGATGTATTGTAAACTAAATTTCATGTATTTTGTTGTTCCATTTTGGAGTATGTTTTAAGCTTTGCTACATTGGGGCAGTAATTCCTTCTATTCCCATGGACTGGGTAAAACAGCTTTGTGCACCATCTGAAACCCAGGTTTTATTGAGCCCATTTTTCTTTAGACTTTGTCTGATGTGATCTTTATCATGCTTGTTTTGATTCATGCTGCATTCACTATTTGTGGTCGACTCTGAGGTCTATTTCTGGATGTTTTCTCAACATATCGTGTACCTACTAAATACTTAATTTGTTGCCTCAAGGCACAATCTAATATTATGTAAAATCAACAATAGCTGCTCATTAATAGTCACATCATAAATAAACTTTTTAGTAAAAGGAGTAGGTTGAGCAGGGTCTAAGGAATTCAGTTCTGCACCATACACTCTATCAAATTCCAACATAAAAAAATAAAAAATAAAATATTTACTGGAATTAAAATTAAAGCTGCAAGCATCAATGATTGGGTCTTCAAACCTCAGTGAACAATGATATTCACTGCGTCGCCACAGAAACATAGATCAGTAGAAACTTATGATTTGGATGGAATTTTATCATATAGGCGTTTCGATAATACTGACCAAGAATCATATCAGTCATGTTAAAGCTGCTGTGTCTTATGTTAAAATCTGGGAAACATTTCCTTAATTTACTTTAAACATATTGAAACAACAATTCTAACCCCTTGTCTGGAGTCTTTTTCCAAGCTGTAGAAAGTCAACCTAATGGACTCGCCACTTTCAGACATGTATGGGTTAAATCTGTGATTGAATAATTGCTGCTGATACAGAGGTCTATTTTTTTTTTTATTTTACTGCAGCATGAAATGGTGTCAGGTGCACCTATATTTAGACTTTTGATTTAGGCAGAAAATGTGTATTTTTCGCATTTTTGCATTTGTGTCTTGTATATTTTCTCAGATTTTTCTTCACAACATATTTTTCATTTTCTGATCTTTCTAAATCTTGCCCCTTCTGAACAAACTACGTTAGAAGAGATTCTTCAAGTTAAAGTTAGAAACAAAAATTTAAATGAAAACTAATATAAAGCAAAGTGAATAATCTATAATATTTTGACAGTGCCATGTTGGTTCTTATGTTGTTTCATTTCATCTCTACAGGACCTGACTCCACATGTTTAGTGTAAAGCAGGCAGTTCAAACAGCTCCGGTTTCTAACTAGAGCTTCCTAAGCTGCAATGACAGAATGATCTGTAATTGATGCTTCAAAGCAAGAAAAGTGTTCACTGAAAACCAATCCACACTTATGCTGAAAGCTTAATGGTAAAGATATTTTTGTGGGCTCCTTCTATTTTCCATTTTCCAAGAGACAGAATGAAAACCCATGAGGAATGCACGGGTCAGTTGATTTGTTCCCTACATCTTCAAAAGCTGTTGCTATAGATTCACCTTGCATGTACCACGTTTTCCCTGAGCAGCAGCTGTGTGTGGGAGTCTTCACCATCCCATCTGCATTGTTTTGCAGCTCCTCAAAAAAAAAACAAAAAAAAAAAAACTCCAGGCTCTACAAGTGCACAACAAAAATCTATTGAATTTCTTCCAATGTTAGACAGATGGGGGGAGTTTGGAGTTGTTGGTGGTGTCCAAAGTGCACAGAACATAAAATCAATATTCTACTTGGCAAAGAAGTTTAGACGCTGCGTTGTTTGCCCGTTGGCTCATTTGGTCGCCGGGTCAACTCTTTGAGCATCCATCATGGGGCGTCTGAGTGTAGCCGTGAGCCAAAGCTCCAGCCAAAACACCGTCCAGGAGGCGGGGGCCAAGAGCGCTGTCCAGGAGGCGGGGGCCAAGAGTGCCAGACCTGAGCTGCCGAGGTGGAATGGTGGTTGGGGGTGGCAAATAGAAAGATGGGTCGCCTGTGTTAAATACTCACTGTTCTTATGCTCAGTCAGGTGGGTAGAGGAAGCATTCTGAATAGCACGTTCAAAGGCTTGATTTCCATTCCATTTGCAAAGGCGTGCTTGATTTCTTTATCCTCCCTTCTCAGGCCGCCTCTCTGAGCTCTAATTGCCTCCTCCTAAACCTACACCTTTTGTTGTGGGCTGATAAAACCACCCCTCCCCATACAAATTGGATGTAGGGAACACACTCCAAACCATCCTTTTAATTGCCACATTCTTTAATAGATATAATTGTTATGCCTACACAACAAACCATTGGGCATACATTAGATAATGAATTATAATTCATTAATAGAAGGCAGGATAAGGATGTGTAATTTCATTAGCACTGTACTAAACAGTGTGTGAAGTAATTTGCCAAATTGGCTTCATTCTGTATAGCTAATTGTATCTTTCTCATAAAGAGAGCAACAATCAGAGGCAACACCACAAGTAGCTGCATCCTTTGAACTGTTCAAATATGGCCAGTTATGTAATTTGCCTGCCATAACTTCAAAACAGTATTTTCACTGTAGACAGATAATTTAGGGCGGCAACACTGGTGCAGTGGTTTAGCACTGACAGGTCGACAGTCCTGGGTTCAACTCCAGTGGAAACTGTCTGCACCTCTCTGTACAGAGAGTTCCCAGTGTCTGTGTGGATTAATTAGATTAAATTCGTCGATCCAAATTGCCTGAGTCAGTGGTTGTTCGTCTCTATATGTCAGAGATAAACCCGGCAATATGTCCATCCTTTGTCCAATGCTGGGATAGGCTCCAGCCCCACCGTCACCTTCAGTTTTTAGTTTCACACCTAACATCTCTGGACTTTAGGCTCCCATGTGATCCCAAACACAAATGAAACCTACCCAGCTGGATGCAAGTCAAAGCCAAAGATCTAACCATTAGTCAAAAAAAAAAAAAAAAAGAAGTGGTTATGACACCAAGAGAACCACAGTACAGTTTTCATTCTACTACTGTCTTGGGGGTGAATGAACCAAGTGTGGGTTATTGCTGCTAGTATGGACAACTCCATCTATGGGTTATTATCAACTACCTTGTTTGGTTATGGGTTTGACCTAATAGGGTGGATTATGTTTTTTATCCCCCCCAAAAAAGTTACACATACCCATCTAATCTAATTTTTAGGAACCAGTGCTAACCACTGGCCTGCCACTCTGTCTCAGTTCATGTCTGTATAAAAATGATGAATGATGAAACTCTCTAAATAAAGTTGGGTCAAACCAGCCCAACCTGTGACACAACAGTCCCCTCTGCTCAGCAGGTCACAGGCCATCCATTTTAAGGATATATTTGAGTCATGTTTAGACTGATGTAGAATAGACTGTGTTTCAGCCTCTGTTCCCATTGAAATGAAGTGTAATGCATGCGCTGTTGTGTGATTAGCCTAGTTTAAGATTAGGATTCTATGATATGACTGAATGTTTAAAAGGCTAAATCAGCAGCTGGGTTATTAAAACAATAATAAGTCATTGCCAGAGAATCCAGAATACCTGCACTCAACAGAGGTCAAGTGTAGTTTTTGGTTTAGTCATTGGCCATTTCACCTGGTCTACATGGTATTTGCAGCTTTGATCAAATAATATGAAAGATGGGCATTGCGATTGCCTCATTCTTTAATTGCCTACACAAAAAAACATTAGTTACTTACAACCATACTAAACAGCATTCACAATAATTTGCTAAATCGGTATCATTGCGTTTAGCTAACTGTATCTTCCTCGTAAACAGAGCAATAATCATGGAGGCGACAGTACATGTAGCTTCTTCTGAACCCCTCAGATGTGGCTAGTTATAATGTCATTATGTCTCACCATGCTTTGTTCTTTTCAAGTATATTTTCTTCCGAATGATACGGCAATGTGTGGCAAAGTCAGATGTGCATGGGCTGAGAGTTAATCATTTTGAGATTGTGTGGAGATTGCTCTGAGGCTAATTTCTTTCTTTGCAGTAGGTGATTAATGTCTGGTCTAGTGAGGTCACTGGAGATAAGGCCCTGGCTGCTCCGTTAGCTCCCAGTAAAGATAATGCAGAGCAGACTTTATCAAGGGCACAGAGGCAAGGGGAACGCCAGAATACTGGGGGGACTCTCCATGCATATGGCCATAACGAGATATTATCGCCCATCAAGCAGCACAATCAATTACCTCATCCCTGCAGGACTCCTGGTGGTTTGGAGAGGGAAGACAGAGGGCACAATATGACATAGGAAATCTTTAAGAATTTTCTGAAGCTGCTGCCCTCGTTTTCCTGTGGGCTATGTTTGGACGAAGGCAGAAAAACATAAAAAAAAGTGTATCAGAAAATCCACCTTCATTAATTAAAGGCCCTGGTATACTCAGAACTAGGGCTACCAGCTTAAGGTCAACGCTTCAACTACTCGTCAAGAAGCTCCTCAAGTCTACTCTGATTCTGTCAGTCCACGGAGGTCTGGTGGTGGACCCTGAATTTGGAAGTGATAGATGAGTTCTAGTTTTCTTGAATATCTGAAGAATATGACTCCCATAAGATGCTCAAGTGTTTAATGTTAAGGAGCTGCAGTGAACTGTAGTTTACCTGGAGGAGAGGGAAGACAGGTACGTGGTTATGTCTGCAACGAAAGGCCTGTACCTTTACATACCTGAACGCCCAACGTTCATGTTTTTATTCCTCTGTAAACTGTCTACATTTGATCTCTCTTACATTGTAGTTTATTGAAACCAGCATGAGGTCTTCATCCTGTCACCATCATCTCTGGGTTGCATTTCCCTCTCCTCAACACTGATTGGTCTATAGTTGGGTGTGTAACTAATGTCAAAGGACAGGTAGCCAATCAGCAGACTGATTTTGTTGCCAAGTTGGTAAATTAATTGGTATCTCTTTTTTAAAAAAAATTGATTTATAGTGTGATTTGGACCACCTCTTTGTATGTAACATTATTCAACTTTTGTTCAGAATAAAATTGGAAAGTTCTAAACTCTTTAATTCCAGACCAAACAGGTGAGGTGTTTGAATTTGTTTCTAGTGAAAAACACAAAAACACAGCCTCAGGACCACGAAAGGACCTTTTCAATTTCTTCGTTTTCACCCCCTGGATTCCTCAGTCCTCAATTGTAACCCTGAAATCAGTCTTGAAGGATGTCTCAATTCCCTAAAATTCACACTGAAGATTAAGGACACAAGCCAGAAAAGTACGACTGAGGATACGGTCATAGCTTTTGGAAGTCTCTTTGGTAATAGAAACCATAATGTGTTAGAGGAGGTGTGACTAGATTATTCCAACCACAGCAGTAGCAGGACTTTCCTCAATCTTACATTGTATTAGTTATTTAAAATGATTAAAGGTGTGGTCAAACTTGCAGTCAAAATTAAAAAAAAAAAAAAATGACACCCCTACATCACCTACTGACTGACTTTTTCAAATGACAGTTTTGAGGCAAGGGTGTCTCATTTTGTTGGATTTCTGTTTCCTTGGTCTCCTTGCGTTTTCACTTTGGCTCCTCCTCTCGCATCTCAGCCGGAAGGGACTAAGACATTACAACTTAACACAATGACCCAAGGAGCTATAAATATCACCCAATGAATTTATACAAAACACATTTAAAAACATAGCTCAAAATTCCATACATTTTTCAATACTTTATTTTATATTTTATACTTTCTAATGTGCATGATTACTTTCATCCATTTCTGTCCATTTCTGACAACATGTTGACCTCAGATGCAAATGACACAGATGCAGAAAATAGCTAAAGTCCTCATTTCTCATGTAGATGATGACAACAGAATGTATTTTTTCATAAGATGCTTTGGGAATTTACAAAATTGCATTGTGGAATCAATTGTTAATGGAACATATGCAATAAAACAAAAATATGAACCTAAATGGATTATGTGCTTGGTTATGAAGAATGATGCATCCAGCGGCAGTGCCTCATCTTTTATTCTGGTGAGGCTTGTTAAGGTTGAGGCTTCTGCTTGGTCTTATTTTCCGGTGCTGGAGTCAGACACTTGTTTGACCTAACCCAAATGTTTGGCAGTCCTTGTTGTTGTAGGCCCTAGGCAAACTTCCTTTTAGCATCTCCCTACGTTCCATTGTCTATCTGAAGATAAACTGTGCACTTCCAACAACTTATTGATTAAACAAACATTCTTTGTGGCATTTGTTTCCTTTATTTTTCTAAAGGGGATTGAGAGATGACAGGAAACATGGACACAAACAAGCCAATAAAGATTTTATTCCAAAAATAAGCATTTTGTCATGATAATACAAATAAGAGCCCAAACGAGAAAAGGTCGGGATGGTGATGGAAAATGTACATTTAAATAACACCTATATATTAATTTTTTGTCCAGTGATCTTTGTTTGATTTTTAAATGTCTCTTCATTCTGACATTGAGGCCTGCAAAGAATTCTAAAACCAACTGGAACTGAGGTGGATTAGTACCATATTTTCCAGACTATAAGTCGCACTTTTTTTCATAGTTTGGCTGGTCCTGCAACTTATACTCAGGTGCGACTTATATATATTAAAATATATCATTTCACATGTTCTTAAACGTTAATTCACACTGACCG
>JAPQRQ010000017.1:4021214-4033248 GCA_037367365.1 Apogon talboti
GAACCCACGCAGACACGGGGAGAACATGCAAACTCCACACAGAAAGGCCCCACCGACTGGTGTTGGGATCAAACCCAAGACCTTCTTGCTGTGAGGCACGAGTGCTAACCACTGCACCACCGTGCCGCCCTATTATTTTATGTAATTATTATTATTATTTATTTATTTTATGTTATTTATGTTATTTTTTAAATTATTCTGCTTCAATTATGCTTTAAATTATCCTCCCTCCCCACCTCCATTTCTCTTCTTAATAAATCTCGACTGCTTACTTTGTAACTCAGAGGAAAATGGCTGGTTACTTATTTATTTTTATTACATTTTATCCTTATTTATCAATGGTGGTGTCTCATCTTTTATTATATTTTTAATCACATTGTTGGCTCTTAAGTCTTCTTACATATTTTGGTATGGATTTAAGGTTGTGCAATAGTCTTATTTACTTATCTATTGGTGCTGTATACGGTCCTATGCTTCATGATGACATGTGATAGTATGGTTAGTGTTATTTATTGTCGTCATGTGTCTGTACTGTGATGTCTTTTTGTTTTGTACTGTGTTTTCCTGTATGGCGATGCAGCCCCCTTGCACTATTGCCGACAACAAATTTCCCCCTGGGGACAATAAAGTATATCTTATCTTATCTTAAAGACAGTTTGTGTGTCTTTTTAACTGGAAACAAAATACTGGGTGAGACAGAAACACACGGGCTACATGTGGTGTTCAGTCCATTACTACTTCTGTCAAACAGCCTGGTGCAAATATACAGGAATCATTCACTGAAGAACTGTCTTAACTATCACCACTGATGTAGAATAGTTTTGATGGTAAATATTCATGGCTGCATATTTTGTATCTTCGTGTAATTTTTTGTTTCACCCTGTGAGTATAAAGACCTATAGGCTTGAACAGAACAACTGTAAGTCCAGTATTATATCATTAGATTTCATTTAACAAATAACATCTTCTAGTTTCTGTGTTTAACATATTGGTGGAAAAGACTCTAAACTACAGTAGTTTAAACATGGCTCAAATGTCAGCCCAACCCTAAAATGGGTTAACATCCACCAGTGACCTGGTGGATGTTCAGAGACACCTCCCATCCCACCAACCTCCTGCTTAATTATGGAAAAACAACAACAGATCTGATCCTTCAACGATATATTATATGCATATCATATTATACGTGGTTGGCAGAAATATGCAGGGGTTTATTCTGCCAAATGCTTTTCTAATTTTAGATTAAATTAACCAAGTATCAGATATCCATAAGAAGAATACCTGAAGAAATCAAGGAATTTAAATATCTGCTCATGCGAGTGTCGCTGCCTTTTCCAGTTTTAGCCTTTTATGGAGATGTGTTCCTGAAAGTAATAGCCCCACGTTAAGTTCAGTTAGTCTACAGAATACCAAATGTAAATGAGATGTGAGTTACAAGAAATCTATATCATATAGAATATGTTCATGCATAATACAGATTTGTTTGAGTGAAGTACTTCTTCTGATATAAGAGGAACATATCCACAGGGTTTATTAAGTCCTATGGTCTTTTAAACTGCTATTTCAGAGCTGACTCGCTAAAAGTAATGATACCGGGAGAATATAATGGACTTTTAAGTGGTCTGGACATTCAGACTGGACTGGACCTCCACTTTAATTTTACAGTAAGAAATGACATTGTGTAGATGGGTTAGCAGTGAAGAGAAATTTTCACAGCTTAATGACCCTCTATAAATAGAAGAATTACCAAGCGGACTCCAGACAAATCACTCCTGGAGCCATAAATTTACTATACCTAAGCTCTCCCAGAGGACCGGTGAATAATGATTATGAAAATTGGCCTAATTGTCTTGATACCAGCTTGTCTTCTAAGGTTCACAGGACTACAAGCAAACTGGTTAATGTAGTCCCAGGAGGACAGTGGGCAAAACCTTGCATTTACTTGGAGGAAATTGATAGTAGACTAAACCTAATTCACATTAAATTCTGTGTAAAGCAGTAATAAATACATATTCTGAGTTTGAAATCCCACAGATAAATTTGTTATTAACCACACAGCCATTGGATGCACAACAGAAGTGGGATGTTCTATAAGATATGGCAAACATTTTTGAACTGTATGGAAAATCTACCAGCACATCAGATTGATCAAGCTTGAAGTACTGGAGCAGGGCTTGCAGGACCTTAGGAGGTGTGAGGTTAACATATGTCTCTCTTCCCTTGTTTCTTCTTTTTTCTTTCTTTCCTTCTCTCTTCCTTATGTGTGTCTGTGATCGGCTGTCTCTGGCTCACTTGTGGTGGGCTGGTGAGGTCGCTTTATCTTGTTTGTATGTGATTGTATTGCTGTTATGTGAAAAATCCAAAATAAAATATAAAAAAAAAAAAAAAAGAAAATTGGCCTAATTGTCTTGATACCAACTTGTCTTCTAAGGTTCACAGGACTACAAGCAAACTGGTTAATGTAGTCCCAGGAGGACAGTGGGCAAAACCTTGCATTTACTTGGAGGAAATTGATAGTAGACTAAACCTAATTCACATTAAATTCTGTGTAAAGCAGTAATAAATACATATTCTGAGTTTGAAATCCCAGAGATATATTTGTTATTAACCACACAGCCAAATTTGAGAGAGAAAAAAAACACAAAAACATATTACTTCAAAATCATGAACAAACATGTAGCGGGATTGTCTTTTTGGAAATGCCGACAGGAAGTCCGCTAGTTCTACCGATCATAATCATTTTAATGTTATGTCCACACTAATATGGATACAGTATTTTAGCTCACTAAGGCAGACTGGCTGCATGACTCTTTATGACATGGGTAAATGTACAAGAATAAAACAGCACTAGTGCACATAATCTACCTGAATTTTTATAATTGTGAACAGTGAAGCTCAGCTAATGATCATACTGTGGTAATGTAGAATATGTACAGTAAAACCTCTAAAGTCAGTGGGGGGAAAAGAATGACCCTGTTGTGACTTAAGAAAACAGACTTAGTTACGTTGACAATTTTGCAAAGACTGTTGAATAAGTGTGAATGTTGTTTTATCATATAATGGTGACTCTGTATTGGTTGTGACATAGGCGTCGGTCTGGACAGATTCACACTGAGATGGTCATCCTAAAGTTCTGACACCATCAGAGTGTTGTCAAAGACAAACAAGGTCTTTAGTTGAAAGACCGGCCTCAATGGGCATCTTTAACCCTTAAAGACCCACAACTTTTTTTTTTCACAATTTCCAAATCATATATTTTTTTGTCTTTCCCAAGTGATCACCACTGATTATATTATCCTCTGCATTTTTCATTTTTCAGCGTAATTTCCTATATTTCATTCATTGATTATGTAGATGTTCATAAAAGCTCAGAGAAAATTCAAAGGTTATTAGATCACATCAGAAAAAAATCGGAAAAAAGTGACTTTTTCAAGAAAATCTATCATTAACTGAACATAAACCACTGTCATTGATCCAACTCCATGGGTTTTACTGGTGATTCAATGTTGTAGAAGATGACGGTGTTTCTGCCATCACTATGGAGCCTCTGAACGTCCAAAGGGGTCATATCTGATGAATATGAAAACATGACAAACTGTGTTTTATACCAATTATGTACATGTATTGATAGGATTAGTGGATCAACAGGTATTAAACAGTTTACATCAGTAGATGCTCTTGGTTGACAGTGGATGTTTGGGTCCTTATGGGTTAAATCTGTTTAACTATATAATGTAGGACCACCATTTTTATTCACCTTTTCTCTTGTTTGGTCCGAGAAACTGAACACTGGGCTTAAAATGTTTCCCAAAGTAAAGACTGTTAAAGACTGTTGTGTGTACCCATGTGACTGGGGGGTAAATGAAAGGATGGAGAAATCACTGTGTCACACCTGAAGTCACTCATGCCTGTAGTTACTTTACAGCTCAAACAACTCGCTCAGTGTTTCATACTTTGACACATCACTATGACTATGACTTCCTATTCTATTCATTTCTCTAATCCTGGCTTCCTCTGTGACCATCTTTTTTGCTGCTTTTGTCACATACAAGTCTACACAACAAGTGGAGGTTTAGTAGCAGCTTGATGCCGGCGGCGCTGGGACCTGATTTCTGTTCAGACCCTCTAGACAGATGTTGACGGCGGTGAGACGGAGCATAGACCGCTGCATTCAGACGCCTGCTGGGTGAAAGGGATGAAGGGGAAATAAGCCATCAAATTTCACTTGTGCTAGCAGGTTATCTCTGGGGCAGAACACTCCTTGGAAGCCCCCCCCCACTCTACTGAACTGTACATCCAGACCCCATCTGGTGCCCGACGGCTTTTTCTTCACATGCTGCCACATTGTCTCCCTTCGGCCACAGAAGCAAACAGTATTTTCCCACAGGAGTGCTTTCCGTCGCTTGGATCAAAACCAACTCAAATGAAAATAAAATGGAACCAAAACAATGCATCCAGCTCTGAAACAATATCCCTCCAACACATACAATCTCTGCATCCAAACTATCAACACACAGAGTGTTTGTGGAGTACAAGCTGACATTTGTGCTTTTATGTCCCTGTTGAGGGTTGAACTTATGGCTGCCAGCTAATGCATACTTTATGACCATGGAGACAAAAGAGGCCAACCTTAGGGGTTGGGGGATCATCTGCTCAGATGTGGGTCACCTTAAATCCTTGAGTTAGTGTCTTTATTTCCCCCACGGTGCCTATCATGATTTTACACACTCCTATCCTGTGAAGTAATTACACTTCCTACATGACAATGGTGGGATGTCAGGACAGAGCTGCCTATAAACAAACAGCAAACACTGGAAAATCTAACAGCAATCATGACTTACATAGATAAGTTAACAATACTAATATCTAGTAGTCTTTTACTTTTTCTTAAGTTATTGCTTGTGCGTATCAGCAGCAGGTGGCGTGGAGTGTGGGTGTATGTGTGTGTGTGTGTGTGTGTTGGGGGGGTACCGATTTTGTATTTTTTCTCCTTTTTTTAATATGTAAAGCACTTTGTGCTGCATTTTACTGTATGAAAAGTGCTATACAAATAAAGATTGATTGATTGATTGATAATATGTACAACTTAATAGAGTTTACAAAGCAACATGTAATTGCATGGTAAAAAAGTACATTTAACATTTTATTTTGAGTGAAGATTACATGGCTTAAGTTACTATCACTCTAATTTTTACAGCTGAAATGATTAATCAATTAATTGATTCATGGATTTAAAAATAAAACAATTACAATTTTTCTGAATCGAAGCTTCGTTTTCCTAATGTTGCTGCTGCTAAAAATTGGTTCCACTGTTGTGTTTCACACGGATACTTATTGTGACGCACATGACACCAGGATCAACACAAACAACAGACAGGAGGACAAAACGGGAGAAAATGTCTATATGTTCACTTTTGCTCTTTGGAACCAACACATTCCTTTAAACTTTTAAACTTTTAAAACAAATATTTTCACTTGTATGTTAGTTCAATCTTAAGTTGTTAGTAAGTTAGTAAGATGGACATATACTTTTATACTGTTGTTATTGTTGTTATTTCTATATATATTTTTTATATATCCTTTTACTTTTATACTTTTTATGGTTGAGGTTTCAGTTGGTTCTGGAATAAAGGACAAGTTGTTTATCATATTCAGACATGTCTGGTTTATATTTTTACTGTTTTTTCACCTATTCAAATAATAATTTAATCAAATTGAATGGAAGAAAATAATCGATAGATTAATTGATTATAAAAATAAACAATAGCTGCAGCTTTACTAATTTTATTATAAGCTCACAGGGCTCAAGTCAATGTCACTTGCTAATAGTGAGTATTTACAAACATACGTTAAAAGGAACCTGATCTGAGCATGTGCAGTAGAGGCCAGTGGCCTCTTTCCGACCAGATGCTGTCCCAACCGATTCTCACATATTTATTATCAACCTGCTGTTCTTCAGTTCATCTCTGCTCCTAAAATAACTAGAGCTTTCCAGAACTTGCCACAATGAGCCAAAGTGTGGAAAAATTCAGAAAAAAAACCAAATGCTACTGAAATACATTAAACCTTAGTATTTTATTGCCATATCATCATACATTATACTGATCACTTTAGTTTCTGACTGTCACACTCTGGGCATATTAGGAATGAAACACTTTACTGGTTTTTGTTTAGGCTTAATAGCCCATAAACTGAAAATAATGTAACAGCAGGTCAATGAATACGGCTTCAAACATGCAATAATTCCACATCAAATGCCCGTTATGTCATGAAATATAGAGTGTTGTCACTTTTATATTTTGCTCCAGACACATAACACTCACATCCTTGTAATGCATGTACTCAGGTGCTCTGGCATGATATTATAATTCTGAGGATTTCACTTTTCACTGTGTATAAGCTCATTATTTTGTTAAATAGATAGTGGATTTCTAAAAAGGAGTCGCATAGCTCTTCTTAAAAGATTGCACATTTGTGAATGTCATTCTTAATCGGAATTTGCAGGAGTATGCGTTGACAGGGTATTGTATCTGTGGTGTGACGGCTTTAACCTACTTGCGTATTCATATAAACATGGAGCAGCGAACATTTCCCTCTCTAATACACCCATATAATGTCAGGCTCAGATAAGGCGTGCAGTAATGCTAATGTTTGTGACATTGAGGTCAAATTTGAGGCCGTTCACACAGACAAACCTGGGAAAGCTGTGGCCCCCGCTGAGACATCTGCCTTTTCAGTCATGTACAGACTCACTGCTGTAGGTGAAGGTGATCATTTCTCTTTTTTCTTCGACAGGGGTGGTGGTGCACTGCCAGACCTTCTTCCCTGACAGTTCCCCTGGACTTGACTCCCCCACATCCTCAGTGGCTCCAGGTCAGACACCACCTTGGGTGCTTATCAACTGACAGTGGGGGGGTCCCCTAGTCAAAGTAAGGTCGAGTCGACGGGGGTTAAAGCGGCGAAGGTGAGGTGGTGGAGCCTTCTGGACTGGAGATGAATTATTGAGTGGTTGGTTTTAGCTTTAGGTGTGTGTGTGTGTGTGTGTGTGTGTGTGTGTGTGTGTGTGTGTGTGTGTGTGTGGGAGGGGGGGCATAGAGACACCTCCAGCCTCAGGAAGAAACATCTAAAAAACATGGAACCCCTCAAAGACATGTGTTGTACTGCTTTGACATGGGAGGGGGGATTCACCTGAAGCCGGACAGAAAGAGCCATGTCATGTTGACAACTTTGTTATCCTTCCTAAGGCCAGTTTTAAGGCGACTGGAACTGTAGGTGAACTTGCTGAGTGGTTTGAAATTAATACAATTCTAAATAAATCCAGTCAGTGAGAAGTGGCAAATGGCTTAAGGGATTAAAGTGTGTTAATTTGTAAAACAAATGGCTTGAACCAGATACAGAAAGCTGTGTAAATTGCCTTTCAATCCACAGCTGCCTCATTTTGCAAATGAAAATAGCTTTATGAAAGGTTATGTGGGGTACACAGAAAACTCATAATTCCTTCAAGTTCTAAAATGAGGAAGAGAACGTATGCTGCTGACCATGGGTGTATTCATCATGATACTGTCTTCAGCCTACATATGGGAACACTGATAAACTGGCCCAAATCTGATTGTTTCACTCACTTGTTTCAGGCAAGTGAGATCATGACCACAGAAGTCACATGTCATCGGATCTGGGCCGCTTCCATGAGATACAGATTTGATCTTTTTCAATGTGACCTCAACCTGAACTGTCACGTCAGAATTCATGTGACTTTTACGTCACTAGAGGTTCACATTCAGTCAGTCACTGTACGTCAGCAACAGCCTGAAACATGTACAGCAATGAAATGTGACACACACACACATACACACACACACACAGAGACAGACACCCACACACACACACACACACCCACACACACACGACTGCAGCAGTAAAATGAATCTGAAACGTCCTTCACAGAACAATGATGAGGAACATTTTCTAATAATTATAATAATTACACATTTATACCTCAAAATATTGTACATTAACATTTTACATGCAGTGGAGTAGTATTAGTACTTTTCCTAAAGTAAATGGTCTGACCCCCTGTGACTCTACTGCATTTGTGATTGTGTTCTGATACTGGCCACACTTAGAAAATAATGTAAGAGCCAAACAAAATATTCAGATCTTAGTAGCAAATCAGAATTAAGCGCAAAGTTTGGTGTTAAAAGGAATCCTACTTGAACCTTTGGTTTTATCCATCATGGTGTGTAGTTGTCTATAGCCTTTGTCCTGTCCTCTGTCCTCTGTCCTCCATCTGGACATACAGACCAACATTCATGGATGGATTTGACCTAAACCACCTGCTTCTGTCTCCTTTATTAGGAATTTGCACGTGTCAGTTGTATATTGTTTAATCTCCTGTATTCAGTAATGTGTGTTCTCATGAGCTTGTTCCAGTAAATGTTTCCTGTGTAAAACATCCAGAGTGTCTTCTAAGTGTTGGAAACTTCCCTTTCAGATGGTAGACTGAGAGGGATTGTTGTCAGGACCAACTCTTGTTCAGGTATGTTTTTGACTTACAGTGTAGGACTGATATTTGAGACCCAAGAAAGTTAGAAGTCATCTACACTGGTTTAAGTGAATGCATAAAAACAATTGGGTCAGGGTTAGAAAACAGGTCAGAGTTAGATTTAAACCAAAAGAACTGGGTTGAATGAAGAACGATCTGGAGAGAAAATACAACAGTGAACAGAATGAAACAGGATCTAAATCTGCTGTGTGTGATCCACCATAACCACAAACACCTCTGACTAAGGTTTTTGCTTTTTAATGATGTTACCAGGCACATGTTGGCAATATCTAACATTTACTGACTTATGTACATTAACTTATATGAGGAGCTGGTGTGGGCAGGAGTATCATTAAGAGTTTTGTACCACTACTCTTACCAATACTACTTATTGATCCAGCTTTAAAGAGCTTTATTCTTATCAGTCCTTTTTTACTTTTAGGCTAAGTTTATAGTTCAAATAATGAACAGAAGGATTTGTTTAGCTTTTTCCCTTATTTGTGCCATATATAATTCATATTCTTTAGTAGGAAAGTGCACCAGCATTGTTTTAAACTGATCATAGTTATTTTACATACGTAGTTATTTTTATGACAAGAATGTGAAACAAATATAATTATTTACAACAAAAGAAGAAGGCTTTTCAAGACTATTTCAAGAATCAAACTGAATGCAGGACTTCTTCATTAGTACCTTAACAGTGTTGTATTTTACCTACTGCTTCCACATCTTTAACTCCACCTGCTCTGATAGTTTCACATGAACTTCATGAACAGATCCATAGTAAAACAATCGGCTGCAAAAAAACAAACAAAAACAATCATTTGTTCAGACCCACATCTCATCTGAACTGAAAGCCACAAAAACGCATCACAGACAAATACATTTTTGAGAAATGGAGAGAAGATTGCAAGACAACCTTAACGCTGCTGTAATACATAGGAAATCTATGTTTCTGTCTCCAGTACCATCAGGAAAACCGATAAAATCTCAGCTGATCGATGCTCAGGTATCATTTGCCCAGGTATTATGGGCCCCCGGGGCCCGTTTAAGGCCTGGTTTCTGTTCCCATCCCTAAGCTGATGCTTCAAAACATGACGCGATAGGGGTTCAGTTGGTGTTAAACATGGACAAGTCATGACCAAACAGTGAAAATGTGACTTTGGAGTTACAATAGGTTCCCTCCTGCCTCATGGTTATCCAGCAAACAGTCACATTTTTACATCAGTGTCCATATATATAGTGATAACTTTTCCAGTAAAAAACATACCATTAACACTTGCAGTTGTTCATTTGGACAGAAAAGCATTAAGGCAGAATGTTATGGTATCTCAACAAAGCTGAACATCTGAAGTCTTGACCTTGAAAGAAAATGTCTTCAGCTCATTCTTAAAATCAGCAACAGCTGGGACAAATCTGAAGAAATTCGTACACGATGATATCTGACAAATTCATTCATGATAAAAATAAGACAGATTCAAAGAAACTGTGTGTTCCAGAGATATGTGATCCAATACAAAAAGGCATGAATAGAGTGAAGGACACAGACGCAAACACTGGCCAAAGCAGGACCAGGGACATAAAAAGTACAACACTGACAGGTTATGGGGCCTTTAGGCAGGTTACTTCAGTGAGAAGAACTTATACAGATTTTATCTCGGGTTTGTTTGTTTCAAACTCACTAGTTTGTCCAACATGTTGAAAAAAAGAGCTCAAGTGTTTGTATCTGAAAGTTTTCCAAATGCTGGTCTCACTTTAACTTCTTTTTTTGCCAACATTTCATTGATTGCCTTGACAGAATACTTGCAAGAATTTCTCCTTGAGCTAGATATAACACTTGTATGGACACACATTTTGATAATAGTGAGTAAATACAGATATCTTTAGAGGAAAATTCAAGCTTTGCAGTCAAAAACCTGCCCCGATACCATCAGTGTCAAACGGTATGTATAGGCAAGTTAATGAAACCTGATCAATAAGACCCATTTCACAGTCACATCAGAGACCAATCAAGAACACTGTCTTCTACCAACAGGCCTTTGGGAATCAACAACCTTAAAAACGTTCATCTAGGAGGTCAATGAACACGGGTCATTTTCCAGGGCATCGTACGGGCAGAAATCCTGCTCCTTTGTTCCACCTCATCATCCTGGACAAAAGGTACAATGAATTCCAAGAGGTCTGTCAGAGGAAAATCATCTACCATTATTGTTTGGAAAGGAACCCTTCAGTCCAGTAATGTTGTGTCTGAATATTGGAATACTGTCTAAAATAACACACTAATACAGCTTTTTGTAGACTTTGTTTGGGTTGGTGTAAACTGACAAAGCCAACATAATGAAGGGTCTATTAAGCAGTGGTGCACAAGGATCTCAGCAAATGTCTGTTCTCACAACATCAAATCACAGCCCCAATGCTGCATTGATTTTATGCTAGCTAAAGACCAGTGTTTCATACTAGTAATAGGTGATAAGTGATAAGCCGGCACATTCATAATTATAAAACCATAGGAGCTAAAACTACCAAAACCCTATAGTTTAGAAGAGACTTATACAAAGGGACATTCATCATAGGATACAGCCAAATGAAAGCTCTCCCTTATGACTGCACACAACATGATTCCAAATAACATAAAAAAAACATCACATTCAACCTAAGACAAAGCGTTTGTGTTACACCGACAGTTAAGTATGCAAAGTGTGTACTCTAAAGAGCAGCCACAAAGTGAAACATGTTTTTTTCCTCTTGGATTTGGATTTGTAGGCTAATGATAAATTAAGTAGATCTAGACGTCCCTTGTGTGTGCTGGAATTTTTCTTGTGTAATCCATATTGTTTCTGCAGCGGCTTAGCACTTTGGAAGATGGATGAGCACTTGGCTGCATGCAGGATCATCATCAGTTGATTACTTTAGAATGTATTCAGCATTTTTCAGCTCCATGGAATATTAACAACCTCTTAATGGCATGTATGCTCACTCCGAAGAACTGGTTCAGGAAATGTACATTAAAAACTCTTCTGTACTGTAACTTTAACATCTAATGTTACTTTGGCTTGAGTCTGGTTTAGACCAGCTCTATATGTAAAGTATTATGAGATAACTTCTGTTATGATTTGATGCTATATAAATAAAATTTGATTTGATTTGATTAAAGACTTTACACACAGGGAGTGTCATAACTACATGACCAAAAAAAAAAAAGCCAAACCAAAAACTGATTTTTCAGAGTACGATGCAAATAGGCGTCAAATGTTCTATAAAAAAATTGTACAGCTTTGTGCATTTGTGTGTGTTTAGGCTGATCCTTACTGTTAGGGACCAAGCAGGAATTCAGCAAGGAGATGGGATTAAAGGCTTCAAAAATGGGGTTTTAATCACCCAACAACAAGTCAAACAATATTATAAATCAAATTTCCAAAGATTAGGCCTATAAAAGAGGTCAACATAACATAACTGTACTCATATATAACAATAACTGAAACACAGAATGTT
>JAPQRQ010000017.1:4035252-4049566 GCA_037367365.1 Apogon talboti
CAGTGACTTTTAGGACAGACAATGGATACTTACTTACCTTACTGAGGAGTTGGAAACACTGAAGTTGACTGCTTATATTTGTTTATTCCCAACCAGTTGATGCCAACGCACTTAATCCTTTTCCATTATACTCTGGAGTGTTGCGCTGGGGCTACAGCTAAGGTGAGTGGTGCTAAAACTATGTAATGGAAAAGCATCACTAGACAGGTCACCAGTTAAACACAGAGCTGACAAACAGCCACTCACTCTGACCTTCACTGCTGTGGATAATGTAGACAGACCAATTAACCAATCAAAGTGCAGGCCTTGGACGGGACATTTGAAAAGGAATATCTTCTGGTTTTTATGTTGAATAGATTTCAGATTTAAGCCTGTGTCTAAATCTTAAATGCTTGTATGAATGTTACACATTTTTTAACTAAACTCTAACTGCAGATAACATAAGTTACATAATAATATATAATTTTTTTTTTTTACTGTTGTATGTTCTTTGGAGTGCAAGGTTTTTTGAAAGTAACTTACTGTGGAGTTTATTTTAGAATACCTGTGTTACAAACTACAATATGACATTCAAGGTCGCCTTTAGTTTTTTTAGTCAAGATGGCAAGGTGTCAGATAATCATAGCATGTTATCAGATAAGACCAAAGCAATTCAGATCTAATCAGCATGGTGTGATAATGTTTTTCCCTTCATCTGACATAAAGTAAGACAAAGGAGGCCAGGTGATTCAGTTGGGGTTCTTTTTTGACTCCATCTCCAAGAGCAATATAGAATCTCACATGTATTCTCCCGTAGAGCAGAAACTTTCAGATTAATGCGACCATCTTGGCGGTAGATGGAGCGTTCTCTGCTGCTGTCAAGACGCTGTTTATGGTCACATTATTTTCATTGCTCTGGTTGCTGATGGCTTTAGCCTCAGAGTGGGATAATAATATTTGGTGAAAAGCAGAGCCTTCAGTTGGCAGTGGCCTCATGTCACTCTCACTGCTCCTTAATCCTCACTTATTACCATTCACCCCATCTGGAGGTTCTGCCTGTCTTTATTTATCCAACCTTTTCCCTCAAAGTGATGCAGGAAACCAAGGGATTAGTTTTCCAGTTATGTTATTGATGACACTCCAAGTAACTGTTTATGTTTCTGCCTGTGTATGACATCAAGGACTATATGAAGAATTATGGAAATAGATTGCAGTTTAAGCTAAAAGAAAAAGAGATTTGGTTTGAGTGTGAAAATATGTACCAGATCTAACAAAACAATCCAAAACACCCAGGTGACTTCTGTGGTCTTAACCTTCTATTATCCAGGGGAGAATATTATGCACACTTTGCACTCCATGTTATAAAAGGTCATATTTTTTTTCACAATTTGATTTAGGTTAGAATTTAAAAGTTGTTCATTTTTGTATGATTTCTAAAATTCTGACCCAGCCATTAAAGTCAGCACATTGTAAACAATGAAAAATTACTATTCCAGCACCCTTCTCTGAAGTGAGTAAAATATGCACATTGGCACAATGTAGATTATTTGACCTGGCACAAAAAATAATAATGCATATTAACAAATGCTGCTGTTAATTACTGACATATGCCAGGCTTCAAACATTTTTAAAAAGTAATCCAATGTTTATGAAACAAAATGTTTTTTGCATCAAAATATATGTTTGTTTACAATAGAAAGTATGACATTTGGTATTTTTGGTTCCAGCTCAAGTTGATGAAATGCAAAAAATAAAAAGTTAAAAAAGATGTAAAAAAAGACTAATTGTATGAAAACTATTTTGACATTACTACAGTGCTGCACAGAATGTGTGCTTTCTGTGGTTATGAAGGGCCGCTATGGGCAGGATACTAATAATACTTAGTATTAACACTGCTGATTATATTATTCCCATGGTAATGCTAGAAATGGCGGTGTATCAACATTTCTATCATTATAACAGCAGTTATAGATGAAAACTAAATCAAGATGTCAGAGGTCTACTTTTAAAATAAAGCATGGGTCTGGGGGGAAAAAGTCCAGAACAATAAAGCAGATACAGGTCATCTTATGAAACAGTTCTAATTCATTATGGGGAACTGTGGCTCACTGCAGAGATGGCAAAAATACACAAAACCTTTACTGAAGTACAAGGAAAGATGTCCTTTATTAAAGTAAAGACACTTAAAAACTACTCTAGTAAAAATAAAAGTACTGATACAACTGCTTTACAAGCACACACACACACACACCCACACACACACACACACACACACAGTCCAGGTTAAAGTTATAGGTTTAAGGAGAGGGCTCTCTATCTGTTGGACACACCTGCATCTGATAGAGGATTAACACTGACAGACGATGAACACAATCAAAGACAATATCAGCACCTGGACATGTTTCCCATCATACATGATGAACAACATACGACGACAACAAAACTAAACCTGTATCAGCCTGTGATCCAGATCATACAGGATTTCACATCCTGATACAACAGCCCAGTGTTTCCAAAAACTACCAACATCATGTGACCTTCAGTGTAGAAACACAACTATGTCCACAATGATTGAAACATAAGGAAAAGTCTGAGACAGTGGTGGCTCCTGGAGAGTACAACATAACACAACTCACCATTTAATAACACAATCACTTATCACTTGTTTTGAAGTTTTGCTTTCCTCTCTCCTTTCTTTCAAACAGGCAGTAATCAATTACCCTCTCATTGAAATCAGGCATGTTCCTGACAAGTTCTCTCTCCATGGAAACCATGGCCAATGCATTCAGACATTCCTGTCCCATTGTATTTCTCAAGAAAGTCTTGATTCTCTTTAAGGTGGAGAATCACCTCTCAGCTTCTCCCAGTGCATGTGTGCTGTGTGTATCGTCCCACCACACATCAGTGCGTATGATGAAATCATGTTGGGGCAAGCCCTTCCGGAGCCCATAGAAATGAATTTCAGGGTCCAAAATTTTAAAAAAAGAATCTCAACATGTAAGTCTATCAGAGCGCCTAGGGTGATTTTCAATCTGACTGAAATCACCCAAGGGGGTGGAGCTGCTGGTTGGAGCGTGACATACAGGCTGCTGAATGTCACAGCGATATTCAGGCTGCTGATTGGACAATAATATTAAGACTTAACCTGGGAAAATAAACTCTTTTTTTCCTCTCTTTTTTTTTTGTGTGGCTAAAGGAGGGCGGTGCACTATGGGCCAGCCGCCCTGGTCTGAGACACACCAGGGTGGAAACAGTATGTGAGGACTGGGATTCACATTCTGGGATTGTTGATCTATATGATATAGTTCTATCTGTCACTGTCACTTTTCTACTGATAAAAACTCTGTGAAAACCAGAGCTGATGTTTAAGTCCTTGAACGTGTCTCAGGTTGTTTCATGGTTCAAATAATGAAGTTTTTCTTTTGTCACTGAACCGTCTGCCTCAGTCCTTCATTCTCAATAATCTAGTCTGGACTAGTTGGGTTCTACCAGAGAAACGGTGGTCCTACTTGGTCTCTGCGGTTCGGGTCTGTGCCAGGTTCAGGTGGACCTGAGGGTGGAGCGGGTCCACAGGTGTCCTGCAGATGTTCTGGTCCCCCTGGTTGCTCATCTTGTTCACAGTTCCACTAGTTCCCAGTGTTTACTGATGTCCTTCTCAGTCTGTGGGTTTTCTCTTTAGTCCAATGTCTCTTCTATCTTTTCCTTCTTTAGTTTTTCGCTGTGCGTCTACACTGTTCCACCGTTTCTTCCATTGTGTATTTTTCTTTGTTAATATCTAATTTTAACATCTCTTCGGGCTCTGTCAGGTCCAGTTTAGACCAAACTGATCCAAAACTCCCTCTTCTTTTACGCTTTGTACTTATGCGTAATGTGCGCAGCTGTGAAGACACACAATGAGGCGAAATACAAATAGATGATAGTTAAAAACTTCAAAGACAAAGAATGAGCTTGCTTTCAAAATGTATTAAGTTGAGTGTACAGATTTTTCATACTAAAAAAGTTCCCAGAGCTCCCAAATCTCTCTCATGCCCTCTTACGTCTCATATGTCACCATGTCAGTTGTCAGAATGCCAGAATGATTCTAATAAAAATAACCAATTAATAACAAAAGTGTTCCCAAAGACCCTAATACATCCCACAATAAAATAATTAACCTTGAATGCACCTATTCTTTTATATTTTATATTGTCTTTATTTTATAGTTCTTAACATTTTTTTGTGCCAAGTATTTGTACTGTAATACGTTCTACTAATGTTAACTCTTTCCAGTAGACATGTGATATTTATCACCTGAATGTTCCCAGGGCTCGAACTGAAATGGGGAAGTTTTATCTCCCCTCTGTCTGGAATACTCTTCAATCAGAAATAAAAATACCAGAACTCATCGCACTACAAGCTTTTCGGACTGTTTTACTGACTAGACAGCAAGAATCCTTTAGAAAGTGCCTGTGTTTTTAATTTGTTTGCTGACCTTGACCAGATCTTACACTTAAAAAAATGCTTGTGACCTAAATTACACTGCACTTTAAAAATTTTGTCAAGGTGTTGTTATTAGTTTGTGTCATTCCTAAATTACCTGTTTTTTCATCATGGTGTGTGCTGCTTGACCTCTTGGGCAGGTCACCCTTGTAAAAGAGATCTCAATCGCAATGGGATTTTATCTGATTAAATAAAGGTTAAATAAATAAAATTAAATAAATTCCCCTGTACAGTCTTTAGACCTGATGTCATTGTTTATTTGGATTCTTTTTTCTTTTTTGTCCCCAGTTTTTGTCATTTTGAAAATACTGCTAATGTGAACAGTTAATGGAAGCTGTTTTTCATGTCTTTGTTGGTCTTTTTAAGGCTAATTATAGGAGCCTTTCTACAGTTCACCACTGACCATTAACACAGTGTGACATTTACCTCTTATACAGAAGTAGAGCTCAAGTGGAACATGAGCACATAAACTGTATTTTCTTCTTTTCTTTTCTTTACTCATGTATTCAAACATTTTCCTCCAAAAGATTGACCATTATTTAAAACTATGTTCATTTAGACTCTTTGATGCTATTGTCTTTCTCTGACTACGGTGTTCAATATGTGAGGGTGTAAATAGTGAATAAAAATGCTACTTGAGTTGCAGATGGATTGTTAACCTCAGGGTGTAAAGCATTTAAATCAATTACACAAACCTCTGAGGGACATTGGGGGTGAGTGCCACCCCCACCCGTCCGCCCCCTCAGCCTTCCGTGTTACCAGCTGTGGAATAAAACATTGCTTTATCACATTCCTCAGCCTTTGAGGTGAGGCTCTGAAAAATGACATGGTATCCTGTGCAGGGATGAAATGGTTGGCATCATGTTGACATAAACCACAGAAACAGAAATAAAGGCCAACGTGGACAGATGCTGTGGATCTGCACCGTCTTCACTCCCTTGGAGTGACAGTGACAAGTGAAGCATCTCCCTTTAAACTGGGCTCAGATTCCCAGAGTGCAGCCTTTCCAGTGACTCCTCCTGCATCTTATACAGCAGGGTCATCTTAATTGACCAGTGGGGAATTACCCATCCTACCTCCTTATACAGGCCCGTCCTTCACTGACAACATAAAATGAACCAAGTGGATGAAGACCAAAGAAAAACATCTGACACAGACAATAAAAAAAAATGTGTATGATTATTTATAGCAACATTTGAATTCATATGTATTGTTTTAGAGACATTGGGCATTTTTACTTGACAACATAATCCCATTCTGTTACCACAAACCAATCTTATTCAGTTTACTCTCTTTCACTTTAATTGTGAGGAGGAGCCATGTTTTCCTCCACTGTTTTTCTCATCTTCCAGTTTTATTTTCAACAATTACAACATCTTTGAACACAGAATCAAAGAATCAGAGCTTTGTGTTGTGGCTGTTGTTTCCAACTATAGAGAGTCAACAGTTAATCATTAATTATATTTTTCTATAAAAATACTGACCTTTACATTTTCTCTTCTTTTAATAATTTTCTCACCTTTTTCCTCAAAGACTGAGGTGACATTTGTCAAGGTAATGGTCATTTTGTTGGTTCTGATATATATCCACTGACCTGTTTAATATTAAACTAGAAAACTTAGAAATGTTAGCGAACATCAACAAATTACCAACTTCCCCTTAATTTTTTTGACAAGCGTTTTTATTGTTTTTTTCAGTTATAATACAAAGACACAAAACAAAACATAACATAACAATAGGCACATCACTAAGTACAAAAAAGGCACTTGAAGAAATTCACAATATGCAGGTATTAGTGGTATATTTTGCTGGTTTGGTAACTGACTGTTTCTCATCATAATCTAATAGAGAAAAGAATAACAAACATGTGGCAGGCATGTACATGCACAGGTGGACACAGTTTGTACCCCATATACAGAATGTTCCCATGTTTCATAATGTAGTCAATGATCTTAAAAAAAAAAAAGACAGTAACAGTAGACTAAAAAACTGTTATGAAATCGTCCCCTTCCAGAAACTCCATAAATGAGCCCCAAATCTTTACAAAAGTACTATATTTCCTTTTAATGACAAATGTAAGTCTCTCTAGGGCAAGGCACTGCAGTAGCCCCTCAACCCAGATTTGCTGGGTTGGTCTGTGAACAGACTTCCACAGCAGTGCAATTTTATGTTTAGCTTCAAGAAAACAAATTATGACCATCTTCTAACTGCTATTACTAAGTGTACAGGTGTGTTGGGAAACATCCACAAAATACAAAGCTTGGGACATAGTGGTAGTGTTCCTTAACAAAGATAGATATAATTGTAATAATCTCTTTCCAAAATTCTTGAATGGGGGTGCATTCCCAGAGGCAGTGAAACAAATTACCTTTGTGTATACCACATTTGACACAAGTATCTGGTAAATTAGGGTAGAAGTATGGTATGTAGTAATTCTGGAGTGGAGTATGTTCTTCTGGAGTGGAGTATGTTCTTCTGGAGTGGAGTATGTTCTTCTGGAGTGGAGTATGTTCTCATCAACCATTTGTACTGGAGGAGTCTAAACCTTCTGTTTATTGTTTGTACTTGGCATTGGGAACATATATCCTGCCACTCTTCTTGCGTGATATCTTCATTAAGGTCTGAACACCATGCAGATCTTTTATCCTCTGAAGGTTCTGTTGCTGCGTCTATGATAATCTAATAAAACTTTGAGATTAATCCAGCTGTTTCATAATGGTTCAGAGCTGTCTTTTCCAAAGAATTTTGACAGGGGAGATTAACAGAATTCTGTGTCTTTAAGTATCTTCAGATAAGAAGCTTGATCACAAAGAAATATTTAGACTCAATGCTAAACTTTTTCAGTAAAGCTTAAAAGATTATCATTCTCACACAGATCTGAAATCTTACTTATACCTCTGTCTGCCCGTAACTTGAAACTAAGGTCATTATTACCTGGCATGAAGTTTCTGTTCATCCAAATAGGTGTAAATTGGGATAGGGGAGCATTTTCCCCAAGATAACTTAACATCTCGTGCCATATCAGTGTATGTCTAACAAAAGGGTTTGCTGTGTGTTTTTTCAGAGTGGTTAAATTTGCAGAATAAAGGTAGAGGTATAAGGGGATTTTACAAGTTGTGATTTCGTCCATCTTTATCCAGTGCAACTGTGACTGATGTTCAAACCAATATGAGGCTGGTTCGTTAGGCAGCCCAGTAGTATCCCTGGAGGAAAGGGAGCTTTAACCCACCTCTGTCATACAGTAAGTACAACAGGGTCATGCACAGTCTTGAGCGTCTACTGTTGCAGATGTAATTACAAAAAAGTTGTGCTGTGGAGTTTATGGGATATGGCTGGCCTTTCTGACATACAATTTAGAATAGAATGTCTGGAAAGAGATATTAATTTCATGTTTATCAGTAATTGTTGTTCCTTCCTCCGATTTAATTTCTAAAATTTATCTTTAATTCTGCATTGATTTTAATCGCCTGGCCAAATGTTTCCCTGCCTTCTCTCCTTGGTTGTAGAACATCTGTTCCAGTTTCATCATGCTATTTCATCATGCTTTATTTGTGGATAGCTCATTATACTGTGCTCTTAAAATGGCCAGTCTCTGTCTAGTCTATTTTGTATCATTAAGGTTAATTTCTATCTCCAGTTCCTTAATATCCCTTTCTAACTCCGTCAATTTTAGGTGCTGTTTATTGTATTGTACAACTGACCATTTTTTTGGTAAAAAAATACAATGTTCGTTTGTGACCCTGTATGGGTAGTCTTTCGTTAGTAGCCTGCGAGGGTAAACGATGTCTGGAGGTCTTTAATTATATTAAAGCTTACCAGAACAGTCTCAGAAATTAATGTCGGAATACTTCGCACTCAAAGTTCTGTGACAGTTCTGCTTGTGCTTCGGTTAACGGCTCTTTCTGTACATCCGGATTGATGATCTCCTTAATCTTTCGGATGAATTCTTCAGCTTGGAATGGAAAAGTGAAGAAGTGCCAGCTTTTGTTCCGTAGAATTCGCATTTTTGCCGGGAACAGAAATCCATATTCCATGCACATCTGTCACAGACGTTTCACTCCATTAAAAAGCTTTCTTTGTCTTTGGACTTCAGAGGAAAAAGCCGGGAAGAATATGACCCGGCTATCTCAACTAAACAGGAGATTTCCCCCTCTCCGTTTTCAAAAAAAACGTGTGCAGATGTGATCGTTTTCAGAAACCTCTGCGTTTATACGGCCCCGTATATCTATACCGTCAACAGCATGCCAGACCTGTAGATGGCAGTGTAGTGGGATGATCGAGTACCATTAATGAATCAGAATATTGAAAAGAATTACAACGAAACGTTACTTCCGCTATGAACCTATGGAGATGTAGTCTTCCGCGTCTGAGATGTGTAACCAATACAATGCAATGCAAATGGATGAGCCAGTGAGTTTTTCTTACCATCACAACCTGCTTTTCTGATGTGACAGAGGGGATGAAAAAGGGTTTGAACTCTGTTGAGTTGAACCGTGTTAGTCGGCAGTCGTTAACAGCTGTTGTCTGTTTTTCAATCAGGTTTTGTTTTTAGTTCATGAAGACCACTGTGCATGGAC
Organism: Apogon talboti; assembly: GCA_037367365.1. Lineage (NCBI taxonomy): Eukaryota > Metazoa > Chordata > Actinopteri > Kurtiformes > Apogonidae > Apogon > Apogon talboti. The sequence goes on from JAPQRQ010000017.1 coordinate 4,044,288, forward strand.
GTAAATTATTCATTTACCTTCCACTGAACTGGACAGAACAGATAAAGGACTAATAAACAAAATTTGAAGTATGGAGATGTAGAAACACCTCATAAAAGCTTTATTTTATATCAAGTAAATACACAAAGATCCTGTTAAGCAGATGTAGAGGGCGCTAATTAGCTAAGATGCTGATATTCGCTAGCACCAAACTTCCTCATTTTCTCATTTAATACTTGTAACTTCACCTATCAGCTCCATCCTTTTCCTCTATACTGCATCAACATGTGAACTTGGTAGAATATTTCCTTCAAAAACTGTGACGTCCGTCTGAGAATCTCCGTTTTCGCATTTCCCTCTGTTTACATGCAAACGTGAAAACGGAGATTTGCCGAAATCTCCACTTTGGCCGGAGTTTTTAGAAACCTTTGTTTTCGGTGTGCATGCTCATCGTTGTCGTGTGAACAATAAGCACAAACGCAGAGAAAAGTCTCCATTTTCAAATCCCCGGCTATGTGTAAACGGCCTCTTATTTTAGTCAGCGTGAAACCCCCATGGAGACCACGGCAGAACAGTAGAGCCCGCTGAAGGGGCCCATCTGATGGGGGCCCTGGTGGCTTGGCTCCATGTGTCCACATTTCCAGACGGTGCATCTATCTCTGTGGACACTCAGGCAGGGCACTCTCTGAGTAATCAGAGGATTAGAATAATTGGGTGTGGAGTGCAGCAGTTCTCTGTGTGGGAGCGGTGAGGGCCGTGCTGGGTCTAATTAGGACATATTTGAAGGGATTTTCTGCACATTCCAGCCATGTACACACAACCAAACGCTCACCGCCAGGCCCGACATGGTCCCACCGGCCACGCTGAGGCCTGGAGACACTGATGTGAGCACCGACCACAAGAACCTTCATCATCGTCATTAATTTAATGTGCTGTGGGCATGGAATAATCTCCATCCTGTGTTGCCATTTAGAGGATGTGGGAGTCCCGTCGCCCCCATGTTTGGGTAAAGTAATTAAAATTGCTTCATATGGTGCAACTTTAATTCCTGCTGGTTTCTAACAAATATCAGCCACCAGTTTGATTCCAATCATATCCACTTGCATGATGAGACGTCCCTATGGCAATTTTTTCTTTTTTTCCGCCGCAATCAAAGCTCATTTGCATGATGGAGCTGGAGCATCTCTATCACTTTAGAGAAATATGTTATAAATCATGCACATACTGTGAAGAGGAGAAACACTCACCAGTTCTTGTTCAGTTTTCAAGGACTGTTCTGCTTCCCGGGATGATTGATTATTTCCTGTGTTATTCAAATGCACAGATGATTTTCACATTCACACATGTGAACAACAGCATAGGTTAGAAGAAAAAAAATGCACAACATACTGTATGTGGACAAGACATGCCCATTCACAGCATTAAAAAAACAGTACAAAGCTGTAGTGTTTGGGCTACGACACCTGCTGTGTTTCCATACAGTTTCAAATGAATTTGAACCAAACTTTTGAAAAGTCCCAAAAAAACAAAAAAAAAAAAAAAACAAAGACTTGAATTATATTATATACATTTCATAAACTCGTTTGGTTTGTCACCAGCAGGTGTCACTGTAGGCTATATTACATATGCCTCTAATAAACAGTAGAATAAGTAGAACATTCTTTTTCGTTTCATAAAAAATAGATTTGATATCTTCTTTCATGGATGAGACTGTAATAATTGGGTCTCATTAGTCCACACCTCATGTTTTCACACTTTACACACTTTTTCCACACACGTTTATTCACAGTGTTGTTTCATCCATATGTTAAACCCATAAACTGATGATGTTCACTTTTAATGACATGTAGCATTTTGATCTTCAAATGCTTATGTCATAACATAACTTTGAGGCAGGGTAGATACTTTTTCCATTTAGAAGCTTCAACCTAAACAAACCTTGTCACAATAACACTGAAGATGAGACGTGGATGCATCAGTTTTCTTAACCATGCACGCTGACACAACTTCCACAATATCACATTTATTTTCATTATTTATTTTCATTTATTTTTGCACTTGAAGTTTTTCTGAACCTGGACTTGACCACATACAGCATAACACTGCTCCCGCAGGCTGCAGTCTGCACAGCAGTAATTATCCAGTGCAGAGATCTGAACTATCTAAGGTTAAGGTTAATGTTAACTTGCTTTATTATCCCAATAGGGAAATTTAGTCTGTATTTTACTCATCCTAATACACACAGAGTACCTAGCATTAGCGATTAGCATTAGCACATAGCACATATTAGGAGCAACTCCAGATCTTCAGCAGTACCTTCAGGGGAGCTGGCAGGAGAATTAACCTGTATGTACCTGTTTTTAACATCAGGGAAACCAGAGGATGCAACTTCAGAATTCAACCAGCAGAGACGGCAAGCGTCGAGTGTGAGCATTTACCATGATGACGAACACAGATAGTGAATTGACTATTGAATTTAAGTCCTTCTCAACAACAGATGTATGATAAAAAATACACCATTGTGACAAAAACACACTCAGTGGTTACTGCATTAAGTACTCTCACCCAGACACCATCCTCCCTCACACAGACGTCTGACGTTAAACTGCGCTGATCTTATTTCCTGAACTTCATCTTTTGACACAAATGCTGCCGTGGCGACGCATTCCTCCCACTGAGCCGAAGAGAAAGAAATCAGTTTCAGAGTCACTGATACGCCTCAACAGTAGTGGTTTTTCCATTGACCCTCAAAAAGCGTGAATATAACTTGCGCATTAAAATTGGCAAAACTACAATTTCGCCCAAACTCGCATTTTTCGATGAAAAGTTTTTGCACTGGCAAGAGGTGGTTTTTCGGGCAAAGTGAAATTGGTATATTGTGCAAAACTGCAATGGAAAGACCTTTTTTCGCAACTAGAGTCGAGTGAACAAAAAAAGGGTTGTTGATAGATGTAACAACAAGCGAAGAAGAGTTTTACAACAAACATGGCGCGGTATGTGTGGACAGACCAGGAAACGGAATAATGTTTGCATTTAGTACGGGATAGAGGGGAAATATATAATAATAATAATAATAATAATAATAATAATAATAATGATAATGAATATATCAGTAAATCAACGTGATATTTATGTTCATCGCCATGTTTATGGAATGACTTCTCATGACATCTTGCAATAATAAATAAACAAATCATCGCATTAGTGATTTGATGGAAAAACCGATATTACGCACTTCTGTTATTTTGACATTTAGTAAATATCAGTAAAGTTTTGCGGACATGTCCAATGGAAAAGGCACTACAGCCCATTTTCACATTTACTGTTGTATCCAGGAGGGGCCTTCTGTTTTGGCCAGGCTGTATATGTGTTATTTTTCTATCAGTTCTGACTCTGCTGTTTCCTAAACTTAAGGAGGAAAATGCTACGATTACCCAGAGCTAAGGTTTAAACATACAAAAGAAGATATAGAAGGACAACATACTCATACTTGGCTGCATTTGAAAGGGAACATCTTCTAGTTTCTGTGACTCAAACACAATCTAAATGACCTCAGCTTCAACATGGTTCAAGTGTAACCCTAATCCAGTGTGGGTTTGTGTTGGAGTGTTAAATGGATGAATACACAACAGAAGAGCGGTGACCGAATTATTGGAGTAATTGGCTCAAAGAAACAAGTAATATTAACTCTGAATTGAACTTAGTACTAAGTAGAATTTGCTTAATGTGGCAGTTGATAATAGGATTCGTTGAATACAGAACATCATTAGACACGTCCTCTGAGATCTGTGATGAATTTACCATTGGACACCTGACACCTGTTTTGGCGGAGGCTTGATACAGCTCTGGCTCCATGAACAACCTCAACAATGCTGTTTTTGGGTCGTGGTGCACTCATGCAATCTCTGAAAGAATCCAAACTGAGTCTAGGGGAAAGCATAGCAGCATTTGTGTCAAGAGATGGAAGCAGAGGAAATGAATTCAGTACATTTTAACGTCAGATGACAGAGCCAAAGAGGAGCGTGTACAGGGCTGAGAGTACTTAACGTAGTAACCGCTTAAGTGTGTTTGTGTCACATTGATGTATTTTTTACTCACACATCCGTTGTTGAAAATGACTTAAAGCACAGTTCCTTTTTATTGATCACATCAATTTAATATCTGTAAAAGGACCACTGTGTTTGTCCTCGTGGTAAATGTCCACACTCGACACCCACGAAGCCTTAAATCCTCCTCAGCCTTTGTTGTCTTGACAGGATGAATCACACATCATCACAGTACATTTATATCCTGTGATGAAAAGAATTCTGATGTTGCGCGCAGTTTTTCACCCACACAAACACTGTGACAAGTAGTTAGAAAAATAGATGTGATTTTACATTAGATCCTGCTTAAACCCTTCTGCACCCATTCAAAGAGAGTGTGTATAGTTTCATTAGTACTTTGAGTTTTGATGCATCTGAACTTCATGAACTTCATAACCTCCTACACTTTCAAAACAGGCTCATTGCTTAAGTTTTAGAATAACACATAGAAAAGACAAATCCACCAGTGCACATCACCTGTGACAAAGGTAACAAAATGAAAAAAAGGAATGAAATTCAAGTCAAAAATGGTGTAAAAGATACAGCAAGATGGAAATGGCGTGAACTATGTATAGGATGAATGATGCATCAGACCAAACAGGCAGTAAATGGAGAGTGGATCTGGTACAAAAGGCATTACAGTGTTTCGAGTTCTGTAGCAAACACTTTTCGGCTCTTGTTTTTATTTGATTTTATCATCTGATCACTTTTCACAGAAACAGCTGTTAGAAATGACATTTCAGACCCTGTCACTTTTACTGTAACAAATGAGCGCGCATTCACACCAGGAGAGCATAATAGTGATCATCTTTAACCATGATTTTGTACAAAAGCTGCATCCATGAAAGGCCTTGTGCTTCAGGAGCATAGATGGGCCGAGGATCAGAGGCATTAGTGATGGACCACAGAAAACAGCGCCAATATGTGATGGGCCATCATGGATGAAAAGACCACTCTCTGCAATGTAAGACTTCATTTTGGGGTTTTAATGGCATTTGTGGACATAGGTACATATTGTAATATCATAGACGTTTGGATTAAATTCTGGCTGCAATCACCCTCCATCTGTCAGCTGCTTCGGGTCAAACCAAACTGACCTGATTACGAGTACCGTATTTTTCGGACTATAAGTCGCTCTGGAGTATAAATCGCATCAGTCAAAAAATGCGTCATGAAGAAGAAAAAAACATATATAAGTCGCACCGGACTATAAGT
>JAPQRQ010000017.1:4056738-4079658 GCA_037367365.1 Apogon talboti
CTTTTCCCTGAAGGCAGGACGCTGAAGAGGGAGCGGGAGGGGTGGGAGGGGTGGGAGGTGACACTGGCAATGGTGACGGCTCTGCGGGTGAGGGGTGTGTGAAATATGTCTGTGAGGGAGGGAAGAGGTACACCGATGATATTGCTGGCCGTATTCACAATGCGTTGCAGAGCCTTTCAGCAGGAGGCAGTGCAGCCTCCGAACCACACAGTGATGCAGCCAGTGATGACAGTCTTAATGGTGCCCCTGTTAGAAGGAGCACATAATGCGGGGGGGGGGGGGGACGACTTCGTTACCCTTACAATCACCAGCCACTTTTACACAGAGATCACAGAAAAAAGGTGAGACAGCCTGACTACAGTCAACAACAGTAGTAAACGACTAGTTAAATGTAAACTGTGCAACTAATACTGTATGTACTCTGGATGAGCTCTGGATCGGTTTTGTGTCACATCTGATGAGAATTTATTAATATCCTCTATGACATTAACAAATACGTGAGTAATGCCTCAGAGAGGAGGGAGTGTTCTTTTGCTAGGTTTTACAGTGGTCATTTATTGTCGATAAAACATCTATCATTTGATAATTATGTCTAATTATACATGAGACACAAACATAACAGGCATGATGATTTTTATTAAAACTAGAAATAGCAACAACACTCTGGATCTGGATTTCACTGAACCCATTTACATCCACACTAATACTCTGATGAGTATCTGATTTGTGGAGTTATCAGATTATTAGTGATCATATAAACAGTATAATCTGATATGTTTTATCAGATAACAGCAGTAATGTAATTATGACAAATCGGATTAACGCACCTGGATTTCTCCCCAATACACCGATGTCTTACCAGTATACCTGTTAATCAGATTTTTTTTTACATCTGAACATATGTTTAAAAAAAAAAAAGAAAACAGAAGTGATGTAGTCAAATGTGAGTGAAGACAATAACAGGAAGTTTGATCTACTGTCAGTATGTATGTACATACTCTGATAATGACTGAAACATCTAAACCAGGGTTTAGCGTTATTATATTTCTGTGCATGTAAGCGCATCAGATGTGATTATTACAATTATCTGATTACAGTTACTGCAGTTTTATAGTCAAGTAAATGGGTTCAGTAACATTTACAACCATCAAAAAAATCCATCAGAGGAAATTAATCAAATTTGACCCAAATAAGCCTCCGTATTCAAAAACCTTTGTCCCTGGTACAAAAGTGAAATCCATAGTCAAAGTTCATTTATTACATTTATGACTAGAAAACTGTCAAACATGCTAAACAAAATGCCATTTAGGATGTTTTTATTAATGTCACTTCGGGTCAGATTTGACCTAAACATGTAAAGTGCTCGGTTGTGTAATGGGACCGTGTTGGAATCAAACCAACAGGTAAAAATAATGCACAAAAACCAATTAGGATTTGACTGGATAAGGTCTTTTTCTTCAGTGACAGCTGCGTTTACAGTATTTATGTCAGATAAAGCCTGCAGACACACTTCTGTCTAGACAAACATGTCAGTGAGAAACATAACAAATGAGTTGACTGACAAAACAGCCCGAGGTTCTTAGACCAAAAGATGGAATTACAAATGGATACAGAGCCCGAAGACGCTGGAAAACCTTTGAAAGATGTAACAGGATCGGAGGCCGGCTCACACACCAACGCAGGTAGATTCTGTTACTATTGTATTCAGCTTCTAAGTGATCCCATTATTCATCAGCCCCACAACAAGTACATGGGGGGAATGCACTCAAAGACTCAAATGGAGTGTAACCAGAGATCAGAACCAGTTAGTGGTCGTCTGTGAGGCCAGAGGACGACTGAAAAACACCTTCAAACACTGACACTTTACCCACAGACTTAGCAGGAGAATCCAACTCACAGTGGCTTCTTCTCACCCAGGTCAGGAAACTTGCAAATACAGCAGGTTGATTATTCCAGCTCATCCTCAGACTCAAAACTCTAATGAAATTAAAGGCAGAACCTGTTTGTTTCTCATTAACATCTGCTGCTGTTAATATTTTTCCATCCTCTTGGTGTAAAGTAATGACTGATCATTTACTAACGCTCTTTCCCTCTGTACTCATTATTACACTGAGACAAACACATTGACTTCACATACACTTGGTATGAAGAAATATTTCTCAGTGGGACCATGTGTATTTCCTAAAGGTGTAAATTTAATTATACCAACTGTGTCTACGCAACACTTTTATATATTAAAACAGAGCAGTATGTGGTTGGATACCTCACAGGAGGCAGCTTGAGCAACGCTGTGAAAAAATATTTAGACATTTGTATATAGAAATATTTATTTATTAATAATTAGAACTATTTGACCCAGTTAACATCTCACTTTGATTTTCAGCTAAATTAGATGAAAATAAACCATGAACCTGACCGGCAAAAGGTAACACATGAAGTATTTCTACATGTTTGTGATATTTGTATTGGGAGTCTGGTTCAGTGATGTTAATGGACTTTAGAACTGAAACAATTAATCAATTAGTTGACTCAAATTGATAAAAAAATTATTTGATTACAATTTTCCTGAATCGAAGCTTCGTTTTCTTCATTTCACTGCATCCAAACATTGGTTCCGCTCTTTTGTTTCACACGGACGCTTATTGTGACGCACATGACACAAGGATCAGCACAAAGTTGTGTGTTAGTTCCATCTTAAGTTGGTCGTAAGTTAGTAAATTGAATACAAATGTACTGAATATGGTTTGTAGATGTCATTTGACTTTTTGTTGTTGTTTATATTTATAGATTTATAGTTTATATCTATATTTTATATACTTTTATACCGTTGTTATTATTGTTATTTCTATATAGATATTTTTTCTATAGCCTTTAACTTTTATACTTTTTGTGGATATTGTTTCAACTGGTTCTGGAATAAAGGACTAGTTATTTTCAGACTAGTCTGTTTCACATTTTTACCATTTTTTTTTACACTTATTCAAATAATCAATTAATCAAATAGAGGAAAAATAATTGATAGATTAATTGATTACAAAAGTAATTGATAGCTGCAGCTGCGTAACGTTCTAGTTGACTTCTGGGCCATGTGTAATGTGGCCTACTGTACCACCTACTGAAAATAAATAAAAAAAAAAAAATTGCCACATGTTGGCTTGACATTTCATGGAAACAAAAACTGGAGCTAACATCATGATAACATTAATATATTTCTGAGTGAGGCATTCTAAATATAAAATTTTCTCCCAGTTCCACCCTCTTTACCACCAGCTCAGGTCTGTTCTGGTCTGTCAGCCCTCACCCGCCCCCAGCCGATGAGATGGAACACAACAGTAGTGTAGGTACTGCACTTCAGTGATGAACAATTACTTTGATATATAATTAAGCGACCTTGGTGTTAAATGTTTAACGAGAGTGCGGTGTGTGTTCTGTAGGTGGGCTGTCACGGACCCCCCCCCCCCCCCAATGGCTCTGCTGAGCTCTGCACTCATAATTCATACATAATGGTCCCGGGCCTCGGTGAAAGCAACACTCCTCTGAGACGACGATCAACAGGATGCATGCATCAGTATGTGCTACTGCCCCACTGTTCATTTACATTCATTACCTACTCTGTGTCTGTGTCATGTTCACTTTATATACGTACTGTGAACTAAACCACTGACACATCATGGTTGGACTGAGGTGGCTTCACAAGGTGAACTGACTATGATTCAGATATGAAGACGTAAAGACACAAACAGAAACAACACATGCTGTTGAATCATTATCCTCATGTTTTAAACTTGCCTGAGTGGTAGCGTCTTATCTTCAGTTGTCTGTTAGTAAATGATATTATCTATGTGTAGTAAAAAGAAAAAAAATAATCCATATACAGTACCAAGAATATATTTCATGCTACAAAAATACAGGATGAACTCTTATCGGGAACAAAAACACAAAAAAGATTCAACTTGTTCCAGGTTGATAAAAAATGTTGTGAGTCCTCTGGACCCAAATTTACAACAACTTTTACATTGTTTTCATGATGTGTTTTTGTCTTTTTTTCCCTTGCATTTGGATTTAGTCTTATTGCGGCTGTTAAAACATTTATTTTTATTTTTATTCACATTTCTTCCATTGTGATGCATCCTTTAGATTGTTTTCATCCTGGTGTGTTCCATCCTAAACAGTTGTCTCGTTGCTTCTTTCATAGGGTTTTCATTTTAACATGTTTCTTAAACATGCTTTTCACATTGTAACATAATTTACATGGTTTTTGTGTTCTTTTGTTTGACTCTTTCATAGCTTTTTCAAGCTTCTTTGTTTTGACTATGAAAACAAATTCACATACAAATTATATTTCAACAATTAAAAACAATAAAATGCTTCTGTGACCAATCTTGGGTTCCAACACTTAAAAAAATCTTTAAAAAAATCATTTGAAGGTTCACTACAAGAGATTAATGCATTTTTGTGTTTCCATGAGGTTGTTCACGGTTGCTACTGTAGACGAGCAGATGAATGTCACAAATCTATAAAATCTGTAATCTGTCACACTATACAGTATATTGCACTAAATGCCTATTGGCTAAAGTACCTCACTGGAAATGATTTTGCAAGGCAATGATCTATTAGATTGGTGCCAAATAAATAAATATAACCTCAGTTATTTCATAATTTCAATTTAGAAAAAAATTATTTCCAAGTCATGATCGCTGTATGACAATAACAGTTTTACTAAACGAGTCAGTTACTCCAGATATAGTAGCAGTAACAGTGTTAAAACAATGTCTTATTACTGCATTCTTATGTCAGTAAAGCTAATGTTTTACACAGGCACAGGGGAAGGCGTCCATCTGCTCGGGGCTGCAGGATATGATGAGGTCCCAGGGGCCCGACACACTTTACTTCACAACAGTGTTTAAAAATAGGACCAGTGGACCTGTATCTCATCGGCATGTTCTATCAAGAATCAATAACAACTTGAATGTGCGAGATTGTCAGGTTCTGCCTCTATGTTAGAGTCCTGTAGTCTTGATGCAAGAGATCAATCTCCTAATAGAAGTGGGTGGTACTTTCAATGGAGGGTAACTCAACCAATTAAATGAAAGTCCATATAAGACTTCCCATCAGTGCTCAATAGTAACTATATTGACATCTCTAACCATTTTCATTTTATAAGCCATTAAAATATGGCTCATTATATTTATAAAATTGTGAGAAATGGGGGGTGGGGGGCGTATCAATAAGACAATTTTCCACCTTGGCCCCCATTGTACTTATAGCAACACATTTGTAATCATTTTATCAAATCATGTGAATAATTATCTCGATAAGACTAATGAAAGCAGTGAGGATGAAACAGTAAAGGTCTGAGCTGTTAAAGCAACATAATGAACTGAAAGAATCTGTCTGAAATAAAGTGTAGTTTTAGTGTAAACTCTTTGTCGTCCTCCTTGGTGAGTAAAACTGACCCTCTGACATTGGAGTCATAAGCGCGTATGAAAATGTTGATTGGTTCAGCGTTCAAAACAAGCATAGGATGAGGCTGAATGTACCCTTCATCCTCTGCTCATACTCATATCCAGTGTCTACTCTGAACAAATGCACTTTTGAACCATAACGCTCCCCTGGATAACAACTCCATTCTGCTCCCCTAAAGCAATGATCACATATTTTTCCAAATAATCACACATCTTTGCACACATGTACACACATACATGCCAAGAAACCCCAGTCGAGACCCAGTCTGGCTTCAGAATCCCATCGATTGGCGTCACATTGAGTATGCTGCATTCAGGGCAGGAAAAAAAAAAAAAAGGATAGGCATTGCATCAGCGGCTGAGCCTCACGTTCACCCTGATCCCAGATGCCCACACTAGTGTTTTAAGAAAGCACAGCCTTATTCTGGATTTTGAACAGGCTGGAGCTGCAGTTTAACATTGACTGTATCCAGCAGGCAGCGATCCTCCTTAAGCCGCCAGTCCACGCACCGAACCAAAGGACGTTAATCGCTTAATCTGCGTGTCACTTCCACTGCCACTTCTCTCAATTATTCCCAGGATGCTCCACTTGCCATAGAGGGTTCCAGCTATTTTTATGCCACAGCCTGCCAGCCTTTTGTGTGCATTCTGAAGATATCAACAATGGGAGCTGACAGCGAAGAAAAAAAAAAAAAAACTGACTATTGATTCAACCTATCTCTTACGCCTTTTCAATTGCCTTTAAGTACTGGCGGCGCCTGTGAGGTTCTGGACTTGTTCAGGAAGTCACTTAATTCCAGACAGCAGCCATTGTGTAATGTAAAACAGAGGATGACTCTTCTAAAAGAATAAGAAATACAACAAAGGGTGAAACTAAACAGCTCTGAGCAATCACCTGAAAGTCCTCGTTTTAATAAACTGAAGCCCAGATACAATTTCTTTGTTACGAAGCAGCAATTACATCCCATTAGTGTCAGTGGAGACACCGGTGTGAAACGTATGCTCACATTATTACCTGAGCTTTGAAGTGTGTAGATGATTGTCAGCGGTGTATTTATCTTGGAAAATTGTGTTCATCATGACAGCCTGTAAGTGATGTGTGAAGACTTATCTGATTTATGGCATTGATTCAATACCATTTAGCGATAACAAGGATTAGTGCACATTAGTTTGCATTACCTCATGAATTTATCACCATGTCGCCTACATAAAATTTTTATTATTTGTTTTTCCAAACTACTTTTCCAAGGGGAGATAACATGTAATTACTGCATGGATTATTACCTGCCAAGGTGTGTGACAATATTAAACTATGTAAGACTATTGGATGGTTTGGAATCCATGTTCATCCATCATATTTGCCTCTTTAAGGTTGTAACATTATCGGTTTTGACAATGTACACATTTGCAAAGGGTACAAAGTCATACTTTTATATTCCATATTCTTGTAACATTGATAATTTCTTTACTGCTACCTTTTATTATACTTGCATGGAGCAACTGTAACACGTTAATTTCCCCTGGGATTAATAAAGTATTCTGATTCTGATATGCACCACAGTACTGGATGTCATTTTGCACATATTACATTTTGAATACTTTATTCTGTTTGTGCAAGAAGACCCTTCTAAATCTCCCTAAATCTTACACACTTCAGTGTTCATTTTAATGTGTCCATGTTCATGTTTGTATGGTGGGTTAAGGTTCGATGTGTAGGATCGATTAGCATAACAGGAGTAGCATATTCTGATCGACTACTACTTTCAGCTCCCCTACAGGGGGTGCCACTGCTGATCACCTGCTTCCACATGACCCTGCATCTTCTACATCCATGACCTATTTCAAATCCTTAAATAAGCTCTTCACCTCTTGCCTGGTAGTGAACATCTGCATCATCCTTCTGCTGCTGTATTCACTAACCCTCCTCTGTACATGCCCAACCATCTGATGTGCTTGTTCCTAATCCTGTCCATTCAGTGCAATATTCTGATAGTGATCGTGAAACCTCCCCCTGGACATAACAACTGAACCTTTGACAAAAAGAGCTGGTCTCAGATCAGACCAAACCGACTGGACAGTTCAGACCTTGAGACCAGTTACAGGAAGTCATCGTTGATCATCAGACATTAAGACGAAACAGGGAACAGTCCTCAACACAAACTGATGTTGCACCTCCATGTTTTCACAGAAGCCCAGATCAGACAAACAGAACATAGTCATTTCAATATTGAAGTAGGGTACAGCATGTTCAATGAAATGGTTTCCTGGGTAACGTTAGCTATGTTTGTCTGTGCATTTTGAAATACTGACAAGGTTGATGAAAATACATCATCACTGTTTAGCAACATTGGAATGGTCTATTGAAAATCATTCATTCATCATCTGAACCAGCTTAATCCTCACTAGGGTCTCTTGGAGCCTATCCCAGCTACTTAAGGGTGAAGGCGGGGTACACTCTGGACAAGTTGCCAGTTCATCGCAGGGCTGACACAGAGACAAAAAACACTCTCACATTCACACCTATGGGCCATTTTAGATTAACCAATCAGTTTTTGGATGGTGGGAGGAAGCCGGAGTACCCGGAGAGAACCCGCACAGACATGGGGAGAACATGCAAACTCCACACAGAAAGGCCCCACTGACTGGTGTTGGGATCAAACCCAGGACCTTCTTGCTGTGAGGCACGAGTGCTACCCACTGCACCACCGTGCCGCCCTATTGAAAATCAGTGGAGTCAAAATAGTTTTAATTCAGGTTCCACATACAGACAATTCAATCTAAAGTGGGTCAGACCAGTAAAACAGTATCATAATAACCTATAAATAATTAAAACTGCAAATCTTCTTTTTTAAGCATAAAAAAAGGAAAATTACATGAAAATGTTTACATTTACAAACTATCCTTTTACAAAAAATGTGAATAACCTAAACAAATATGAACAATCTGAAATGTTTTAAGAGAAACAAGTGTCATTTTAACAACATTCTACTCCTTACTAACTGTTTTGTGTATTTGTAATTGTAGTGTAAGTTGTAATGTACATGTGTAAATGATAAACTGAGGCAGAATATTGTTAAGGTTGCACTTATTTTTCTTAAGACATTTCAGATTGTTCATGTTATTCAGATTTTTAAGGAAACTTTGTAGATGTAAATAGTTTTCATAATGTAATTTGACTTTATTCATTATTATTTTACTGGTCCGGCACACTTTAGATGATACTGGACTGTATGTGGCCCCTGAACTAAAATGAATTTGACACCCCTCATCTATAGTGTAAGTTTGTTCTTTTTGCAGTAGCTCAGAACATACTTCGACTTCTTTTTTGTAGTTTTTGTTGGTGGCATCCAATGTTCATGTACATTACAAACACACCATAAGAATCAAACATGCAATGTTTGACTGCTTTTATTTATAAAAAATAAACATAAAAATCAAAGCCCAAAATGACATATGACAAAACACACACTGACTCTGATGAGGGACATTATTTGCAGCCACGATAGGTGAGGAAGAAGGGAAATGTTCAGTTCAATTCCAATGAAGATGTCACTAAATATTACAAAGTGGGATATTGCCATACGGTGTAAAATCTGATAACAGTCCAAGTATTTAGTGACTCAATAGGTCTAGTTGTCCTTGGTCTTATCCATGACACAAAAACAAAAAACACTGCAGCGGTTGATTGCTTTATTTCTATCAGTTTGAATTCACTTGGCAATTATATGAAAACACAGACAAATGCTTCCTTTTCTAAACAAAAGCAGGATCAGTGTTTGAAGAGCTGATGGAATATGACTCATATGTTGGTTTCTTAATTCCACTAATCTCTTAAAGCGAAGCCTTCCATCAAACAGGAACCAGAGAGGGTTTTGCCTAACACTGCCATCCCTGTAAACCCCCCCTCCATTCTCCCCTCGGCCCTCTAATGGCTTGGACTTTTATTACCTGTGCTAATGGGACGTCCATAAAGAGATGCTCTGCCAGCAAGATGGCAAACACGTTTGTGCCTCAGCCCTCATGTGTCTTCTTGAGAGAAGCTTAAAGAGTAATGGAGCTTTTGGGAGCTTCCTGTGTTCACCGGGGGTATGTGGTCCAGCCTAGTCTGGGATGGAGGAATGCTCAGTGCGACAGGTTCATTGATGGCAGCCTATTATATTGGCTTCCTGCAACAGAGCCACATGAACATCTGTGCATGTCATTTCCAATGACCCACTTCAGGGCCACAGTACCATTACAGGAAGCTCTCAGGGATCAGAGGATTTCTTTGGCGGTACCTGCAGTCGGACTCCACACAATGGCTCCCACAGGACTTAGAATCGTAGCTCTGTCAAAGAAAACCTCCCTTCACACTCATTGGATCTGATATAAGCGACTATGCAGGCCCCAGGTTTTTCCTGCTATAGTACTTTGTATTGTTAGTTTTTTTCTTTCAAGTGTTTATGACTGTGGTGGTGAAGTGACAACGATTATGTCAGAGAAAATCTACAGCCATGAAAGAAGGCAGCTAATCAGAGGTGGAAAAGGAACACGATTCTTGACTCAAGATCAACTCAAAACCAGCCAGAAAATAATGAACATACACTTGACTCTAACAAAACATCAGTTTTCAGTATCAGCAACACAACACAGTCTCCACCATACTGTCTCCATCTTATGTCTACTTCTGTCTTCATGATTCTTCCATCTCTTCTTGTCTTATGTTTTTGTGTCACTGTCATTTGTCATTTTTGTCTTGTGTCTCATTTCTGTATTCAACCTTTTACACCATTTGTCTACTTCCATCTTGGCATCTATAATGTTTTCATCTTGTGTGTGATTCATCATAGTTAAGGGCCAAGGGTCCTGACTAAGACATGGAACCAGCGTGGAAGTGTCTTAAAGTTTTAATTTCACTGATGGCCAACTGATGGCGCTGGTTCCATAGATGTACTTCCCTTGAAAAACACTAATACAAAACATCAGTTCAATCATAGTTTCTCCATCCATCAATTATAGGAAGTCTATGGTTTTATTACACTTTTTTCATGTCATCTTTAAAGCAGCGTACGACGTTCATCACAATGTTTTTTTTTTTATTTGCAAAATCTGAGTGATTATCACTAATCCGTTAGTTTTTCCGTGCTTACGCACCTGAATAACTTCTCTCATGGTGAACAACTTTGGAGATGACTCCATCATAAACACAGTCCACTTGTTTACATAACAAACCAAAGCGTCACTCGGGCCTTTTTGGAAATTTTGTCACGAAGTGCATTGTGGAATTGGAATTCCACACAATAGCAATTTCACTGTCTGTTCATGAGTGCTGAACCCAAATGTCGCTTTTACCTCCAACCACCGACTATGCTCATTCTTTAAAACAACCCTGGTGGACTGTATAATTTTACATTGTAGCGATCTGGCTAGTTTTCCTGTTGAATCTGTGAGAAACCGCTTTCACTTGGTCACCATTCCCACAATGCACTTCGCGAGTGACATTTCAGTTCGTTATGTAAACAAGCTGACTGTGTTTATGATGGAGTTGTCTTCAAAGTTGTTCACTGTGAGGGAAGTGATTACTAATGGAATAGTGATAATTAGGATATCACTGGGGTTTTACAAATTTGAAAAAAAAAATGTGATGAAAGCCATACAGTGTTTTAATGTTTGACGTAATTGTTTCGTTGCATCTTTTTGTTTTGTCCTTTTTTTGTATTGCATCTTTCACACTGATTTCAACTTGTCAGATATTTTATGTCTTATATCTCTTTAATCATTTCTGTTTGTTACATAATTTAAGTTGTTTTCATCTTCTAAAACTTGTCATGATGATCAATAATGGATTGACCAAGCAAAATAGGCCTAAATACTGAAGGAGTGCTATATTGTAAAGTAAAGGTAATGGTAATTCCCATCAGTTTAATTCACCCACGGAGCCGGTTTTGGAAATAACAAGAGCAGAAAGTACATGTTTGGGCTAAAATGTACAAAGTAAAATTAAAATGTTAAAATAATAAATCAATAAAAAATAAATATTCAGCTACAGATTCATAAAAACAAGTACTTTAATGAAGTACTTCATTATTTCACCCCTAATGGAATGTTTAAGGATACAGCATGTCTTCGTTGGCTCTATTTTTCATTTCACATTTCCAAAGTGTGAGTGTATCATGCAGCAGTGCTCCCTATCAGCGGCCAAGGCTGAGGCGAAGGCAGATCGGTTTATTCAGATCTGTGCAGCGCTTGTCACAGCGTGATGACAAACAGGCTGGAAGAGAACGCCTCACACTCATTTGTCAAAGTTGCTCTGACATCAAGAATGCTTTGGCTTTCAGGACTGATAAGAGCAGCGCTGTAATCCGTCTTCAAGTCACTTCAACAATACAATGGGGGACTGTATGCTTTTCATCACCTTGAATGGATGAATGATAAAGGAAAAAATACTGTAGTCCAGAGGCTTAGACCCACTCCTGACTTTAACAGCACATTTACTAAACCTGGATATAATTTCTATATGTTGTATTATTTGTTTGTTTTACTAGAAATCTTGCACACTTGAAGGATTTAAGCAATTTCTTTCTCTTTTTTTTATCATCTGTAGTATTTTCTATAAATGTGAGTTCTGTAGGTGCCACAGGCTGGGACCAGGTTATCAAACATAACTCTAGCATGATGTATTTAATGTGTATTAAACTGCTACTACTAACTGTACAGTCATACCAAAATGTTTTGGCTATGAGACAAATTGACTAGCTGCATGAATGTGATTTGCTGTTAAAAACTTAAAAACATATAAAATATATATAATTGATTTTCAATATACCACAAAAACACATGTGACAGAAATCTAAAACTGATGCAGCAAAGCTTGTGAAAACTTTGTGTCACTGTTGGACCTCCAAACTCAAGAACTGAAGACTTGGAATATAAATTATTTACCTTAACATTTTGCCAAAACAGTGCTATAGCATAATTGCATCTGTTAAATCTCATCTAAAATAGTAGAGACTCTTATTTTGAAGGTGTACGCCTGTTTGTTTTTACAGTATGTTACAACACAGCAAAAAAGAAGGTAGAAGTTCACCGGAGGAGACACAGCATCAAACCAAACATCCTCCATGGCCTTTAGAAATGCTGCAGAGCTTCCTGTTTGATGCCAAAGGAAAAACAACTGATGAGTATATTCTTGCGTTGGCTGCTGAGCTCAAGGCAGAGTTGCAGGTGCTGTGGGGAAGTTTCCCCTCTGGCTTCAGCCCCTGGAGACACAGTGGGAGAACCTCCCGCTTTGCTACACAATCAATCAGACATTCTGCTGCCTGATACATTATTAAGTTTCCAGGGTGCTATAAAGTTACATGAACCTTCTGAACATCCTGCACTTACTCGGTTTTTCATCCAAGCAGCTGGTTTTGCTATTAACAAAAAAGTGAGGTTTGCTGATTTCTTAATTTATATTTTCAAATCTTCACTGCTATATGGAGTAATGGAACTAAAAGACTTTGAGAGATTTTAACAAAGTGAGTATAGTTTGGGGCAAATGTTTGTAGCCTCAGAAAGGTCTCAAAGCTCAATGTTAGCCAAACAACATGGTAGAACCATACATTTCCCCAAACACTTGCATAAAATAGTTGATGTCCTTAGCAGTGTTGTGTAACTACAACTATGAACTGTCTGTCAGGAAAAACATGCTTTATTTAATAAACAGAAGTTCTTTCTTTTGCCAGCTCTGCAAGCTGCCAATCATACATATCAATCAAAGCGAACACAGCAGTGATGGAGGCTTCTATTAGACCTAAAATCTTCTTAACAGAAACAATTAAAAGATAAACTTTACAAATAAACTGACTGAGACTAGAATGTCTTCTTGGGAAAAAAAAAAAAAAGAATTCTAACATATTTTGAGAAATTCAAAGTAAGTCTATGGTTGCCAGGGCTTTTTGCATCAGCATCTGGTGGCCATCAGTGGTATTGCACCACCTCCAACAGCATCTGGATAAACACTCTGCTGACCTGCATCTACACAGCTTTCATATTGTTATTTGTTTGTTTATTTAGTTTTGTTTGTCATGTTTGTGACTCAGGCAGCATTGGATATGTCTAGTTAAGCTTAAATTATTGATGTACTGTACACATGTATTGGCTGAATGTCTGATTCAGTAAGTGTTTGCCTTTTTGTCTGCTATCGCCTCATGGCAGTGGCTGGTACTGTACTTATCTTTTGCGGTGTGAACTCCCTGTATGATTTACAGCTCATTCATCTGATGGCAGCTGCACTCGATTCAGTTCTGATTCAGCAGTGTTTTGTCCAGGTCAATATGCTACTGAATATCTGGCCTGAATCTCTGGTCACCCTTGTTATGTACTGAAATGTTTGGGCCTATGGACACTGAGCTGCTCATGTTTATAGCCCAAACAATGACAAAACAAAGCAAAAAGACAAATAGACACTGTTATCACTACAGAATCTTGCAGGTAATGCAAAAATAATCAATAATTCCCCTTGAATGCATATAAACTAAAGTACACCAACATTCCTGTGTTGAAGAGGTAAGGATGCAAAATAATTAGTCTTGTGTTTCTTTAAAACAAACATTGCTTGACATTTGAGGCTACGCATCAGTTTTTATTATTTTAGTAGATTGAATCAATACTTGTACTGCCTAAGGACAAGAGGCAACTGGTAAAAAACATGCCGTTAGAAGCCAACAGCAATATCAAAAAATATGAGATACTGTGCAATTCATTGAAAAAATGATCAAAATGTAAACTTGATACCTTTGCCCTGCTGATGAACCATGCAAAAGCATTTTACTGTATTTGTTTATCAGACACAGGAAGCTGGGAGGAAAGTAGGTTTAACAAATACTTTGTAAAATGTGTTAACACAGGAGCGCAGTGCATTACTGGTGTAAACAAGGGAACCCTATCCCTCCCACTGCCTCCTGGGTATACAGTCTAAAAAGATGCTGTTACAAGAGCTTGTTTTTGGCTGAGTTTGTAAATGTGACACAGTATTCTAAGCGGGACACCCTTTACAGCAGATAAATTACATCTTTACTTAACTCTTGATGTAGAATTCTATCTCAGCTTTATTTTTCCAGACATGATTCCATTTTACATTAATACTGACATAAGAACGCTGTTGGGATTGATGTCATGGTGCCGGTCTCTGCACAAAGGCACCAGGAGGAAAATCGAGAGACATCATTGTAAACGCGAGAAGAATAAGTTATTGATATACGTCGAAAACCGTGAGGGAAAGAGGGGAGGTGGGCTCAGTTATGAACCCGCCGCAAAAGACAAAAGGAATCCTTGATGAAGTTCCTTTGAAGTGCCTTTTCCAGAAGTCCTTGGAAATACATATTGATGAAGTCCAAATTGTCTGGCCTGGAGGGAGACAGCAGTCGACTGCTTTGCATTGCACTATAAATATTCTCTCCGGAGAGGAAGACGTGGCTTACTTCTTCACGTAGAATTATGACATTAAAAAGCCTGGCTCAAGAATTGGATAATTAAAGACAAAGAGCATGGCCAGCGCCATCAGGAGCGATCATTTCCTTCAACATCACACCACTGCTTTTCTGAAAAGAGTTTCATTCACTAATGTGTTATAAATGCAAATGGCTACAGGGGAAAAAATGACCAAATACACCAAACAAAATTACCTGCAAAATGTATACAAGATGAGGGAAGCACTGTGTCATTATGTAATGTATGGACACATGAGCATTCAGCAGATGAATAATGCTCTTCTTAAACACTGAGCCTTCGTCTGTGGACGAAGTGGAGCTTCCTCATGTTGAATGGCACAAATGAGTTGATTTAAGCTGCTGTGGTTGTAGTGAAGAAGTATTCTGGCCAGGCTGACACTCTGTCTCACAATGTAAATCATGAATCAGAAGTATATGGCAACATTAATATACTACACGTAATGTGTATAAAACTGTTAAGAATCAAAATATAATATTTGCACATGTTCATGTGCTTACACACAGTGTCTGAGTCTGTAGATAACTAAGCCAAGGCCTCTGCACCAGAGTACAGGCAGTTGGCTAATGTCAACACACGACTAGACAGCAGCATGAAACAGACTCCAACACAAGCCCCATGCTTGATCTTATCACATACTGTATCTTATCAATATCCCAAAGTGAAGATAAATGAATATTTAGAGTATGTGATATGACAATAGGTGGTTCAGTGGATAACACTGTCGCTTCACAGCAAGAAGGTCCTGGGTTCTCCTCATGTTTGCGTGGGTTCTCTCCAGGTACTCAGGCTTCCTCCTACCATCCAAAGACATGCACTAGTAGGTTAATCTAAATTGCCCATGGGGTCCTATGAGGGATTGGTTGTTCGGCTCTTTATGTCAGCCCTGCGATGAACTGACGACATGTCCTGGGTGTGCCCCGCCTTCGCCTAAAGGTAACTGGGGATCTCGAGGATCAAGCAGTTCAAAAGATGAATGGATGGATGGATGGATGGATGGATAGATGGATATAACAACATCTATCAACTTTACAAGCTGGCCTTAGCCCCATTCTGTTAAAGATGGTGGCAGGACGTGCATAATGTATGAAGGATTAGTTTGACTATGAAAAATATTCTGCATTTCCTCTAATAAAACCGGGAGTCGATTGGAAGCTGGGTCTAACGATACCTGGAGTTGAGAAAAGCATGTTCTCAGTAAGGTAAAAACATGCAATAACCTCTGGCAACTCATGCTTAGTTTACAACTTTTAGACTTTTAACAATATAATCTGACCATTTAAGCCTGCTTTTCTGGATCACTCATTGGAAGTGCATTGTCTGTCACTGCAGGTGTGTGTCATTTGCAGAAACAGGCACAACTCAAAGATGCCACTTACATAATATAGGCTCTGCTATACAATGAATGGGTTATTTCCGCTGAAATACTAGAGGGTTCAGATAGTGACAAGGTAAAATGAATATTGTGTTTGTGGTAAAGCACATTGCAGTACTTTTTACATCTCAAAAGGTAATGAACTAAAACAAGATTTTGTACAAAACAGGACCATTTCTAATTGTAAAGGCGATTAGAAATAATGGCCAATGGAACCAATAGCTCTATATTCTTAAATGTTGCACTGATCAATATTTTCAATGCGTTAGTTCCCCTTGAAATGAATGGATTCACTACTTCTACAACATACAGGCATTCTAAACAAATCAACTACCTACTGGACAGAGATTCTGTGTGGGTTACAGAGGCATTAAGGTTCTATGCTATGATGGTATTGTATTATGAGTTACTTGGTGTTCTCACCTTAATGTAAAATAGGCACCACCTATACTTTATAAACCAGAAAACCAGATGTCTTCACTTCTGTGCAGCCTTCTTTTATGCTGTTATTCTCTCATTATGGTTCGCAAATGGAGTATATGCACATAAACCAAAACTAGGTTACAGTAATTGGCCAAACAACAGACAATGCTAGCATGTTAAAGATTAGGCAGGCCAGATCTAGCTACAGTATGTGTCTCAGGAAGTGATGTAGACCAAAAATATTAGACTTTTTGACCTGAACCAAACTGATAGCGGTGGACACGTCTGATGGATCTTTATCAAGAGCCTCTCGACCTGCAAAAATTATGAAATTGCAGTGCAGATTCTTTCTCTGACCGTCACAGTTTTACAGTACCTTTCATTGACATAAGAACATTAACGATGGGAATTCTGGCTCTTTTTGGAGTGCCAGTTCTTTTGGGTCGGACACAAAAACGCCACCATGCATTTTGACTAATCAAGTGCTGCTTTAACAGAAAACAGAGCCCACTACCGTCATTCACTTCAAAGAGCATGATCGTTCATGACTAGCCATCACTAAAAAGCATACTCCTCGGCTTTTCTCTGTGGTTTCTGGTGACTGGTCCAGACGGATCGGGATCCCAAACCCGTTTACTGACAGGGTGTTATCCCGGTCCGATTCACTGAGCCAGGACTCTGTGAACACCAGGAGACAAAATTCTCCTATTTTTGAAAATTCAAACCTAACCGCTGGGTAGCCTGCTGGGTCGTACAGTGGAGCGCCCCCTCCTGTACAAATGCAAAAGGAACCTCCTGTTATGGTGTTTTCAGATATGTGACCTTGGAAAAGTAAGTTACAAAATAGGTCTAAGCCACCCATTTCAGAACTTGTCCAAGCTTTATACATGATGAATGTATGGTAAAAAAATTTTAAAGGTTCCAGCTGTTTTTTTTTTTTTAAATTTTTCCAGAGTTAGAGTGTTTACAAGATGTGTCACAAACGGACAGACAGACAGAAAGGCTAATGACAGTACCCCCTTCACCAGGCCAAGGGGGTAAAAACCCATTGATTGCCAATGAGCAGTTGTTACTGTAGCAAGGAGGTGACTACATGTCAGCTGTTGTGTTTTCAAGCTCGTTCCCTGGAGGCCCAAAATCAATTAATGTGGCTTTAAATTGAAGCCACAAGACAAGTGAACTTGTAATTATGATAAATAATGTAAGATATCCTCAAGATGTAGTAGTTCTGTGTGACTCATTTGATTCTGGATGCAACAAGCCTGATATTGGCACCACATAGTTCTGTACATTCTCATCAAAGAGCTTCAACTCTTTGGAGACTTCAAAGACATAGTGCAAGTGCTTATTGAGCCAATTTTACCTACAGACATGTAATCCATTTTGATTGTAGACGTTTATTAGCTTATTCGCCGTGCCCCTTCAAAATAATCATACATACTGAGCAGAGATGGGAATAAGAACTCAGTTTCCAGGAGAAAGTAATTTCATCAGTCCCCGCGGCGCCTCTTGATCTAAATCACAAACAAAATGTCATATTTTCGAAACATCTAAGAAGCATCCAGTGGAACATCCTGCTTACACAACATGGAATCTTCCGGGACACAGTCGCAACAACTAAGTGAGTGACAACTATGATCATGCTAGCTACACTCCTGTTGCGATTCGGCAGGCTTTCTGGTGTTTGAACATCTGTGAGGAGATGCGGCTTCGTTCAGTCGGCCAACATGAATTTCCTTTCTGTCATTTTCATGAAAATGGGCCGTTTTTTAAAAATCGGCAAAGAAGATTTTCAAGTCAGAATCTAACAGTTAATTTAAGAGTCACTGTCTCTCTCCAAATTGGTGTGACATGTTATAATACTTCAGAGGATTATGTTGTTTACAGAATAAATGCAAATCCAAGAGCTTTTCACAGGATACGTTTCCTTCGTGCTCCTTCATACGATACAACCAAGGTCATTGAACGTCATTTGCGGAACTGGAGTTGTCAACAACGATGGAGTTTTTCTTTCATTTCTCATAGCTTATTTTTGGGATGTTCGCAGGGGAAGCATGAGGTTTTTGTTGCACTATTCAAGATGCTTTGTTTGTATGGACCACTTTTAAGAGCTAATTCCCAATGGGAAGCACATCCTTCTTATGTCGGACTTTGTGCGATGTTGAAATCAGAGCAGACCAAGTTGGAGGTCAAAAGGGGGTTTAAAGGGATAGTGATTGGTACATATATACTCACTCATATGTCAAATATTTGTTTGGCTTGAATTTCACATTTAACTTTTGTCTCAATTTGGTCTTGTGGCCCCAAAAACCAAACCACCGAGTTCCCTCCAAAAACCCATTACTGTCAGTTGGAGTAATGAATGTCTACATATAACTTTGACTTTAGGCAAAGCAAAGCAAATTGTGTTGATCAAACTATACCCGTAAGCTTAACCTATAGCTCTGATCAATATGATATGATATTGATAGATATTATAATTCAGGTTAAAGACTCATTTTTGCTTCTTTTAAAAGACGTTTAGAAGGTAACCTTCTTTAGAAGGTTAGAAGAGATCTTATACTGATGGTGTAGTCAGAACATTGTGTAAAGTCTTCTCTATTACACCCCAAAGACGGGCGGTGATTGATTGAATGTAGTTCAGGTCTGGACTCTATGGTCAGTCAATGGATGAAAATCACAACTCATACTCCTGAACCACTTTTTGACAAACATGATGGACCTGATGAATCCTGGCATTGTCCAACCTTTCGTAGTGAGCTGATGGTTGTTTCAGAAATGAGCAACTACTCACTGCATCAGTTAGAGATAAAAAATTTGTTGCAGCCAAACAATATTCATCTGTACAGTAATTGTCCGATGGAAGGCCACTACCTATTTGCTTGGTTAAATCCAGATAGGGACTTTACAGACATTGAACAACATTCATTTTGAAATGTTACCGGAAGTGTTGAGATTGAATGAACTTTAATAAAACAAAAGTAAAGGTTGGTACTAAAATTTAGCAAATTCTGCTTTCCAGAGCTGACTTAGATTAAGGTGTATACTGTATTCAGATTAAGAAATGTAAATATTCTTTATGAAAAAGGTTCTACATGCTATAACAAACACAGCGATCATGGTTCACTTTGACCTTTTCACAGCTCCTCTCGGGTTGGTCGCTGTATCTGAAACTGTATTAATTTACACACAATCTAATGAATGTATCCTCAATGGAAATGTGTAGATTTAATAAAACCAAACATGGCTGCTCACTCAGCCAAAGAGCAGATCCCTCACTATGTTTACCAGCACAAAACAGCCACTAACGGGATCAGAGCCGCCCAGACCCTTTTATTCTGTATGTAGCTGACTCCGTGTGTGTGTGCGTGAGTATATACTGTATTTATGTGTGTCTGCTTAGCTCTTCTTTGATTAATATGCAACGTATGTGTCACAGAAACAAATTCCTGTGTTTCTCTGCCTCTATCAGGCCTCCTCACCCTTAAGCCTTATCACGTTTAACATTGCATAACTGTTGAAAAACTGTCTGTTGAGGAATCAGCCTGCATAAAGTACCATCTGTGCCGTTTCAGCACCAATGTGTACACAGGAAAGAGCTTACATTGGCAAAAACTGGTCAGCTGTAATCACTAATCAATGCTTCCTCTGCCCAAGCAAAGCTATGCCATGGGGGAAATATTTGCGGATTCGTTTGCTAACATCAGTAAGAGGAGAAGGGAGGAGCCTGCATGGCTGCTGATTGGAGGTGACATTGATTAGAATTGCACAGGCTGATGGAGCTGGTTCTATGTGTGACAGGTCACACTTCGTCCTAGGAAATAACTGAGAGCTCAATGTCATACGAAAAGGAGCGTTAGCATTCACAAGAATCTCTGTAACCTGTCTCCACTTCTATCAAATTAGCACTTTTTCCTTCCTCGTCATCCTCTCACTGTATTTAAATGTATTGAAATGAGGAGGGTGCAGGGAGGGACTGTGCAAAAGTAATCAGAGCTCCATGATAATCAGATATTAGCGTGTTCAGCTTCCTCAAGTCTCTGGTAGTGTGTGAACTCCCCGGCTCCCTCTCAAGACCCCCCTTCCATCTCCCCCCAACGCCTCAACCGAGCTATGATTAGCACCGAGCGACTCGCTCCACCGGCACATTTATTGATTCGAGGTGTAATGTGGATGGAATCCAGGCTCTTTTATGTTTTAGTTAGCAGCTGTGTAGAAGAAGCAAAGAACACCAGAGATGCACATGATTCACACAAGCAGAACACATTTAGACGATACAGATAGAATCAGAAAACAGACTGTGGGAAAAGTACTGATCCAACATTGAAGTCCAGTGTCTTCAATAGCAAAATAAAAGTCTACAGCCACCCATTGAAAGACATTTCTAGCATCTGTTCGTGCGCAAAGTGAAATGAACCTCACATGATATTAATGTAAAGATGTAATATAATGCAAAAATGCTTAAACCATTCTAACTTCAAATCAAAAACAAGACAGTGATAATATTCAACATCAACTTCACTTCAGCAGATCATACAGTTTTTCATAGTTTTTGTTCCATCTTGTCTCTCTCATGTCTTTGATGTGTTTTTTTAATGTCAGTGTTGTCTCATTAAATCTTTTGGACCATTTTTTGCATCATTAATTCTTTTCATGGCCATTGGAAGTGAGTGGGACAAGACCCACCCACTTTTTAGGCCCAATAATATCGGACCCACCCACTTTTAACATCTGCAAACTATGGCATTTTCAGCACGCTGTCAGTAAAATCTATTCCATGGCACTTGATCTTGGAGAGGAATGGTTAAACAAACTCCATACCACATTTTTGTTCCTACCTTGCCTGCTGTGCAGCGCTGACTCAAATCCATTCCGTTGCAACAAAAGTAGGTATGCCATGTTTTCACTACTCTGTGACTGTCAGTCCCAGGTAGGCTAACATTGTATGAATCAAAAGTGCAGCACACGCTGTGGGTCTGGAGACAGCTGTCACTACAAGCTAAATTGTGTCTGCCTGTTGCTTTTAAAAGCATTATGTGATTTTTAGAGCATTGAATTACAGGTCACTAAAAGACACTATGTTGTTTTAACAGATAGCTAGCATGCTAATTACTGTGTATGTGTGCGTGTCTGTATGTGTGTGTACGGCTAACAATCACATCATGGCAGCAAAGAGACATCCAAACATTTTTTAGTGCCCCAAAACACAAAGTAAGAGCCCCATAGCCTATCACCTTAAAAAATATTTGATTAAAAAATGTTAACAAGATATAAGTGAAATATGCTATAATGTGGAAAAGTTGTACGCAGCAGAGAGAGCAAGAGGATATTGTGTTCTTGTTCATTAATACAACCTGCTAATTGTATGAACCATTTTTGGTTTTGGAGTAATTGTGTCATAATCATGTCAATATTTTAGAAGATTTTTATGTTCTATGTGTTGGATTTGAAACAGCCTATTTGTATTTGCATGCAGACATAAAGGGACATGAAGAGATCCTCTAAATTAGTCATTGTATCATTTTTTGTACTTAGAATATTTTCAAATACATGATTTGACTGGGGCCAACCTCTGAGGGAAAGTACAAATTGTACCCATATTTCTTCCCTTGCTATATAGACAAAAAAGTATCAAACCACGTGTTAAAATGCATCAGAATACAGGAAATGGCATGTACTCATTACAAAAATGTTTTGTACTCCTTTTATGTCACTTTTGTCACATTAGACCTTTGACAGTTTAAATCTTTGTGGCATTTTTATCACATTTTGCTTGTATGTGTCTTTATCTTTTTAAGTCTGTTTTGTTTTTTACATCACTTTCATTTCATGTCTTTTATAGTGTCATAGTACTTCAGATTGGTCTTGACTCATTGGACTTTTCCAAGGTCTGTCTTGTCTCAGTCTTAGACAAAGATGGATCAGGGTTCTATTTCAGGGCCCGTCGGGTCTGGTCTGGTCCGTGGATTTGGTTTAGTCTTGGTGGTATCTAAATCTTGGTCTCAGTCTGTCCAAGTCATGGCCGAAATAAACTCTAACCTTGGTTTGATTGATTAATTTCACTTTATTTTTTATCGTCGTCATCGTCGTCGTCGTCTCCCGCTTATCCGGGTCCGGGTTGCGGGGGCAGCAGCCTCAGCAGAGGGCCCCAAACAGCCCTCTCCCCAGCCACTTCCACCAGCTCTT
>JAPQRQ010000017.1:4099130-4113170 GCA_037367365.1 Apogon talboti
GCTGCGATGATTTTATCTGTCCATCCCCTGCGTTCATTATGTGCGTAATTCTGTCCGTTCGCTGGGAGCTTGCGGATGCAAACCTCAACGGAGAATACGGAGCAGTACCCCTGGGAACCATGGAGGCAGCGTTGATATTTGAAGAGAATAGTTTCCAGAACTTTTCAAAGAGTGACTATGTGAGTTAGTGAAAAATTACCAACATTTATGACAACTACCCTTCTCAATATCAACATTAGCATCCTCATTAGTAATACCTTGTCTGTCATTGCCATGTTTGTTATTATTGACTTTCTTCTTCTTCTTCTTCTTCCTGAAAAATATTTTTCATCTTTGTGTTATATGAGACAATATGTTAATTAAAAGTGGTGTCCTCTGTGGATTGATTGATAAACACTCATTCCAACACAATGGATGCATGGAAGTATAAAGGCAGTGATACTTGACACCATTTGAAATGGACATACCTATTTATGTACGTAAAGCGGGCATGAATGAGCCTTCAGCCTAAATTCATGACACTTTAGTTGTATATAATATGCTAAATAGATAAATAAATAAATCACAAACACCATTAACACGTTTTAGAGATAGATGCAAACATGTCCACATACAAACATACACAAAAATTTGACTTTTTTGTAATATTTATGCTGCCAGTTGGCTAGGTCACTCTTCCAAAAGAGATTTTAGCCAAATGTAACCCTTTTACACCAACATAAAACTAGTGCCATCCTGGTTCAGAACAATTTGACCAAAAAATACATGGGTTTGGAATGTGCTGCGTGGCTTGTAGCTGAAACAAATAAATAGTAGATATTCCTTTAAACTTAAGTGTGAACTATTGTGGTTGCATCATATTCCTCAGATTAGACCATATAGAGTGGATAAACATTCATTCATCTTCTGAACCCGCTTTATCCTCACTAGGGTCGCAGGGGTCGCTGGAGCCTATCCCAGCTACTTAAGTGCGAAGGCGGGGTACACCCTGGACGAGTCGCCAGTTCATCGCTGGGCTGACACAGAGACACTCTCTTTCTAACCCTGAGAGAGAAGGGAGGAAAAAGTGTGCACTAACAGTAACTGACTAAAGCTGGTGATTGGTGGTGATTACATCATCTGATCATCATCATCATCTAAATCATCTGAGTTTAAGGAAAAGCTGTAAAATAACACTAAAAAGACAGACAAGCATTATTTGTTCATAAAAAATAATAAAAAATATAGAAATGGGATTAAGACTAAAAAAGCAGTTGTTCAGGTCGGTCTTTATTAGGTGATATGTTACTATTTGATATTTGCATTTTGTGTGGTTTCCATTGGTGATTATTACCGATTCCACTCAAAACCTGTAGAAACATGAGGTGGATCACTAGGTGGCACCAAGTTTCCAAAAATCCTAAAAAGAACCAGGTCAAGAACCAGAACTAATCTATTGTAAAAAAAAATAAATAAATACTATCTCCCACACAATTCTTTCTATTCAAATTAAACCTATTCAAATTAAAGTGACATGATACCTTAGTGGCCGTTATTTTATTCCAGATGGAATGTACTGAAACTCAAAGACCATGTAACTGTCCAAAGACTAGCAGTCTGCAGTTGGCCCTCTAGGATTTATTGTGAAGAACCACAAAGAGAGAAGCCAGCATTCCATGTGGACACTTGATCCTAAACATGCAGCCACAGACTTTTTATTAACTCCTTTTCACTTTAAAGTGGACATTTCACAGTCCTAAACTTTGGCTCAGACATGGCCTGTGTGTTCAGAGAGCTGAGGTGGGAAGTACCTAAAGTACAAATACTTCACTGTAATGTCAGTGTTTTCAGGCATCTGTACTTTATTTGAGTATTTATCTTTCTGGCATTCTTTTCGTTGATCCCCAACGTTACACAAATATCTCATTTCTGTTCCTTACATTTACATTTTTATCCTGGTTGAGGATGATAGAACCTGTGTGGTTGATCATATCAGAAAGTTTTAAAAATGTTATGGGTGGAAATTCAATAGGCTAATGTTGTAATACAACATTGATATTCATTAAAAGTTCAAATGTCAATGCTTAATAACAGTGGTTCTCAACCGGGGGGATGCGCCCACGAGCGACATTGTTGAGGGGCATTTGGAACGAGAAAACAGAGAGAGGTGCGTCAGTGTCTTAAGTTTCAGTTTCACTTTGCAAAGGAAAAGGGGAGACTGCTGTTGTAGAGTGGAGTATTGGTGCTTGCAGCAGTACTTATCTATTGTGAGGTATGCACAGAACACACGCCCCTGTAGGATTATCATACACACCTTGCAAGCATACAGGATATGGCCGGGCCCTCACCGCTCACTCACTCCTTACAGTATGTGTATGATAAGCCTACACAATAACATATTCCAAAAATGCCATGAAACTGATGTCTAAGTATTGTGTTTCATCATCACACACACCATATTATGAGATGACAATTGACCGACAGTGATTCCTTCCAATTCTTCTGACCCGGTTACGGATACGGCTGCATCGCTTGTTCCACATGTTGCTGCTGCGGCATTCCCACAATGCACTTTGCAACAAAATTTCTGAAAAGGCCTGAGTGATGTATTGGTTTGGACTGTAAACAAACAGACTGTGATGGAGTACTCTTCAAAGTTGTTCACCATGAGAGAAGTGATTTAGGTGTGTTAGCACGGAAAGACTAGTGGATTAGTGATAAGTAGACTATCACTCGGGTTTTACAAATATGACGAAAAATTGGTGATGAAAGCTGCTTCAATGTCAAAATACGATGAAACCAATGTGAAAGATGGAACCGTTAAATAACATTAAAAACTCTCTCAGTCTGCCGTCTGGTTCAGGAGACGTCCACCTGGTTCTGTCTGCTGCTGCTCTGGGGTCTGTCTCTAGGGTCAGTCCTCTGCTCTTGAGGTCCCTCTTCATAGTCTGCGTCCATGTTTCTTTCGGCCTTCCTCTGTTCCTCTTCCCCTGGGGTGTCCATTGAAGGGCTATTTTGGGAAATGAACTGGGTGGCATGTGGTAGATGTGTCCCAACCATCACCAGCGCTGTGTTTGGATTATTTCTGTTATGGTGTCTTTTCTTTATCCTGTGTCTCAAGTCTTCAGTGATATGGTGTTTGGCCAAACGATCCTAAGGGTGCGGTACAAGAACTTGGTTTGGAATGCTTTTGTTTGAAGTTGGCTGTCATCTTCCAGCATTGCACACTAAAAACTATAACAACACAAAAACAACAGAAAATGGAGACTGGATGGTGGAGAAATCCATGAAGGCATCATGTTGTCAAAACTGAAAACTGATTTAAATAATGAAGTGGACTTGGTGTTCAAAGAATGAATTAAATCTGTCTTTTAATACGATGTGAGGTTCAGTTCAGTTTACACACAAACAGCCACTAGAAAAGTCCTTCAAAGGCCACCTGACGACAGTTCTACTTTCAGGACGTCAGAGACTGGACTTTTACTACAGACTACAAGTGGAAGTACTTCTACTTTTACTGCAGTCTGTTTTTCTAGTATTTGTGCTTCTACTGGAGTATCTGTGTTGGTCTGTGGTTCAGATCACTGTGCTCATGGAGCTGGTCGTGCAGTTGCATACCTTGTGTTGTGAGTATATATTGACATTTCACACTCTAGTAAATGAGCAGGTCCTGGCCCTTGGTCCTTGATGTGGGTGCAGTGCCACAGAGCAAATTAAAGGCAGCTCAGGGGACAAGACAGGAAATAGACAGAGCCTCTCCACTGGGTTGTTTGTTTTTCAGGGCATGATAGATCAGAGAAGCTGGAAACATATTTTGTATGCTACACGCGTATAGTCATTCCCGGGCTGTTTGGGAGAACCTATATGCTTTATAATATGTTACGGTCATTACTTTGCCCGTCAAAAACAATACAAGTCTTAAATTAGAGCATGCAACCTGTGTTGACACACAGACAGCCCATTTTATTGCATCCTATCTTCCATCAGCATGCTGGACTGACAGCTTTTCATTTGTACTGTCCTTGTGGTAAACAGGTACGCTCAGCGAGGTATTAGAACAAGTTTATTGATCGCCTGTCCCCACTCAACTTATTTGGTTGACAGAGGTGGTGTACCTCAAATCAACATAGTGTCACCAGCACTGGACAGACAGGACAAAGAAACATTGACGCTCCTGTCCCTGAATGCATCATAAATACATGGATCCTGTTACTCATTACTGCTGCTGTTGGAGTGTTTTTTTCCAGTGCAGTGTAATAATATAATGTGACATTTCAGTAACTGTTGCCTAACTTTAAGTGAATTTGACCATAGCTGTGGAAAATGAGGCCACTGTAGTTTATAACAGCGTATTGAATGTCAAGACTCAACTAGGTCATAATACATGAATTACATCTCCCTTTCTACTTATACAATTAATTAATAACAGGGGAATTTAGGTACAATGGATCTTTAACCTATAGAACTTCTAGCAGTGTTACAAAAATGTTAACATGGTAAAAATGCTATGATATGCAAAATTAGGGTAGATTGAAGTATTGGTACAAGGTTTTTTGAGTTTTTGTCTTTTTAATTTGTACAACAGAGGCTACCAAGAGATAGAGGGTTTTTTTCTGCATCCTGTGCATCCAAGGTTAGTGTTTTGC
Source organism: Apogon talboti (assembly GCA_037367365.1). Lineage (NCBI taxonomy): Eukaryota > Metazoa > Chordata > Actinopteri > Kurtiformes > Apogonidae > Apogon > Apogon talboti. The sequence goes on from JAPQRQ010000017.1 coordinate 4,103,756, forward strand.
TACCACTCCTTTGTTATCATTTCCACAAATAAAATACAGTTGTCAATGATGGTTGGTGACCATTGATGCAAACAAATAATAGTCAGTCCTCAAATATAGACCCCTATATCACAAAGCATTTGAAAAACCCCACAATAGCAATCGCAAGTAGTATCATGCAGGTGTTTCTAAACCCACTCTACTAACCCAGGGATTAAGAAATTCAAGCAAGGAAATAGAATATAGGCTAAAAGCAACAAAACCTTTGCAGCCAATGCCAAAAGATGACAAACTGTAGAGTGTAAGAGTTAATATTCTTCAACATCACAGTATCACCTCCATGAGACCTGGTGGCTCTGACTATCAGTACCAATGTGTATTGTATTAAACTGATGTGTTAAGCTTACTAAGGCATCCAAGACCATTGGAGCCTTGATCTCTCAGCTCAACCTCAGTGCTGATAAACAGGATGGAAGTAAAAAGTAAATATATAAAGAGAATTCACACTAGTAAGTATGCCTTCTGTCAAATAGTTTAAGGTCAACAAGTGCAAGACATTCTTACATCACTTGGCTATAGAAGAGACAGTCTGAATAACCTATGTTATACACACCTGCTTCAGAGTGGGTTAGCTTTTCAGTTTAAGTTACCATGGTGATTTACCTTCACTACCTTTGTTCTGAAAACGCAGGGCTGAACCAGAAGTTACTTTAATAAGCACTTAATCCTGTTCAATGACACAGACTCCAGGTGTATGTGATATAATATACATAGCAGTGAACAATAATGTACATTTATGTCTCTAATAATCCTGCTATTTTCAAATCTTTGTTGTTCTGGATTGTGACCTCATGTAAAATGTACATGTACATCAGAAGTCTTGTTTTGTATTCTACACAAATAATGCATGTATTCCAGTTGGGCCTCATGTGTCCTTAGTTGGGAGTATTACACTACCTATACAATATACCCTGTACTACTACTACTATATACACTATACACGTTATGTACACTACATTGAATTCACCAAATATGGGATGCACACTATATATTTACACATATGAATCTTGTCATTTTAAAAGACAATTGTATAAGTCAAGGTAAAACTGTTGATGTATCTGTGAAAATTTGTTAAAAGAACATTATACACAGAAATGTGGAGATAAAGTCATGATGTGTTCAGAGCTAATGGAGCTGTCTCTGCAGCTTCAACATGACAACACAGTAGTGACTGCATTGATTTAACGCCTCTACCCCTGTGCTATCAAAGAAAAAGGTGAAATATGCTGAAGTAATGGCTGTTGGATGTTGGTAAGTCTACGTTATTTGACTATTTTTACCACAAACTGTGACATTCTTGGCTTGTAATATTATCTTTTAAATTGCTTAACATCATATTAGTAAAAAGTGGCAAAGTTCATACTAGAACAAAAAAATATTGGTCTCTTGCCAATGACCTCTATTTTTTAAAGTTCATTTGTCTAAATGTTTTTGAAGGGCCCATGGGGCGCAGTAGAAGGGGCAGGACTTTCTTTCTCCTTGTCAGTGTCTTTCCTTACTGTTACTGTTTTCAAAGTCCCACTTAATACATGAAAGAAGAACAACCTCTAAGCTGCAACTGTACCCTGAAAATACTAGTTCTGGCAGAAGTACAATTTTTTATGTGTTCTTTTGTAGGGACTTAGTATTTTTAATGTCACAATGTGCTCCCTCATGCACACATGTCCTCCCCAGAAAACCTAGCGGCCCCCCCCCCCACACAATAGCTAGGTTGAACTCCCTCCCTCCCTCCCAACACTATTTTTCAACAGCTAACTAACAGCCCTGTTGTTGCCTCCTGTGCTCGGTGCTACCCAAGAGGAGTGAAATTCATTTAAAGAACTTTCCAGAGGCATAGTGGCAGGTTCCAGACCTGCCTATAGCAGTGGCACCATGCCAACAATGACATAGATCTGACATAAACTACATCCTACTGTTATCTTAAAACACGCTCCCATTGACCTGATGGATGTTTGCAATATTTTCAATAGTGGCAAGAAACGATATGTTTGTATGTTTGTCAGTGAAATGCCACTGTGGGTGTAATGCAGTAACTTTACCCAGGTAAACTTTAACGGATCAGAACAAGGCATTGTACTGAAATGTGATTAACTATACTCATCAAACAGAGGAAATTAGAAATAAAAGCCTGTCTCTAATACAAACCTGCTTCAAATCCATGTCCTCTATCTTCTGCAGTTTGAGGTAAATAAAAGCACTCTTTGAGGAAGTACAGTAAGTCAAGAACACTCAGCTAAATAACATAGTTCTGAATTAGGTGTTAAATACAAACTGTAGAAAGTTGTAAGTCTTTGGCTCCTGAAACTTAAGTTGAACTTCAATGAGATTATTTTTGTTTCCAGAGCCATAAATCTGTGCTTCCAGGAACTGTTGTGTAACTTTAAACACCAATGTACTGAATACACACATACACGTAGTGTGAGTCTGCTGTGGTTATTGGCGACTGGGATGATGTATGAGATCTATGAACCAACACATCACAGCAAACCAATACTGACACAGGTGGAGTGCAGCCAAAAGTTCTGAGGGGCACAAAGTGATAGAAATGTCCACAACATAAATCACTGGAGAATACAGACAACTAACAGCATATAGAGTACAGTGCGAGAGGGGCTTTCCACTACTAGGACCTCAAATCAAGATAACAGGTGGGTTTGATCATCAAAATTTTGTTTGTTACCTATTATTTATCCAAAAGTCCCATCACTATTAATGTCCATGACTGAGGCTCCCAGACATGGATGTGTTTACCTGAGATTGGGAGGCATCCTGAGGTTCTAATGGAGTTGTGTCTCACCTCTCAAAGCCCATTCATGTCCTAGGCTTCATTTCCATTTTTTTTGTGCTTGAACATGTGGATATTACACAAATTAAACTACATAAGTTTAAACATAGCTCTAAACTGTAAACCAACCAACTGTAAACCTAGATTAGTTTTAAGCTTAAACAGAAGAAGTCTGATCCCAATGAGCATGTTATTGAGCTTCATTTGAAAAGGAACATCTTCTAGTTCCTGTGTTTAGGATGTGGCCAAAATACTGTAACAATCTAAACCAAATCAATTGAAACGTGGCTCATATGCAACTTTTACTGTGACCCTCTGTCCTTGTGAATGCCAGTTGTGTGTCTGTCCACCTCTGTATTATCTAACTTCATGAAATTATGTGCCAGTGAAGTTTGACAGGACTCCTTATTTCCTGCAGAGGAATAATGTCTGGGAGAGCTATGCACAGAGGGTTTCAAATTCTGCCCCATCATCCCACTGAAATGCTCTTTTCACATTTATTTTGGGTTTCATTGTTCTGTTCATGTCTGCTTTATTGGCAGATTTTTACAGTCATCCATGTTATCGACAATGGTGTGGGTAAAGGATAAGTCTGGTTATTTCGTAGAACTGTCCCCATAACAAATCACTCAAATCTGGAAACACAGCAACATCATGGAAGGCAAACAGTCTGGGCTACAAACAAGCAGTTAAAGCTAAATCTATTGACTTTTGGGACAGTAACAAACACACCTGAAATGTTACTAATCATCCACAAGAAAATTCAGATTATCAGGCAGTGAGATGGAGTTATATTCTGACAAGTAGGCTCAGGAGGGTGAGCAGATCGTCCAATAAGGGTTGGTGGTTTGAATCTCGCTCTGTCTGAGTCATGAGCTGTTGTGTCCTTGGGCAAGACACTTCACCCACATTGCCTCCAGTGCCACTCACACTGGTGTATGAATGCGTTTGAATGTTCGGTGGTGGTCGGAGGGCCGTTTGGTGCGAATTGGCAGCCACGCTTCTGTCAGTCTGCCCCAGGGCAGCTGTGGATACAAACGTAGTTTACCACCACCAGAGTGTGACTGTGAGAGTGAATGAATAATGGATCAATAATGTAAAGCGCTTTGGGTGCATTGAAAAGTGCTATAGAAATCGAATCCAATATTATTATCATTATTTACAAGTTAGGTTAAAATCATTAGCAGGTGACTCCTATATTCTGTGAAATTAAATTGGCACATGTATTGGATAAACTAAAAACTAAAATAAAATATCTATCTGGGGAAAATAAGTTCACAAATATACAAAAGACAGAAAAAGGAACTATGTATTACTTGAGTCACAAAGATAATAATAATTGTCTTTGTGTAAATAATGACTCAATTAACTTTTATTGATGAGATATTAACTTCATATATAGGCTACAGGAATTAAGCAGCATCACAGATCATATGTAACAATTTTATTTAGGCATACACAACACAACATACATTTAGGCATACACAACAGAAATTAGTCGCACATAACAGTGGGTGATGTAATCCATAAGCCTACTTGCATATCCTATAGCCTATACACATGTGGAAAAAATACAAACAAAGAAATAGTAAGACGTTACTCTACAAACCTCCACTCTAGCCCTATCCTGCTTCTGCCTCTCCCTCTGGTCTTACGAATCTATAAAAAAAAAACTTGACATAAGAACAAACACTAAATCCCTAAACGGACGGAACTTTACAGATTTTATTTCTACGGGTTTAATGACAGCAAAATGAACAACCAGAATAATCTTATCACAAAAAACAGTAGAACTAGAAGAACCAAAATCATGCTCTTTAAAGACATCCATGTGATAAATGATATCTTAAATCTTTTCACATTCATTTCATGAATGTTTTTGTTTTTCCACACTTACCTTGTCGCACGATGGAAGTGATGACAGAGAAGTTGAGGTGCTCGCCATTCTGGCAGGTTGTGGAAATGAAGTATGTGAAAATCGTGAAAGATACAGCCAAGGCTTTTTGTCCCAAAGTGCCAGCCGTTAGGTAAGCGCAACACCGGAACAGAGAAATCGCACTGTCTCTGCATTGATTCAGGTATTTGCTGCTACCTAGGGTAGAGGAGTTACACACAGAGCAGAGCAATAAGACCATTTACCTTAAAACACAAATAATGCATTTTTAATGTCAGTGGTAGGTGTGATAATAGGAGGGAATGAATCGGCCAATAAAAGGCTTTCCCTGGGTCATGCCACTGTCAGACAGCCATTTATAATTTCTTTTGTGGAAGCAGTGATGGTCCAATTGTCCAAAAAAGTTTTTTCCTCCTGAATACTTCTCCTTTAGATACTCATTTCAATCTCACCATATTGTTTGAGACAGCATGGATTGTATTATTTTGTTATTTTAGGCTACTTTACATGTTCTATCTTTAAATAAATGTCAGGCAATAATCAGGCAAAATCATCGCAAATGTATTAATGTGAGTCATGGAAATTGAGGTTTTGTAACATCTGTAATACATGTAAGAACATGGGAAGACATCTCTTGTTCTTTCATCTGGAAAATCAATTCACATTCATAACGTTATTAGTGTTTTAGTGTGTTTAGTGTTTTTTTTTTTTTTTAGTGTATTTACTCTGGCTGTCTCTATTTGTATTTTTATCATTTATCCAAAATGGAACTGTGACTCACTTTTTGCATGATCTACAGAGAATCTATTCTGTCTGTTGAACAATGATGCAGAACAGGGTTATAACTGAAACAAGTACAGAAACAGTTGTCAGGTGAAGTTAGACAAAGCTTGTCTCATTTTTGATGATAACATGAAGCTGGAATTTGCTAAGGACATCAAGACATGTTCAGACTTTCAAAAACTTGAAATGTAAAGAAGTTGCATTCAGTTTTGAAGTAATGTAATGGTAATGTGCACATTTTACCCCCACCTTTAGGCACCATTAGTTATCGTTCCACAAAATCCTCTGTGACTATAGTGACTATCATTTGAAACTAATACACTTTTGTTTTGCAGTACAATCGAATAATGTAAAAAGTAGCTCATGGTACAATGTTCTTCCTTAATGATAAGAGATCACTGCAAAACCCTAAAGAATTTAGGTAAAATTGTACTATAAATGTGAATGACACATCTTCTGCAGTTGCTCTATAAGCCACTATAATACTTAACTCAGAAGCATTATATGCCAGATTATCATTTTGTACAAGCTTCACATTTTCAGTAGCTGGCCCAGTAATCACTGAATCGTTGGAAATAATCTAAAAATCCCATCAAAGTCCTACAGATATATTGCAGTCATTTTGTGTTAGAGAGCAATAAAAACTGTCTTTATTGCTCTTTGAAGTGTTAGAAGTCATGATTGGAGTAATTTTGAACAGAGTGACAGAGTAAATTGTCTCTTATATTGTTGGCTTAATGCAGTGAGCCTTCACATTGACAGCATATTTCATCATCTTTGCCTTGTAACTGTTCCAAAATTGTTTTATTTTTCTTCCAGCATTGGGTTAATTTGTACGAGGCAGTGCAGGTATATAAATCCAGAACTATCAGATACAAATACACATACCAAGTTAAGAAACCACCACGTTTCTCCCCCAAAATGAACATTTTTATTAAAGTGGAGGCAACTCAAATCCATGTGGTTTCAGAGTGCAGCACATAAACACAGTTCTGCTTCAGCTGGGGGTTAAGATGATGCTGAGGTTGGACGCTGATTCATTCCTGGTTAAGTGATGGCCTTAAATAGCTTTCACCCATAATCCTCAGCTTCCCCTGACTCAGGTCCTACAATCAGCACATATCCTACCTCTAATTGGCTGGTCCTTACAGCTGAGGTGGATATTCAATTATTCTTTAAAATTGGAGACTTTCTTCATCTTGAGAGCTCCCATGTTCACTGTTTCCGCCCAGAAAAAGGTAATAACATGCTGGTCCGAGGGGAAAGGAAAACTCAGACTTACTACCTGTACTGTATGAGCCAACCATAGCTCACTGCTGACATTTTACAGCAATATCTGTTTGGGGATCTGAAAATCCCTCCTACGGAATTCAACAACAAGCCTGCTTTTATATTGTCTTTTTTTGTAGTTGATATGATAAAAATGAGATCATGCTAAGCAGACTGATGTACTCCTGGCCCTGGATTAATTTCCTGTAACTTGTTAATTAATTCGGCTTTACTAATAAACTTTTTCTCTTTGGCTGCCTTCCCAAACAGAGGTTGATGACAATCACTCAGAGGAATGCATTAGCACACTGCAGGTTGGCAGTCATTCATTAGTCACTAATCACTGTGAGTAATACCGCTGTGGAGGCCCTCCATTATGAGAATATAAATCTCCTATATTAATATGGCAAAGCAAAATGGCTTATTGGCTAACTGGAAGGTCAGTGTGGAGTCAAAATCACGTCCACTAACCCCTGTGTGAACAATTAGATGTGAACATTAGCATAATACAAAATATATTGGAGGATGGCAGCGGGCTGTATCCCTGACACAGATTCTGCTCCAACAAGACCTCGACATTGGCTTTAAAAGGCCACTTCTGCTCAGCGCTGTCAGATCCAGAATGTTAGATTACTGTAGCAGTGACTTAACATCCAAAATCTCACCAGTGACCCATTAAAGGGTTAGGGTTACATATGAGCCTGGAGCTGATGTAATTAGCGCCTGAACAGTGACCAATACAAAGGCCGTCTGGAAACAACAAAGATTCCTCCAAATTAATGTTTTGACTGATGTTTTATTTCTTCACATATGCACAAAGTCACATAAAGTTTTATATTTTAAGTGACTTCGGTGTGATAAAATGCTCAATAGGCCATTGAAACTCAACTGGAGGGGGCATTGCAGACCTGTTTTCAGTGGGTCTCTGGCCTTGGCTGGGGATTGTTTATTTGTGTTGTCATACTGTGATTCATTAATAAATGTGAGAAGTTGAAAATTGCCCTTGCTAGTCCAATTAGCTAGCTTGTCATTGAGGGTGATGGTGGGTTCCTGAGCCAGACCGGTTTAGAACCACTGCTTCTGTTTGAACTTGAGATTTTTGCCTTTTTTTTTTGCCATTGTCATTCTTTCAAAATAATTAAATGAATCAACTTCTAAATCAATTTCCACTCAACATCTTAGTGTTGAAAAGTTATCAAAATGGTGAATTATCATTGCTACCAGAACCCCATCCCCAACTAAGTGAAGGTTTGATAAACTTCTGCTTATTGGTGGATTAAAACTCATTATGTGTATGTGAAAATCTAATATAAGACAAAATTATTAAGTGTCCAATTGTTTCATGTGTAAGCCAAGATTTTTGGGATATAAAATCTGTCTTAGATGTGCATGTTTTACGCCCGCAGACAGCAGCACATTATGTAGCTGTTGCATATCCATCCATGTGTAGCATCATGTTGGGAAAAGTTTGTCATTTTAAAGTATAGTTTGTCATTATTCTAATTTTCAATCAACTACTCAGACTACTACAAAAACTAATAAACGTATACTTAAAACTAAGGGTTGTCAGAATAAAAACTAAATTAGCAAACCTACTTAAAAAGTGAATCCAAGTTAGATCAAGATTGAAAATTAAAACTTAAACAGAATAGAAACTAATTAACACAAACATATATTCTTAATATATCGTATATTATTAATTATTAATTTTTTTGCAGATTTTTTTGGTTTTTGCTCCAATTCTGGGGAAAGGTGATGAAAAACAGCTGCTTAAACCACATTGTTTTTTGTTAGACCTATGAAGTATTTTATGTTTTTTTTAGGAGTATTGCTGTCCCTGTGACGTCTGTCTGTCTGTCTGTCTGTCTGTCTCTCCACTCCTTTCAATATGATCACTCTTCACCAAATCATTTGATCTCCTTCATGTTTGGTATTTAGGTGCAGCTCAGGAGACACTTGCACCAGTTTTTCAGGCATCGACCTTGACCTTAATTCTCAAGGTCAAATTGGTCAATGAGTCAAAGAAACAAAGAAACAAACAAAAACCCAGTAAGACACACACCTGCACTGACATTTAGACAATATTACCTCGGAAGAGTGATTTAAAACAACAAAGACTACTAAAAGTGAGCATTGTGCTTAATTGGCAGCACATTACAAGACCAGATACAGTATCTATCCATATAATTTTTTTTTACTCTGGCTGTAGTTGTCAACATTAATGCTGGGTATTATCAGACACCCATTGGGAGATCGACAGGCGGATCGGGGCGGCGTCTGCAGTATTGCAGGCGCTAAACCGGTCCGTTGTGGTAAAGAGGGAGCTAAGCCAAAATGCGAAGCTCTCAATTTACCGGTTGATCTACGTTCCGAACCTTACCTATGGTCATGAGCTTTGGGTAGTGACCGAAAGAATGAGGTCGCGGGTACAAATGGCCGAAATGAGTTTCCTTTGTAGGGTGGCCGGGCTCAGCCTTAGAGATAGGGTGAGGAGCTCGGAAATCCGGGAGGGGCTCAGAGTAGAACCGCTGCTCCTCCATGTCGAGAGGAGCCAGTTGAGTTGGTTCAGGCATCTAGCTAGGATGCCTCCCGGACGCCTCCCTCGGGAGGTGTTTTGGGCATGTCCGTCTGGGAGGAGACCTCGG
>JAPQRQ010000017.1:4144806-4155915 GCA_037367365.1 Apogon talboti
TATATATGCGCGAAGAGGTCAGCAGCACATGTCATAAGACCAGTTTCAAGGAAGTGACAGTATAGATTAACATACAATATTAGAGGTGCAATAGTGTTTTCAATAAGAAGTGCAGGAGCTATAACACAACAACAAACAATAATTTAAAAATAACATTTAGACACATCTTACTAATTTGACTGAGTTGTGTGTTTCCACTCACATGAATCCCTGCTGCAGAACTGCAGATGGACGTTCACCTGAGTGGGCAGCTGAGCAACATTTCCACTGTCTTTTGCTTATTAGCGCCCAGAAAGTGACATGGGGCGGTTGATGACAAACCTGACATGGATAGGTGAACTCTATGTGGCCTGCCTACTAGAACACTAGTTTCAGAGGGAGTTATATTTCACCTGCATGTTACTGCACCACACAATGAATACCAAAGGCAGCTAGCTTGGATATGGTGTTTGTTAATATTTTGTTGGACTGTGTTTAGCACTGGTTATAGCATACATTCCCCGTGGCATTATTTCAATAAGCTTAAGTAAAAGCATTTCTTCTCTGGAGCTGAACTCATTTTTCACCAAGATCCTGTATTGATGAAATCAAATCCCACATATTTCACAATTTGAGCCTGATGAATGCTGGTATCGTCATCTTGGTCATTCAGTATATTCAGGTTCATCTGACCTCATTCTCTGGACAAACATCGTTACTTAATTTAGACCAGACCAACTGGACCAACCCCAGATCATAACCTTGCCCCCACAGGGTTGTACTCTAGGTACTAGGCATGATGGGTACCATTTCATCCACCTCTCTGGAACACGGTCAATCTGGACTCATCTGACGACATGACCTTTATCCATTGAAAAACAGTCCACTCTTTATGCTCTCTAAAGTCATTATCCAATCAGAGGATCTTACCTCTCTGATTAGTTACATACAGGTGGGGACTTTTTTGGGCAGTGCATATACATAATATTGCAGGCACAAAATACTACAATTTGGCTGCAGCCTTAGCTTTAGCTTTAAATGATTAGTTATAAATTTACAGTTATGTTTAGGCCTATGTACAGAACAATAACATGTTTAGAGTTAGGAAAAAGCTTGATAGGTACCGCGACATACAGGATGTTCAGAATTGACATAACACGCTGCTTGATATTGATACTGATATAGTCCAACACCCCCTATTTCTCTCTCAGCACCCCCCTCTCAGCTTTGTCATTCGAAACGCCCCCCCAACGGTGCCCCAACGCCCCCTTGGTACCGACCCCATTGAGAAACACTGACCTAAAGTGATCAGAATAGTGAATAAAAGAAAGCCTTTCAGTCCTTGGGGGAGATGTAGTTCAGGAAGTAAAGGACATTTTTCACAGTCCAGATGGATGTCAGTTCAACTTTGAGTCTATTAAAGAGTGAACATGACACCTTAAGAGGCACTTTAGTTGCCACAAAGGCATACAAGGCTATAGAAAATCCAGCCCATTTTCCATACTCTTTTAATTAGATAAAATTAATTCACATGTAGCATTATTATGTATGTGGAATGAAAAAACAAAAAACATTTTTGGACCTAGCCCTACAATTTGAGAAAGGCAGTGTTAAACAAACACTATCTATAATATATATGTAAGTTAATGAACCTTGTGGTGGATGTTAACAACAGAACATTTGACTACTAATTAGATTTTTCCCTCTTAAGTTTAGCTAACCCGGGGGTTTCTCCTCCTCTTCCTTCTCCTTAGTAATCCCCATTGGTATGACAGCCAACATCATGAAAATAAAAACTAGGTAACTACCACAAACCAATCAACAGCAAGTTCCATCGTCATCTGACTTGAAGTCTTCCAATGATATTTGTCCAAATAAGAAGTAAATATGGCTACAGAAGCCGTGTTTGCATACCAAAAGCGTATAAACTAGACAGTTTATGGTGTATTATAAATACATTTTGAAAATTAATCTTTAATATTAGAACAATAGAAGATTACATAGAAAAATCACAGCACTGGCGATTTCAAGCACCTACAAAAGAATTTACAGTCTGGTCATACAATTATATTACTGGTACATAAACGTAGTCATTCATTTTGACTAAAGACTGTATGATTTTGACACAAGTAAGGAAGATGAGCTGTCAGTCTGCTTCCTCCCGGTTGTTTACATTGGGGGGGGGCTACTACGGCCCTGTGGCATTGGTTCATATTCTCAAAGCTACAATCAGATTGGTTGTCAGTTTCAGTTGCCTGAGGAGAGCAACAATTAAAAGTCAAGTTTGTCCAAATATCTGATCAAACCAGAGCTCCCAACAAATTTTCCTAGACTCTATAATATTGTCTAATGCCACGCAGAAACAACTGTGTACTCTGGGGATCAATCAACAGCACAAAAAACGCATTCAGCCCACCGTCTAATAGGACAAGGCTTGGAAAAACCCCCACTCCAAACACTGTCCAAAAATCTGTTCTGTTTTTCCTCTGCTGATTTGTGAAAATAACCACCTGCAAGACATACAGGGATAACTAGCGCTACTGTCACAGTACCATAGTGATTTAATGTGGAAAAAAAACACACATCTTTTGATACCAACTCTCACCTTGATGTTGTCTCTGGAGAGGGTGATTACAGCAGCCTCCAAACTGGCTGGAACATCAGCCAGCTCTGATGAGTGTTGGGTTCAGCAGGTCCGTGGCCGACTGGATATTGTGTCTTCATTATAATCCACACAGCACTCAAGGGGCAGCGTTGTTTAGGGAGGCAGCAAACATCTCTTAAGGCTAATCCACATCAGCAGCAGGTGGAGTTTACTGTCTGGTACGCAGGCCCATGAATCCCCCTGTTAGAGTGGGTGAAGACCAGAAGTCATTGATAGTAAATCTAAAAAGAGCCAACAGCTGCCTCTTGGGATTGCAAATGTTCTTTGAAACATCAGTTAGTGACCTATAAGATGGAAGTTTGGAGGCTGCTAACATCACAGCTCAGCATTTCTACATTCTCAGCAAGTCAGCACTAATTAAAGTCTTAATATCAGGAGTCACTCAACATTTCAGTGAAAGGTGTATTTGTTTGTGTTTGCAGGAGTACACTGTTTGGGAACAGTGCTTGTTAAAAAATGTATGAGCATTTAATGGATGCACTGTGCTGCTGTCTTGCCCACACACTGATGACGGTGCATATTTTCTGTTAAATAAACTTTGAAAGCTGATTAGTGCATGAAAAGAAGCTATGTTTTTCTTTAGTCAGATGGAGTATGTAGTGCTTTACAAGTGTCTTGATAAGGCTTAATTACAGAGTAAAAAGCTGCAGGATATGGTAGGTTTGCAGAGTGATGCAAATTAAGTATCTTTTAATTCATGTATATCTCATGACTCCAAAAGCCATCCAGGTCAATTATAGCCATTGGCCAGCAATAAATCCTTTAACCCCTAATGTGTCTGTGGTGAGCATTCTGAATGTATGATTTATTTTAAATACTCATAAAAATTTAACCATTTGCTCAATAAGAAAAATTTCAAAATGTGCTAAGAGAATAGACCTTGTGCTTTCCATATACATTTGAGCGTGCTCAGTGCACCCCTGCCGCCTGTGGAGTGTGGGACAAAACAGAGCAGTGAGTGAGACCAACTCTGGGCTTTATTTGGTTTTTGTTTTTTCTGTTGTTTGCAGTGTTGGCATGATTTTTTTGTTCCGTTTCTTTTTCTTTTCCTTTTTTTAAATGTGTTTTTATAGAGTTTTGACTGTGTAACTGCTTTTTGGAGTTCAACCAGGTGCCAAAAAGCAGCTGGACTGATTTAGAAAGAGGAGCCCCAAAACAAAAACCACTGGGCCAAAATTTTTGTTGTTGTTCAGTATGTTCCAATTCACAGTTCATTTTCAACATCCTAAAACTCTTACTGATACACATTCTGAGTACCTTATTTATTAAAACCCTGTAAAACTTCAATTCTTCTGTCTTTTCCTGTTATTCCACCCTGTTTTGACCCTAAAACACACTGTAAAGCAAAACAAGTGTAGAAAAGGAACATAAGCATATACTCAGTGAAGCTTTTATGACACTTCTACAGCCACAAATTGCAAGCAGCCAGTTTTATTGAAATAATGTCTAAGGGGTTAAAGGGTTAAACATGTATTTGTCTTAAGCCCAGTCCAGACCAAAGATTCACTCAAAAATGAAACCAGTTTAGGATGTTACAGGTTGGAGACATGGGTGGAGTCATAGGTGGACTAGTGTTTTTACTGTGGCAGATACATTTCTGTTTGACAGGAGTTCTGGGCCCTGTTCCAGAAAGCGGGTTCAACACACTCTCAGTCTAATTTTAAACTCCAAGTTGACTTACTCTGAGCTGAGAAACACTGAGAATCCAGTTCTAGAAAAGCGGCTTTGAATTAGTTCAATCGACTCTGAGTATGAAAACAAGCATGTCAGTTATTTCACTCCACTCGAACAAGAGGTTCTAATTGAAGCGCACAGGGAATATGAAGTGGTATTTAGAAGAAAATGCAACACTGCTGTAGCTGCTAAGGAGAGAGAAGCATCATGGGAGAAACTGAAGCCCAAGTCAATGTGTAAGTTGGAATACACTAGTCCATTGACATAGTAGCTTATTTGACTTAATTTAAACTATAGCATGTAGGTTAAAGCATCATTCAATTGAATAAAATTGGTGGATAGAATAAAATCTGAGTTGTTTTTAGGTCCAATCCCACTGGAGAAAAACACACATGGAGGAAACTGAATATGAAATATAAAAACATTATTCAGAAAGGTAATGAGATATTATTCTAGGCCTTGATTGTACATCATTTATTCCTGTTTGATAAAGGCTAATATACAAAGTAAATAATCAGTGGCTATTTAAACCCCCAACAAATGCTGTTTTAACACATGTATGTCCTCTAACCGCATATCCTACCAAGTAAATTAATATTTCAGTTCCACTCAGTCAACAGGAAGAGGGCAGAGGCCGTAGAAAACTCTTCTGTTGTAAGTAACCTACTCAATACTCAGATCTTACCACATATGGTAGTTTATAATATACTGAAGCAGATTGTTCTCCTTTATCACTGGAGGAGGAGAATGATGATTGTGAAGATACACTGTCTGCTGCCTCAGAGAGGGATCAGAGGCTGACAGAGGTCAGAGAAGTTTTTTTAGTTTTTTATGTATAGCTAAGAGTAAATCTAAACCCATTCACACTGCATTCTCTTATGGAATTTTGATTTTGACGTGAGAGTGTGACAAGTGATGAGAAAACATTATTGGATAAATAGCTTGTGCATTCTTATCCTTTTTACCAGAGCACAGCTGGCTAACAGCCAGAAATTACAAATTTAAACAGAACACGCCAAAATTTTGAAGGTAATAACCAAAAAGACAACAAAAAAAAAAAGTCACACACTGTTAATTGTGGCTGTTTAACAACACTTTATGTCTGAAATGGAGTAGGAAGAAGCCGAGCTTATATTGTCCTACCCCAAATAGTTAGAAATAGATACATAGATATTCATCAGGAAATGATAGCGCATCTATTCGAGGTCTGAAAATCCTCTCCCAACGTAAACCACTGCGTATTAACCATGCTTCTAAATCTATGAGATTGCATTTGTGCGGACAACCTATGTCTAACGGCACGTTTCACATGGGAGGAGGAGTCAGGTGAAACTCTGGGTTTCTTAAAGAAAGCCTGCCACTGAGCAGGTTATGTTCACGGAGTAAGTTACCATGGTGACAGACTCGGGGTTTGACTTACCTCTCTTTCTGGAATGAAAAGTTTCCCTCATCTCAGGGTTAACATACTCTAAGTTTTCACATAACCTTTCTGGAACACCCCTCTGGTGGGGTTGAGGTACCCTGCAGTGATCTCAGGTGTTTGGTGTGAGACAGTCATAAAACCAAATTTGAGCAGTTGTAGGTTTTCCTCTTTGCAAATAAAATGCAAATAGTGAACTTCAATGACATGAATATTCTGAACAATCAACAGATGTAGTCTGTCCACTAGTGTTGTCATCAAAACCACCAATACCAAAACCAGGTCATGTCCAAGAACTGAGTGCATTAGAGAATGGAAAGCAGTTTGGCTTCTACTTCATGAGTGCTGCTTTTCAAAAAAGGTTAAGACGGTACATTTAACTATTCTATGGTATATAGTATGACATATAAGATCTGTCATTTTCCTGTCTATAAGGAGTGGTTCTGCTGTTTACCTCATGAAACTTTCATTTGTGGTCAAAAACAGGCATAGTAGGCTAAAATGCATGTATTAGATTTCACATGAAAGGGACCAACTTTTTGCTTCTTGTATTTAGTTTCTTCCTAAAATATAAGTCAAACTGCTTCAGCTCAAATAATACTCAAATGGAACCTTAATCAATTCAGATCAGTGTTTGGTGACCTGGAGGGTGTGAAGTTCTGTGCTTCTGTTTAATTAAATGACCAGTTTACCTAAACCAGTCATAAAGCCACCTTATTGTATTTCTAAATGATAATGCATAGGCCTTAAAGTGATGAGCCTTTTCCGTTTCTGAACAGTGAAATGAGTGGTAAAAAGGCAGCCTATAATAACTGTGGATAAATAAGTGTAGTGGAGCAGCTCCCAGTCAGATGCAGTTCAGCAGGTTTCATGATCACACAGCTGGGCTGTGGGGAAGGATGATGAGAAAGAACTAATATATGAATATCTCATATTTCTCTCCCTCAACAATTTCCAGTGAGTTTCCCTCTCAGTCACAGAAAGAGAGCACCGTCTATATAAGCAGTAATAACCTTGAACACATCTTGTGCTTTATTAATACAGCTAAGTCAGGACTGAGCTTATTGGAGGCAGAGCCAGCGACTGATTACCATGTCAGGGAACGTCGGCTCAGCAGCCACAGCGTGAGGCCGTTTTAAAAGGCATATATGCATGTTCACAAAGAACAGAAAATATGTCTACAGTATAGTCTGTCAAATGTCAACCTCATTCTGTATTTTTCATGGTTTAAGTGGCCTTAATGCAGCATGTTTGACGGAGTCTATGATACAAGGGAGATGGAAGTTTGTAGAATATTTGGATCAGATACGGGATGAATGGTATTTTCAGTAGTAGGAGATTAATCCTCACCTCTTCCACATAGGGTTAGGGTTGGAACAAAGACTTAAAGACCACAGTGCATGTATTAGACTTCATCTGAAAGGGAACATTTTCTAATTTCCTTGCGTATTGAAACACAACTTCAACTATGTCAGTCCAAACATGGTTCAAATATATAGTTTTTGTTATTTATTTAGCTTGCAACATATGTTGATAATTTTCTACTGTTTATGTAATCTTTGGTAAACCTTATTTTAGCTGGATCCACAATGCAAGACTTGGAGAAAGGAAAAAGTGCAAACAGAAAAAAAGATTTATTAAGGAATCAGGGAAAAGGGAAGGGGAGAAGAGGAGGGACTGAGGATTGGCGTGGCAAGAGCTGACGTAGCTGTAGCGTAGCAATGACGTGGTTTGGAGGCTGTGGCTCAGTAGACGTAGCTTTGGCGTACCTGGAGACTGTGGCTCAGCAGCTGTAACAGTGGTGTAGCTCAGTGTAGGAGGACAATGGCTTCGTGAGATACAGTCGGCAACAACAGGAACGCCCACAAATGTCACATCCGGTTAGAGCTGAGGGGGAAAAGAAACTGGTTTCTGCCATTAGCCATAATGCCGATGAGTTGCTGTGTAGTCTTTTGCACCACAAATAAACAAAAAAAAAAATCACCAATTTAAGTTTTACATTTTACCAAATAATAAAACAGAACCACAAAGGAGGACAAAATGGCTTCAAACTATCAGAAGAGTGGACGAGTTTGGCAGATTATGGGACCCAACAACAAAACCTGTGTATGTCTGCAGTCAGCACTTCAGTTCAGGTAAGTTTAATATAATGTTAACCGTTTCCAAACAATCGTAGACTACGTCAGGGGTATCAGGAATATTAGATTAATTGTTTAAACACTACTGAACTTTGTATTACATTTGTAATTTGTGTAGATTTCCTCGCAACATGTACAAAAGAACACATTAGTGCCTAAGTAAAAGTAAAGTGTAAAAAAAAAATAAAAAAGTGCTGGCTCTGAAATGTACTCCAATCATAAAATAAAATATAGCCCTCTGAAGGACATTTCTATTGCGTGTTTCTGTGCAAAGCTAAAAGAACCTTACGTCATATTGGACCAACAACAATTAGATGATTGATTGATTTATTGCCAACTTCTGAATCAGTCACCAACTGTTTTGATTTTTATGTTTAATTTATCATTTTGAGTCATTCTTAAGAAGAAAAAAAGTTTTAGTTCAATACATTTGTACTATTTATATGTCATTTATATTTTTTATGCATTTTGTATATTTTCCAAAACTGGAATAAATTTCATTGAATCCCATATTATGATTATAAAGACGTATTTCTTGCTATTCTGCCTTTCACTGGTGTTCTAACATTATATCACATCATCTAGCGACGGTCATCTACTCAATTAAATATTTCTGAATTAAGTTATCACAGAAGCCACCGTAGAATTCAATTGTAGCACGAAGTGCATTTTAGGTTCTTTTGCCGGCAAAGTCTACTCGGATCACCAACCAGTGCATCCTTGGTTTAAGCTAGCACACAAGAACAACATCTGGGTATTCCATGTGTTCTTGGTTTGTGCGAACTTTCAAATGGAACAGTACTTGCACCTAGACTGATGATGTTTCACGAGATCGCAAGAGAAACAACAGACAAGAATGCGTACTGAGAAATGACCAATGCTTCCCACTGCCACTACATGGTGGCATTGGGTGCATCATGGGGAACAGGGAAAAACACAATAGAGAACCAAATCGTAACAGTTTATTTGTTTGTTTGTTGTTGTTTTGTAGTTTTCTTCGAGATGCTACCAAACATACTGCTGGGAGGCAGATCTCCAGAGTGAGGTCGCTCCTTATGTATTCCACTGGGATACAACATATAGACATATACTGTAGGTGTTTATTGACTTTTAATCTGGAGTCCTCCTCAGGTGTGTTTGCCTCTCACAGGTGACCCTTCAGTTGGGTGTGATCCTCAGGTGAGTCACAGTCATTGTCTCCCCTTAAAGCTCCACTGTCACAATCTAATAAACCATCCAATGGTTGCATATGTCCTCATATCAACAATAGACTGTTACTGACTCCCAAAAACTGCTATGACGGTTTGTGTATCTGCTGGTCTTGTCTGTATAAGATAATGGATTACCCCTTCACCCCTTTATCATCAGCAGGAAACATGATTCAAAATGACACATACAGAGTTAAAATGTAGAGAAAAAACTGTTGTATTTAGACTACGACAGTCCCACAGTTAACATTTATTAAGGCAGAACATTCATTTGGCCAGTGTTAAGAAAAGCTCGTGTTAAAAGATGATCTACCTAAAAGATAGAAGATTCCAAATTTGGCCATTTCTCTACTGATAAAAAACAGAACAGACCACCAATTTCAGTCCAGTTCCCATTACTGCATCTAATTTCAGTCATATATATCTCTGTGAACCAATAATATCCTGGAGTTCTTTTTACTATACCCAACAGTCTACTAATGTTTCCAACAGTTTGATTTGTGCTTCAGCAGATAGCTTAGTATAATTTGGTTTAACTTTAACTTTTATGTCAATGATCCGAACACATGGACACTTTTATGCCTATTAACCTCTAATGACTGGACCCCACCTGTCACAACACCTGACTCTGTCACTTGTCAAACAAATCCATCATTTTATTCACTTCAGATATTACCAGGTCATGTCATCATGATGTGATCTGGAATAAATGAGCAACTTCCAGCAGAGAATACACTGAACAAAATGCATGACATAAGCAACATAGAAATGCAACTTATACTCTTAACAATAGGCAACAGCAGCTACCTTTACCTTAGAAATGGAGTTAACTCTTGTCAAGGTAACAACCGACCCCCAGCATGAGCCTGTGTGCTTCTGTGAAGTGTGTGTGTGTGTACCTTTTTTTGTTTGTTGTTGTTGTTATTATTAGCTAACTCCATTACTAAGCTAATAGATCACAGTATTGTGCCACTTGTTGCTGCTGTAGAGGAGCAGAAGAGGGGCTTTGAAGACCCAGGCATTGAGTATAAAGATTTTCTCAGAAAAAGTGACTCAAGCTATCAAAGATGCAAGTGATGAACACACTTTATATCTTAGAATTGGATTTAGCTACTGTCAACAAATGAGCACTGAAACAGACAAAAGCATGCAAGCACATTTAATCTAGGTAGTATAGAACTTTAAAATGTAAAATGAACAATTCAAGAGATATAAACCAAAATCCTGTACCTTACATCCAAATAAGAAAGTCTATTTAAAAGTGTGCACCACTGGGTCTATTTTAACACTGTCTCCCCTGAAAGAGTCACTTTTTCTTTCCAGTGGATGGAAAAAGGAATGAAAGACATACAATGTTGTGACTAGTGGAGCAGCAGCAGACCCCCTCCCCATCCACCCCCCCCGAGGAGCTGGTGGATGATCAGGTTTGTCACTGTGACAGCCAAGTGTGAGCGGGCCGCTGCTGTTGCCCTTTATTAGTGATAACTTGAAATAGAGCAGCACTGAAATCCTGTCGGTACTGACCTTAACCTTGACCAGAGGGAAAAAAAATACTCCTTCAGGAAGAGCAATAGCATCTGTGGATGTGATGGTGCACAGACCTCAAGACTTATTTCCTTCAGTGAAAACTACCATTCTTTACAGAGAATATGAGGATGTTCCGGTCTCAATATCGGAGTCATCGCCTTTTTCAGGTGATGACAGTGATAAGAACATGGGTGAAATGAAGGAAGCAAGGATATCAGCTGTAAATAAAAGGCCATAAGGCTGCAGAATCTAAATGAGATGGTAAACACCTGTTGGCTTGGCCTTTAAATACGGTTTGTCATCATTTCACTGAAACGACATGAAGCTGAAATGGCAAATTAAATGAAACCCAGAGACTGGAAATTGGTCTGAGCGAATGTTGAAGGGAAGCAGAGCTGAGAATGTGGATCTTAAACTGTATCATAGAAGTTGGGGGCTTGAGAAGGGGGTGATTACACAAACTATGCAGAAAATGGAGGTGATTTGTGGTTTTACTGT
>JAPQRQ010000017.1:4269633-4282386 GCA_037367365.1 Apogon talboti
CCCCCACGCCTCCCTTCACCATCTCTCACTAAATACAAAGACGACCTCTGAGACTTGTGTACAGTGTATCTCAAATCAAAATGGGAAGAGCTGCAAGAAATAAAAACTGTCGAGGACTTTACAGAGGCTTCAGACATCAAGCCTGTCTTAAACCTGAGAGAAAAATAAAGATAAGGAAAAAGTATCTTTGGTGCGCTTCATCATGTGTGTTTTGGAGTTAAGGTTACAAATTCCAAATGCAAACTAACACCTCCATTTCCAGTTTAATACATCACAATAGTAAAGAAAATAGCTTCCATGTGTCAACAAATGTGGCAGAGGAATCTATTCAATAATCTTTACTTCTATAAATACAATGAAAAGGACAGTCATGAGTAACATTTAACATAGTTGTTTTGGTTTGTTTTTTTTTAACTTTTTAACCTTTTTACTTTTAGAACTCAAATGCATGTACTTAGCTTGTCTTCACCAGGTCTCTGTATTTTATGTTAACTCTTAAAGACCTAGAAATATTTTTGTGTCAACTTCCAAAATGATTTTTTCTCTACATTTCCTAAGTGATTTATTATGATCCTCTGCATTTAGCATTTTTAAGTTTCAGTGATTCTCAGTGATTTAACATGTTTTCAGTCACAAGAACAAAGTGAAATATGTCAAGTAACCTCTGTTTTGGTGTTGTTGTGTATCATGTGCAGTGAGCACATGCAATCCACTGAGTCATGTCACATTAAACTAGATATTATAACAATAGATTTCCCAGAAATTGCAATTTTCTTGACTTGTAAAATTATCTTTTAAACTGATAAACGTCATTTGTGTAAATGCTGACATAATTTAAATGAGAACAAAAATGGATTTGTCTCTCACAATTGACAACTATTGACGCCTATGAGAAATGCAACAAATAGCTGCTTCTTAAATGAGTTGTGACTACATGTATTGGTGTTTGAAGAAACATTTTATATAGTATGTACAAATATGTAATGCCACATGGCCTTCACAGTGTGCTTTAGGTTATGAATTAAAGGTTATATTTTTAATACTGAGGATAACTTTGTTATTAGAGATACACTATGGAACATAATGTGTAGAAATGTAGCAATTGCATTTTATTTTCCGTGGGTTAAAAGGTACATATCATGCATGTCTTTAAAATTACCTTCTCCATCTGCCTCACTACCTGCCTGTACAAGGCTGTCTACGTAAAGGATTTGGGTTTTCAAAAAAAGTCCAAAGAGCCAGAATTATGCTCAATACTTCAATGTAATGCAACATTAAATGGAACAATAGCTACTGTTAGCTCACAAATGGTACTAAGTACAACACAGGTTTTATTTTCATTTCAGTGAGCACATTAAAAATTCTGGTCGGCATAGGGGGAAAAGTTGGTGTACTGATTAAGTACATGAGTGCAATTAAAAATAACTACGGTATGTGCAAAATCAATGATGTGATTCAGTGTTCACTGAATAAATAGAAGAAATAAGTAAATGACATATTGACTAGTAATGGAATACTACCTTGTATGAAGAGCTGTACAAACTAATGGAAGAACTGTGGTACAGTTTGAAACAGTATCATGTGATCCAGAGACAAAAACTGAAAACAGCTTCAGGTTTTTTTTGACAACTTACCTCCTCAATCAACAGATCTGATCTTTGTTATTATATTATTAAACACTATATCTAGGGGTGTCACCGTTCATGACACATTACAGGCATGACGAATATGACAAGTACATCTGTCATTCAGACTCACACAGACACTCTACAGCCTTTCAGGTAAGTGTAGCAACACTCCAATCCAGCAGGTGGCGGTAAAATCACCACAGCTGCACATGTCACTACGTCTTTACACCAGGTAAATGCAGACAAGACAAACGGGTAAGAGCCCTCTGATAATTCTGTTAAAATGAATGATATATTTGAATGGAAATCCACGAGTAGACATCATGAGCATGTTGTCGATAACAGTGTAATTAAAGTCGAAATATTCAGTCTTTCCATGTGTTCATGACCTTATTTGGGTGTGTTGGAGTCAGTGTTGTTCTGGGAGCATCATGGCATTAAAAGGATATTTTAGCAAAGTGTACTGCATGGGAACAAAATCTAATCATATCGCAATTTGATCCAAATTCAGAGTCTTTCTATGGCGTTTCTTTTTTTTCTTGTGGGTGATGCAGGTGGTCATGATGGACCGGTCCTTCAGTTTTTCTCCCGTAAAAACACCCTTCAGTATTTGCCGACTGAGCTGGATGGTGCAGTAACAGCCACGAGCAGACAAGTGCTGTCGCCTCATCCTCAATCACTGAGAATTCATTTGTGGGAGATGGAGGAAGTCTAATCATCCTCCCAGGATCACCCGTGGATCCTGTTCTATTCACACCAGTGGCATCTGCTCCAGCTGTGTGAAGCATCACACTCTCTCATGGCTCCACAACGCTTTCTTTGCCCCATTTTCCTCTCACTCCTGTCAAAATACTATGTAATTATGTTGAAGGTTCCAATTTCAGACAAGAGGCTTATGTTTGTTTCTGTCTTTCAAGTCCCAGCTGCTCAGCTAATGCCTTATAAAATGCATGAAGTACCACAGCAAATATTCCGTCAAGTGATTCTTAAAGCATAAAAGATGAAACCCTCAGAATAGTTGGATGTTAAGGGCTTGAATCCATTCTGAAATGCACAATTAGAAAGTCTTTCACACAAATAAAGCTAAAATAACTGCATGAAAATCCATCTATCACTGTTGCTATACAGTAAACAAACAGAAAAAAGACATATTATGAAGAAAGGCTTGAAGGCCACATTTTACAAGTAAAAAATCAGAGGTGTAGCATGTGAACAGGCAGGATAGGAAACTGCTTTGCCAAACAAACTTTATTCCACAGCAACATATTTTTAAATGTCAACCACAGGCACCATTTAGTTTTCACAGTATTGATATTCCACACTATCAACACTGAGGCCAGTGTGTTGAAGCAGATGCACCCACGGCTACCAAACCATTTACCATTATATCTACACAGACCATATCACTCACCGAGTAAAGGGTGAAATTCAAGATCTTTTCAGAAATGTCCAAACAAGGTCAGAACTGTCACAGTTTGGTGTGAATCAACAACACCAAATCTCATAAGAACCTGCGGATATGAAATGCTGCTACTTCAGCATAGTAAAAATTACAGCAATGCTTTTATTTTCTTATCACATTCTTTGACTCTGAAAATGGCTTCTTACTGGTCGTCACCCTCAGCCTATGCAGGGCGACTCACTCCTCCCTCTAGTGGACACATTCGCAGTGACACATCAGCCCATGGCTGTGAATAAATTCAGTTCATCAGTTCATGTCTCTGCAATGCAATATGCCCACATCTGTGATATAACATCACAGCTGTTTATTCTAAAGATTCTAATGTGTCTATGTTCTGTTTCATTTTTTAAATTAAAAATACAACGTCCACTCATTGTTCCAGCTTATTAAAGCTTACTTTTATGAACCCTTCTTAGAATTAAATAATTATATAAAACTATATTAGTCCACTAGAAGCAGTGGGCTGCCACTGAAGTGTCCTGGGGTCAGCATACAACTGATAATTCTTACCATTCTTAGTGGTGTACTGATTAGTGAACAGACTTTGATATACGGTAAGAATCAAAGTGTATTAAATCCTTCACACTAGCAGCATCTTGACACATGTAATCTCAGACTGATGTGTGAAAATAGGCATCCTTAGAGACCCCAGCAGTGATATATGTCACCTCTCCAAAAACTCTTTTGCTCCCTGCCTTCACAGACCCCTACAGTTTTACCATGACTACTTCATGTATCTCCATCACCAGTTCCCACGGTTATTCTCCCCATTCTTCCTGCTCATGCCTCAGCTCTTATTGCCTCTATCCAATTTTGTCTCCTTAGAGGCTAAGGTACTTGTGAGCTTTTAAAACGTTTTTTGGGTCCTTTACTCTTAAACCAAAATTTTGGATTCTGATGCTAAGTTCAGGAGACAGGTGTTACTGAAGGATGATTACCTTGGCCTATCTGCACATTTGTTTTATGTGGAAGTGTGCTAGTGCTGGAGACAGTTCAAGCTGACCCATTACCATGGTGAGTTAAGCAGGAAAAAATCAGGCCCATTTGTTTCTAAACCCTGGTCCAATTTTTATTTGGAATCATTTCAATGTAACACAAACCAGCAGATTAGCCAATATAAGAAGCTTCATTCATATATATCAAATAATGATCAGAAAACAGCAAAGGTAAGACAGCATTTCTCATCATCTCTTCATAATTCAGTGAGTTTATTGGTATAAATAATCCTTGTACTGTTGGATCTGCTTAGTGTTACCTTAGTGCTGCAAAGTTTCTTTTCTCACTGGTCTGTTGTTTTATAAAATTATTCCTGACATACGCTCATCTCAGACTGTTAGACTGGTTTACAGATT
Source organism: Apogon talboti (assembly GCA_037367365.1). NCBI lineage: Eukaryota > Metazoa > Chordata > Actinopteri > Kurtiformes > Apogonidae > Apogon > Apogon talboti. The sequence goes on from JAPQRQ010000017.1 coordinate 4,274,076, forward strand.
TGCCCATTTAAATACTTGTTTGAGTTGCTCTGATGTCCCACAATTGGTTTTAGTAAGCAGTTAGCTGACATTCATTTCGTAACACAAATGTATAGCATGTGTATTGCTAAAAGTGTTGTGTATTATTACCATGACAACACAGATGTCACTGCACTCTTAAAAAGAGTATCAGTTATTGTGGAACATTTTTCTTGGGGAGATGGCAATAGCTTGTGTTAAGTATATTTCTTTGGACATTTCCTTTATTTGTGATGGTGGAACGGTACAGAAAATCTGGGAGAGATGGGGAATGATTCAGCAAAAGACCCTGGGCGAGGAATCAAACCCAGGTGGACCAGGAATCAACCAAAGGTGGACCAAGAATGAAACCCAGGCAAGGACATTCAGATCTCAGCCAATGTGATAATGCTGTACCAGGTGAGCCACAGTTAACCCCTCCCTCCCTCCTCCCCCACCTGGCCCAGTGGATCATAAGTATTGTTTTTGTACAATGATTTGGCATCTGTAGAATATATGATTCATGATGCCAAATATGCCATATCCATGATAAACTAAGTATTATTAGTAATAATCAATCTTGGCATCAGCATTTTAAATCATTTCCCAACTTGATCAGGATTGTCCTTACGCATCACTCATCATGTGATATCTTTCCAGCAAATTGCGCTTGATGAAAACTACTCACAAGAATTGCCCTTAACTAATATTTTCTTTATTAATCAGTAATATAAGGTATTTCATAATAAATACACTAACTTGAGGGCTAGTATAATATTTACTTGGCAGGTATTTATCCAGTGGAAAAATATAATAGTGTCTTAATCTCTTGGTCTGACTTGCATTTGATGGTTTCCTTCCAAATATGATCTTTTGAAGCCTGTGGTCGTACACTTCAACATGACACTGACCCACACCATACTGAACAGCAGATCTGCACAAACTCATACATACGTTCAGATGTCCCTTCAGTGCCATGTGCTTCTCAACTGCTGATATCCAAGGCTGATGTGATGGAGTCTGAGTGGATGTGGTTGGCTATGGAGCACTGGGCCCAGGACATGAATAGTTTATAGTTGGTTAATGTAGATTATTGACAGGCAGCCATGAGATGACCTGAACTCTCTGGTCTGTGTGAAGGTGGATGTTTGGAAGAATGAATGATAAAGATAGAGGTCAGATTTGAAACACAACACAGTTTTAACTATTCACACCATGATTCTATAAGTTCTTATGACTTATGATTCAACCTGACCAAAGCCACATGGAAACGTGAGTTATAGGTTGATATTATACCTCTGCCATCTTTAATTCCACTTTATAAACTGATGCAAACTCATCCAGTGTCTGTGAGCTGGTTCTGAGAGTGAACTGAAATGAACTGAAGCCAATAAGTCTCTGGAAGGTCACAACAACTCTGTTAAATATCAGACACTCACATTCAGTGGGAAATGGCTGCTGATAATGTAAATTTTAACACATGATTTACTCAGCTGACTATGCAAAAGCACTGTGATGGTCCTTTAAAAACTCAATCTAGATATAAACAACTCACCAACTTCAGCCAAATGTATTGAAGTTGAAGTTCACAGGACCATAAAATTAAAGTACATGAGAAAACTTTGTCCATGTGTGAGTTATTATCAATAATGAGACATTTAATATTTGATATTTGCATGCCTGTTTGCTTACATGAAGTGTGTATTGTGTTTGGTCATTTGGTGACTCACTGTAGCTACCGTTGTATTTACTGTAACATAGTTGAATATGGAATGTGTAAGTAGGGTTCTTCAGATCTCTCCACAATGTATCTCTAAATGAAGGGTTGTCTGTAGGTCATATCGTCACATTTGGCACAAATATTTACTTGGCCTTAAAGACGAATTGAAACAATTTTGGTGCATAAAAGTCAAAGGTCAAAGTCATTGTGACTCAAGTCTCTCCATTCTTATGAGTATGATATCTTAGGTACACCTTAAGGGAAATTCTACAAATTTGGCATAAATGATGAACAGATTAGGTTTCAGTTTTGGTGTCAAGGGTCTGTTTGGTGTCATGTCTGTCTGTCTGATCTCAACATGAAGATTAATGTTATAAACAATATAGTATAGTAGTGTAAATGTGTAAATGTATTATTTGATATATTCTAGTTGTGCTAATGATTCATAATAATTTGTATGTACTACTTTTACAAAAACACAATTGCAAAGTGCTTCACAAACATGGTTAAATACCTGTAAATTACAACCACACCTGTGTGATTTCAGACATTACAGGAGGAGGTGTGTGCTTGTTTGCTTCTTTAAAGTGGGAGTTCTATCCTGCTTTTCATAAATCACAAAAAATCTGCACAGGCTGTTAACATGGATATATATGGGAAACGAAAACACAAATTTAGTATGAAGATAATTTTGTGTCTTTAACAAGAAAAAAAAGGCAAACAAAAAAACAAGATTTGAAAACAAAAATGAATGTTTAAGCTTAACAAAATCATGTTCTCATTTTCTTTCATTTCAAATCTGAAACTTCTGCTTGCAGGCCAAAATATTTTGTCATTTTAAAAGTTTTGTTTTCAGGTCCAAAGGTTTTGGACCTCTAAATCTTGTGCAAATCCAAAACTTTTGCTTCCAGGTTCAAGTTGTATTTACTTCAAAAATTGTTTGTTGAAAAGTTTTGCAGATCAAAATCTTTTGCGAAGCAAAAACTTTTAATTGCAAGTTCAACTGAACGTGATGGGCGGGATCTACACGAGCAGAAGGGGTGGATTTCTAGTGGTAGCTTGCTTCGGATTGACAGTGTGGTTGGTGCCTGAGCAAGGTCCAACTGCGACATGGGCATTCCTGATAGCTTTTCATTAGCCAATCAGAAAGAATTTACACAGCACTCTTGGATCGACGTCATATCCGCTTTTTGCTTCTACCTGTCCTCAGTAAAAGTACACAGTAAAAGCGTTGGTTTGTTCCAGGTTACGTCTGTGTTACGCGCACTGTGCATACGCTCCGGGCCCCATTCTCTCTCATTATTGTTGTCCCTTCAGGTTCTGATTGGCTGGATCCAACGGCGCAAGACTACAAAGCTTGGAGGCATCTCGCTCGCTGGTCTCTCTCGCTCATCCGCCGACCTGCCACATACCAGCCACAGCCCGGTTCTTTTGCCACATCGACTTATCTACGTCTTCTAGTTTCCTCAGTAGTTTAGAGCAGGGTTGTTGTATTTTAGTTTAGTTATCTCTCCTCCTGTGTTGCTGGGCATCCTTACTCTCTTTTGGTGTTATTGTGAGTTCTTTTTCTGTAAATTAAATTATAATTTTTGAGCACCTTATCCTTTGGTTGCCCTTTTCTGTTCTGGTCTTATTAGCCTCTAGACCAGGGGTAGGCAAGTTCGGTCCTAGAGAGCCGGTGTCCTGCATGTTTTAGAAATGTCCCTCTACCAGCACACCTGGTCGCCATTACATTGTTATCAGGCTTCTGCTGAGCTTGGTGATGAGCTGATCATTAATTGAACCAGGTGTGCTGGAAGAGGGAAATATCTAAAACATGCAGGACAGCGGCTCTCTAGGACCGAACTTGCCTACCCCTGCTCTAGACGTACCATAACATAAATTGGGGGCTCATCCTAAGCACATCTCCTCTAACCCTGGTTATTATTTCTAGGATTTTTTTTTTGTTTGTTTGAGCTGTGTTTAGTTTGGTTAGTCTGTATGGTTTCATCCGTCTAAATATAATGAATTATAGTGCTGCGCGCTCAAGACCTAAATTCTTGTCTATTCTACATTCATTTGTGGTGTTAGGATTTTTTTTATTAGGATTAATTTTTATTAGACATGTTTGGTATTTTTTTTGGCTTGTCCCTTTGTTCTCTTTGGCGCCACTTACTTGACCCACTGACCTACTTTTGTGTTGTCAATGTGCCCGAAAGTGGGAGTGTGCATGCCAGTGAAACATGGGTTTTTTATTTTTTGGATCACTTTTCCCCTTTTTTTGTGGCATGTTTATAGTCCGTGCTGGAACTCTGGGTAAGTGAAGTGTTTGTGTCTTGTGCACTGTATTACCTTGTTTAGCGGCCAGGGTCCTCTTGTTAGGCTGAAGAGGTGTTGCTCCGTTGGGCCTCACCTATGTGTTTCTATTTTGTAGTGCCTTGGGGATGCGGTTGCGTGTTCATGATTAACTCTGTGTTCTCAGATACACCTCCGTGGAAACGTGCAGGGTGGTCTGTATGGATTGCCTCCCAAATCCACTGGTTTTCAGTGCTTGAAATCCTGCCGCACAACCACGTGAAAAGCCGGGTCTACTTAAACAGGTGAGCGCCCCAGTTAGGTAGGTATAGAATAGAAGAGGTGCATTGGCCTGCTGGGTTTTGTAAGTGCACATTTTAGGGTTACCACTTCACTTTGCAGTATATTTCTGACTTACGGCATTTTTGCTGCATTTCGCTGTGGCTTACCTATTTGTGTTTTTGCTGTGGGCTGGCTGAGACTTGACGCGATCTTTTCATCCTTTTACATACTTTTTCTTATTTTGAATGCATATTATTCAACCTTGTGTTTATGGAGTTCACTTTGGATGACTTTGTGGCTCATCCGAGCCTTGAAAAATTAAGCCAAAGCAAAAAGGATTTTCTGCTCTCTTGCCACCTATTTTAAGGTGCCTGTATCTAAGCAGGACAGTAAAGACATGATCAGAGCTCAAATACATGCTGCCCTTGCAGAAATGGATGTTCTCCCTCCTGTCAGCTCTGCTACCCCCCGTTCAGCTGCATCACAGGATGTTGAGCTGTGTAAACTTGAATTGCAGGTGGAGATGCAGCGCTTGGAGCTCAGGGAAAAAGAGATAGAAAAGGAGTTTGAGCTGTGTAAATTGGAATTGCAGGAGTCTACTAGACGTGAGTCAGTCCGTTTGAGTGTTAGGCAGTCTGGTGGTGGTTTTGGAGAGGCAGAATTTGACGTTAATAAATGCATTCACCTAATCCCGCCTTTGTCAGAGATCGATGTTGATAAATATTTTGTTTGGTTTGAGTGGGTGGCACAAACTTTAAAGTGGCCACAGGATGTTTGACCTCTATCACTGCAGTGTGTCTTTACTGGTAAAGCCCAGAAGGCTTGCGCTTCTATTTCGCCTGAAGACAGTCTGGACTACAGTAAGGTGAAGGCTGCAGTTTTACGCTCCTACAAGCTGGTTCCGGAGGTGTACAGGCAAAAGTTTCGCTGTCACAGAAAAGCCGAAGGCCAGAGCTATACGGAGTTTGGGCATGAGAAAATAACACTCTTTGATTGCTGGTGTTCTGCAAATGATGTTAAAAATTTTGACCAGCTTCGTGACCTTGTTCTAATGGAGGAGTTCAAGAATTGTTTACCAGACAAAATAGCAATTTGCATAAATGAGCAGAAAGTAACTGATGTGTCTGCTGCTGCTGTATTAGCAGATGAATATGTGTTGACCCACAGAAAGAGCTTTGACAAGCCTAGTTTTCCTCTGTTGCAGCGTTGTCCTTTCACACAACCCAGTAATGTGCAGGTATCCAGTGCCAGGGACAGTGCCAAAGAGCGACCCATGTGCGCATACTGCAAAAACCGTGGCAATGCGATTAGCAACTGTTTTCTTGTGATTAAGAAAAATAAACCTGAAGCGGTAGCATTGCTTAATCCCCCCTCAGTGCCATGTTCTGACAGTGTGGATCTGGACATTTAGTCCCCTTTTATCATGAAGGGCGTTGTTTCACTGCCTGATGGCTGTGTAAAGGTGCCAGTTACCATTTTACGCGATACCACTGCCTCAAGGTCTGTTATTCTTAAAGGTGTTTTGCCCCTTTCTGACAGAACCTCCTTAAAATGTAGCAAGTTGGTGCAGGGATTTGGTATGCAGTTTAGTAATTTGCCCGTGCACTTAGTTGAGTTCGAGTCAGATTTGGTGTCTGGTCCTGCTGCAGTGCCTGCGTCCACTGATTTTCCTATTAAAGGAGTTGATTTCCTCTTGGGGAGTGATTTAGCTGGGAGTAAAATATTGGTGAACCCTGATGTCACTGCTGTGCCCCTAGTCTCATGAAGTCCAACAGTGTTCCCTATTTGTGCTGTGACGTGTGCTATGTCCAAATATAGTCATGACACGCGCATTCACAAGTATGATTTTGAGGGTAGCTTTATGGAAAACACTGGTTCAGAGTCCGGTTTGGTCGGTGACGTGAACCCCTCTGTGCGTCCCCTGCCCTCAGCCTCTGATCCACCTACATCTGGTAAAGGCGATGCGCACAGTGTGTTTCAGGCTGCGCAGGAGTCACAGGGGCTGCCGACAGGTTTCTCTGGTGTGTGCTTGTCTAGGGAACATTAAGTTGCTCAGCAGAAGCATGATCAGTCCCTCACTTCATTGTTTGAAGCTGTTGTTGATGAGGAAAAGCTTGCTGACATGGCTGCTGGCTATTTTTAAAAAAAATATATTCTGATTCGTAAACAGACTCCACCGTACGCTGGTGTACATGACAAGTGGAGCATTATCACACAGATTGTTGTCCCAAGTAAATTTCGACCTGATATTCTTAGTCTAGCACATGAAATTCCCTTAGCTGGTCATTTGGGTGTGAATAAGACTTATAGTCGTGTTCTTTGCCAGTTTTTTTTTGGCCTGGATTGAAATGGGATGTTAAGGTATACTGTAAAACCTGCCATACCTGTCAGATCTCTGACAAATTAAACCCACCCATCCCGCCCTACCCATTATATCCTTTTCCAGCTGTGGACTCTCTGTTTGACCATATTATTGTAGATTGTGTTGGTCTGTTGCCCCTCACTAAATCTGGCAACCACTTTCTGTTGACAATAATGTGCGTGTCGACACGTTTCCCTGCGGCCATGCCAATGCGTAGGATCACCGCTCTGGCTGTGGTTAAGGCTCTGGTTAGGTTCTTTTTGCTGTTTGGACTCCTGAGGGTAGCACAAACTGACCAGAGAAGTAATTTCATGTCACGTGTGTTTACACAGGTCGCAAAAGAATAGAATATCACTCACTGCTTTTCGAGCACATACCACCCAGAGAGCCAAGGTGTGCTTCAAAGGTTCCACCTGATGCTAAAAGCGATGCTGCATGCATATTGCCTTGAGTTCGAAAAAGATTGGGATGAGGGTGTTCATCTTTTGCTGTGTGCAGCTTGTGAAACTGTGCAGGAGTCTACTGGTTTCAGCCCTGCGGAGTTAGTGTTTGTGCACAGTGTCCGCGATCCCTTGAAGCTACTCCAAGAAACCTGGTTGGGTGATTCCAAAGCTCAGAACGTACCTGACTATTTTAGCTCCTTCCGTTTTAAGTTACACAGAGCTTGTGAATTAGCTAGAAATAATTTGTCTGCTTCTCAGTCAAAGATGAAGGGCTGGTTTGATAAGGGTGCAAAAATCAGACAATTCAGTCCGGGTGTGTTTCTGTCCGTCCCTGCTGCCAGCCTTCAGGCTCACTACAGTGGTCTTTATGTCATCCAAAGGAAAGTCAGTGATAGGGACTACGTTGTGTGTACCTCTGACCATGCCAGACATAGCAGACTATGTCACATTATTATTGTTAAACCTTACCTTGGTTTACCTTACCTTGGCGAGCAGTTGGTCGAGCCCAGCTCTGATGGCAGTCCAGTTCTGGTCCTGTCCACAGCTGATGTTACTCTTGACCTGTCTCTGCCTCTGTCCAGTGCTTTCCAGGTGCCTGATTGTCCACTGTCGCTGTCCAGTGCTGACGTACTCCCTGGTGCGCGGGAGTCGCTGTCCGGTTCTGATGCTGGTTGTGAAGTTGAGGGACCTTCTTTAGAGGCAGTTGGAAGCCGGTTAAGAAATTCAGAAATGCTTGCCAGTCTTGATAACTGTTTTTTGCACGTCACTGAGGGACAGTGCATTAATATTCTTAACTTGGTCACCTCCCATTTGTCTTTGTTTTCAGATGTGCCATTCCAGACTCACGTCCTCCAACACGACATTGACGTAGGTGACAACACGCCTATAAAACAGCACCCATACCGTGTGAACCCTTAAAAAGGTCAGCATCTTCAGAACCAAGTTGACTACATGATATCTCACGGTATTGCAGAACCTAGTACAAGTTCATGGAGTTTGCCCTGTCTGCTTGCCAAAAAGTCAGATGGTTTAGAATGGTCAAGGCAGACAACCATCCACCAGGAGCTGGGGTCTTCTCGAGGTTTCTGCCTGTTAAAAGGAAGTTTTTCCTCGCCACTGTTTGCTCCTGGAGGATTCTATTGAGTTTCTGTAAATTGGCTTGAGAGTCTGGTTTAGATCAGATCTACAATATATGTAAAGTGTCATGAGATAACTTCTGCTATGATGTAGTGC
>JAPQRQ010000017.1:4282486-4296129 GCA_037367365.1 Apogon talboti
AGTCATAAAAGGGTGACAAAATAAATTTTCCATTTGAACAGTTCCCTCCTGCTTCAAGAAGTGGGCTGAATTACTGCAGGAATTGTTATACTTTTTTTTTTTTTTTTTTTTTAAACAAAACAAAACAAAACAAAAACAACAATTTAACACAGAAAGAACATTTCAGTTCTTTTTTATTTTTTTTTTTTATTTTTCTCAATTTACTGATGAAGAACTCAGATTTTCTTTATTTCATTATAAAATAAGATGAAACAGCACTAATTCACTTCAGACTTTCAAACGGAGTGTCTTTCTGTGTGGAGCGTCCACTGGGTCTATTTAGGTTCTCTGGCTTCCTCCCAAAGACATACACCTTAATGGGTTAACTGGTCAATCTAACTGAGAGTGAATATGAAAATAATATAAGTGAAGGGTTCGTCCATATTTATCAGTCCTGTGCTGAACTGGCGACACATCCAGGGTGAACCTTGCCTTCAGGTAGGTCTGATAGGATCCACTCCCCACTAAGCAATTCAGAAAATGAATGAATAAAAGGAAAAACTAAAAAAAAAAAAAAGTACTTGGGTACAGTAATTACATGATGTATTTGTACTTAGATACTTTGCATGTCTTCAGTCTGGGGAAACTACAGTATAAGCCAACCACAAACATGGTGGAGCCAGAGGTTGAGCGATCTCCATCAGCTAAATCACTGCTAATCAATCCCAATAAGCTGAGGGCATCATGGGAACATCCCTCCTCCTTCACACTCTAGCTTTAGATATCAAATGCTAATTAATTCCTAATATGTGTTAGAAATTGCCTAATTAGCACATATGCCTGCTACTCAAGTCTCCATTTGGTTTTCACACAGGATGAGTGAGCTGTTAATGATGCTCCGTTCAGTCTGCCACGACCCAGACACTGTTCTTTAATTACGAGGCCTCTGACTGTACACGCATCATCATTACAGCTCAGAGACAGAGCGACAACTCATCTGCTCCGACTGCAGCCTCAGCAGCGTCAGCTCTGTTTAGTCCTTCTGTCACTTCTCACACTATTTCTGGCTTTTCATGGGCCTGAAAAGTGACACACTAGTTTGAATTAGTTCCAAAACTCCATATGATTTTTTCATAGATGTTAAATATATGACATACAGACATCTAAGGTGTTAATGAGCACTATGGCTGTCAGAAATCTGAACTGAGGATAACCTTACTTTTACCTCATCTCCTATTTTGGTGTTTTTCCTTCAAACCTGAGGTGTACCTTGAAATTACTGCTGAATAGCAAATAGAGGTGGAAAAATCCACCCACAATTTACTGCAGCAGAAGACACATATACTTGTATTAATACAGACTGTGGAAGTAGAAGTACTGATTCAACTTATATACTGCAGTAAAAATGGCTGAAACACACTGAATGTATAAAAGTCAAAAGATGGCCTTTGAAGGACATTTCTAATGGTTCCATCTTGTTGCGTCTTTTTCATTATTTTCACCTTGTTGCATCATTTATGTTGGTTTTGTCTAATTATAGACATTATGGATATTATCTATTTTATGCAATTAGTGATGGAGGAACAATGATTGCTGAATTACTACTAGTTTATGATTTGGCCCTGACCATGTTGGCTTCTTGGATCTGGAAGTGACCGTATTTGGACAAACGGGGCAGAGCTGCAGGAGCATGGGGGGGTCATTTTTGAGGTATCCTGGGTGAGCTAATGCTAAATGCTAAGTTACTGACTTGGTAAAACAGTAAAGTTGATTGATAACTGCATAATATCTTGTTAGTCAAACCTGTTAACCACAATTGCACTCTGGTTATATGTTTTAACACACAGACACACACCCTCACACCACAGTATCACTAACCCCTCTCCTCATCTGTGTTAGCTTCTCCTATTTGTTCCCATGTCCATGCACTGACCTGAAACACTGGAAAAATGGAGGTCAACATCACCAACATCCAAAATTGACTTGTCAACCCTAATTTGACCTTGAAAACAAAGATCAATGTCGACGCCCAAAGAACTCTTCCAAGAGCTTCACAAGTTGCACCCAAATACCAAACATGAAGGAGATTAGATGATTTGGTGAAGAGTAATTGCACTGACACTGATGGACTGACAGACAAACATATGCAGCAGAGTACAACCCTGATGGTTGATGGGTAAAAATTACTATCTCTGGTCACTGACCACCTTTCATTTCTTTCCCCATTTTTTTGATGGAGCTCTCAGATCTACTTTAATGCATCCACACAATGTTCTTATCCTTTCTGACCACACCTATGTAGGAAACAGGAAAAGAACCATTTTATATCATTGTATAGAAGAGGGTCTTTAACTTCACAGGGTGTTTTAGGCATTGAAAACTTTTGGAAATGCTGGTTTATACCATTATGTGCTCAATCCTAATGATAACCTGAATCTAATCTAACCATGAACCAACTTGACATCACATTAGTATTAATATACAACATTAAGGTTGTTTTCAACACACCTGACTCTCTCACTTTTTAATAACAAACTACATTAATTTCACATCATTTGATGGTAAGCTCAGCATATGTAGAGGGTGGCTTTAGAATCACACTGTGCCAAGCATTCCTCTACAACATCATCCATCATCAAAGAATTCAATACTACTGACAACAGGAACTGATAAGAACCAAATATGAGATTATTCATAAGGGCTTTCTTCACTGTGGTATCATTTTCTCTCATCATTTATGACTAAAAAGATGGTCCATCCTGATAACCCTCTTCCAATTTGAAGAAAATATATATATATTTTTTAATTAAAGGTAGAGGATGGTTTTCTCAGAGCTGTCACTAACTGATGTCCTTAAAATGATAATGGATTTGGATGTGGTGGATTACATGTTACTGAGGTGGTGTTTGTGTTTTTTTCATGTCCTCATACCCGATAGGACTCTTTGTCCACCGGTCAGTTTCAGCCCCCTTTGTGGATGTGGAATGAAAAGTCTCAACACAGTGTGAAATGTTCCAAACAAAGTCTCCTGTCTTGCTAATGTTTCTACTGAGAGGCAACACAAAGGATAGATTACCTCTTTTTCTCTCTCTTTTTTTTTTTTTACAGCAGTTTAAACAGCAGCGCTCTGACTTATTTGATCTATAATCCTGCCATAAGAAAGCAGTTTTTCCTTACAAACAGAAAGATGCTCTGATTTTTATCTGGACTCCTGGCTCATCTGGGTTTCTTCTAATGTACCTTTTCCTGTTCAACAGGCAGATGAGGATCATTAAAACCCACTAAAGTGCATATGTGATTTTGCGGGGGAACTTTAGCGTCACATTAAAATGTGTATGTCTTCACTGGTATCTGTTCCTTATGAGCCACTCAGTGTTTGTTTCATGCTATCTGAATGTGTTCATGTGGGACCATGCAGTTAAACACAATCTCACAAATACAGGAAATCACAAGGGGAGTTTGATTTAGTTTAACCTGAGAGTAATATGCTCCCAGTGTGAAACAGCTGGATAAATGAAGTGAGGCTGCGGTTCAGAGTCTTCAGTTGGGATTGCAGAATGCAAAAGCACTGGTGGGAGTTCTGCACTGGTGCCTATCAATGAAGGAATCACTATTCTTTTCCAGCCGTACACTCTTTGTTGTAGTTGTACACAGCTGTGCATGTGGCATGTTTTATATAGAGATAAGCACTTGCTAGATGTACCCATCTGCACTCACAATCACATTACCATGATGACATTACAGGGGCCATTCTACAGTCTCTGGGGACCTGGGCAAAAATTCTCTTGGGGCCCTTCCAACCAGTCTTCATTGAAATGCAGTGTTGGGAGTAACGCATTCCAAAAGTAATGCATTACAGTAATGGATTACTTTTTGCTGTAACGCAGTAGTGTAAGGCATTACTAATCAATTTTCAGTAATATTTTTCTCAGTACATGTTCAATAGCATTTGTGTTACAACACACTTTTCGCCCAAAATTTAATCACATGAAAAAAACAAAAAAAAAAACCAAACAGCAAGACCGTGAGACCTTAGGGAATCAAAAATGCAGCAGGAAAGTTTATATTTCCTGTTGGTGTTCAGCCAATGGGTTAGAATGGCAGAAGACTACACTGGCCACATGGACGTATGCTCATTACTAACCCTAACCCTGGTTTCAAGAAGATAATTAGCATGATGTGTTATTTGTGCTGTGATTGTTTATGATGTTTTGTTCATGTTTTTTTTTTTTTTTTTTTTTAGTTTAGTTTGTTGTGGATTATTGTTGGGTATTATCATTATATTGTATCATTATATTTATCATTATTGTTGTTACGGTTGTTATTGGCACTATTATTGTTCATATTTTCCTGTGTGAGGGTCTTTGCCACCTTTCTTCTTCTTCTTCTTCTTCTTCTTCTTCTTCTTCTTCTTCTTCTTCTCCCTTCGCCCTCACCTTCTTTCTTCTCCTTTTCTTCTCTTTCCCCCTGTTTCTTCCTGTCAGGTCCAGCATCAAAATGCGGTTCAACAAAAACCCAAAATAAAAACAGTGGAATATCAAGGGGAGCCTTATGTAGTTTATAAAGGCCCCCTTGGCAAAGCAAATTTCTTCAGCACAACAATGCAGCCAGACCACCATTCTGTTGATGATGCTAGACAAGACAAGTAAAAAAAAAAAAAAAAAAGAAAATCAGAATGCCTGTTAGTCAGAAAAGGGTTAGGGTTAGGGTTAGGGTTAAATTTATCAACTGAATCCAAACTAATTTTCTGGCTAATGGGCCTTCTGACAACAAGGTGGGCACTGAAGTCAGCATATACTGTCCTGGAAGTACAGTATGGCTTGTCAGCAGGCAGAGTAGACGACTGTTTGTGCCCACCCCCACCCCCGGAGGCCAACAAAGCCTGTTCCACTGCAGTGTCTCTTAGAGTGACAACTACAGCAAAACCAATGATGCCTAATGCCATCTCTGTAGGAACCTCCCCTACTCCACATTGTCACTCTCAACTAGTCACATTCTGACGTTTAGTCTGGATGTTGCATTTTGACATATAGTTTCCACCCTGGGGTATGAAAATGATGTCTTGACAATGCTGTGGACACTAGTTTGTTTAGGTTTAGGCATAAAAACAACTTGATAAGTTTGGAATAACAGTTGAGGTTAGGAAAGAACTAAAACTTCCACTGTGGGCCGTGGTGATAGACGGCTCATTTGAGACACCTTCGGAATCTTATTAGACAAATGAAAGCTCTTCCATTTTCAAAGGAAACACATGGTGTGGGGTATGGCAGCCTACACATATGTGGCATTCAGGAAATGACCAAACACTGATTTATGTACTCCCTGTTTTCTCAACATGAGTTCAGGCGTAATTAGGGGAAATATTTCCTGTGCACACCCACACCCTCAGGTCTGTTGAGTATATCCGGTCCAATGACAGAGAAAGAGTCTATAAAAACACAAGCTCCATAAGAGGATGCTGTTTTCCCGCTGCACCCTATGAATGCACATGTGGGGTTATAATTAGACCCAGGTATGTGCAACATATGGTGAATTTTGAGTGATTGCTGGTAGATATACAGTGTTCCATGGACCTGTGAATATGTATTCTATAGAGTGTGTCAGGCTCCTGCAGTGATAGTTCTCTGTATTTTATTGAGATGCCACAATGGAGTTCTTGGCTATGTTGGTCCACTGTGTGTCATCTTGCAGAAAAACAGAAGTTTTGCTCTGTGAGCAGTCAACCACAACAAAGCTATGACTGTCCTTAACCTTGGAGCATCCACCAGCTTACTAATGATGTATTTTAGAGTTAGGTTTACGTAAGAAGTCTTACATTTAGATGGTTGAGGTTAGACCAAATATGCATCTACTAGACATTATTTTGAAGACATTAAACATTAAATATATTCAAGTTCCTGCATTCAACTTGTGGTTAAAACACAAGCTAAATGAGGTCAGTTTTTAACATCCCTTCACAACACAAACCCTAACGCGACTCATTGAACAATCTAACAAGCTTGGGTTAGAGTTGGGACAGAAGTGTAATGCTAACATTTATGTATTAAACTTCACTTGAAAGGGAATGTGTTGTAGATGCAGACATTTTAAGGAAACAACTTGAATTATGACAGCTTAAACATGGTTCAAATGCAACCCCAACTTTAACATTAGATTAGTGAAGTCGAGGAGGTAGACACATCAAGCTTCAAAAATTGGGTCGTTTTTCTTCCATCTGTTGGGATGTTGCAATCCATAAAAGAACAAATATAGTGTATGTGACCAGATCATAAAGGATAGGACTGGACACAAAGAAATATAGATTAATGGTTCTTTAACACTCCGACTGACCGCAAACAAGGACAATTGTCTCATTTTGAGGCAGATGTTTGTCACAGTCAAATAAAAAATAGAACAAATACTGTTTCCTTTCTTTTCTAACTATCTTAGGACTGTCAGTGCAAAACTGACAACAGCAGTGGCTGTATTCCTATGTAAACAAAGGACAAGATGGCGCCAGCAGTGTGCACGGCATCACATCTGTCCTGTCTGTTCACCTTTCTAATCCTGTTGTATCTGTCTAATTTTTCACATAATGTCTCCGCAACACTCGTATATAATTGCCAGTCGCTTCTAAACATCAGGGTGTCTTATGAAAGGCTTCTCAGCCGATTAAAAAATAGCCAGTATTCCAACATTCCACCACCACCTATGTTGGCCATACCTGAGTTCCTGTGCCGCACACATTTCGCTGTTCATCGGAGGAAACATGCCAGGAAACATGGAAAAAGAGCCGGTGTCCTGGTGAGAACCAGGGCCTATCTTCATGCCTCACGTGGAGCTGGTTATCTCTGTGGTGGGACTTTGCTTCCCGTATTCCAGCTGCCAGTGGAACTTGTCCATCGTTGGATCCGCCATGTCCATCCTGAGGAACCCCCAGCAGTGGTGAACCAGCTGATTCCGGCGGAAGCATACGTCCCTAGCCGGCCTCGGAACCGTGGACACAGCGTTCAGCTTGGGAATCTCCACTCTGTCGAACATGTCCGGCCTTCATATCCCTTGGACCTTACTCCCCACTTGGCATTAGTCAACGTGAGGTCGGTGGCAAATAAAACTTTTATCATGAATGACTTTTTTACATCTCGACACCTGGATTTTATGTTCCTGTCGGAGACGTGGCTGAGGAAAGGTGAGTTGGTCCCTTTTTCCGAACTTTTACCTCCTGGCTGCTCCTTCTTTAACTCCCCTCGGACTACGGGGAAGGGTGGAGGGCTAGCTAACTTTAAAAATTGTTTTAAATGTCGACATGTCCCATGGGATACTTTCTCTGCTTTTGAACCTCAGCTGCTCCAGATTCAGCTGACTCCTCCTGTTCTTTGCGCACTCATTTACCGTCCACCCAAATTCAATAAGGACTTCATGCAGGAGTATTCGGACCTTCTATCGGGGCTTGTTCTTAAATTCGATCAACTTTTAATTATAGGGGATTTTAATATTCATGTATGTTGTGATTGTAAACCACTGGTCAAGGACTTTTTAAATGTCATTACTTCTTTTAGATCGCCTATTGTTAGTTTTACCAAAAACCCACCTGAAGACTAAAGGCGACAGAGCCTTTCCTGTCGCAGGTCCAAGGCTCTGGAATGCTCTGCCCAAACACATTGCATCTGCACAGTCTATACAACAGTTTAAATCACTTTTAAAGACACACCTATTTTCACTGGCTTTTAATACAAGTGTGTAATTAATATTTGCTTTTACTTATGATTGTGTTCTTAGTTGTTTTTATTATTTTAATGTGTACTTGTTTTTATTAGTTTTAGCAGTTCTTGTATTTATTCTTATTTTTACTAGTTTTGGTGTTTTATTGATTTGTACAGCACTTTGGGCACTTTATGCTGTTGTAAACGTGCTATATAAATAAATTGACCTTGACCTTAAACAGAAAAGAAAAATACATTTCTAAGCCACGCTTTTCATTCTGACACATTTTACAGTACACATCAGATCTTAACTTAATAGACTTCATGAATTAACTTAATTGACACCATGAATTAACACTAAACATTAGGAATTAACTCAAATGTACAGTATATATTCAGATATCCCTTTACAAAATAAATATTGTTACAGTGATCTTAAATCAACTTACGGTACACTTTAATCAGAAAACAAAATCATGTGATCACTTACTCCTAGGTTGTAGCTTGAGAGCCTCGCCCCTCTCCTGGATGTAGCACACATGGCTCTCTATCTCCCCTCTACATGGGTAATACAGTAACACACAATATCATAAACAATATTTGACACCAAAAATGTCTTAAATAGGATTTCGGTAAACTATGTGTGGCCACTCACACTGACCCGCGGCAATCCAGGTCTGCTCCTGGTGCAATGGAGACAATATAAACACACCCTCGACCGACAAGAAACAAGTGCAAAGTCTTCAGTCACAAACATCCGTCGGTCAGCTCAGTTACACTCTAATCATCCAACTCTGTCAAGTACTTTCCTTGTGGTACTCGGTTTACCTGGTTCTCTTCATACACACACGCATATGAGAAATACACCCCTTTGCCATTGCTTGCATTAGGAGGACTACTGTTCACGCATGTATTAAGTCTCATGCAATTTCCTTGTTCTCACGAGATTTTCAACCTGGCTGGCCTTAAAGTGATATTACACATTCTACTAGGGATACTAGCTGATAGAAAGAAAAAAACCACAGTAACCCCTGTCCACTTGGCTACATTCTCCCCTGCTACATGTCAACATCCTCGGTGACATCTATAGCCATAGCCCCTTTAAGTTGTGATGAATAGAGAACCATGTCTGCTAACACCTGAGATTGTAAGTCTGAACTAAAGGATACCAAATCAAATAAAAGTTTCTGAAAGTAGGGAAAAAGAAAATGAGGTGCACAACAGCGGGAGACATAGAGGAATTAGTAAAGCGTCTTAAGTTTCACTTTGTACAGTCAAATGGTGTGACCCCCCCATTGCTGCTTCTGTCACCGGCATGTGCCCCCTTAACATTTCTGATTGCCACCTCATATGTGACTACCTGGAACCGGCCCTGGTGTCATCTGTTATTATTATATGTGCATACTGTATATGTTATATTTTCTGTGCAGAGGTGAAAATATAAATGACAGTTAATGCAAACAAACCCGTTTGTATTCTTTTATTCCCTCACCCAATGAGAATCGATAAGAGAATCCATAAGGAATCGGATCGATAAGTAAAACAGATAATGGAATCGGAATCGTTAAATTCTTATCAATTCCCATCCCTAGGTGTGTCACCATGTGTCAGTGAACCATGTGTCAGTATTGTTGTATTGTATTATATTCTGTTTCATGATTATGTACAGTACTTTGGGGCAGTGGTGTCTGTTTTTAAATGTGCTATAAACATATAGCTTGACCTTGACCCCTGAAAGTTCCCTTCTTTCTCCTCCTTGAAGCAGGTACAGGCAGTGTGGAGAGAGTCTGACAATGGATGAGGACAGGACAGTGGTTCTGCCTCCAAACCCATATCAGGCATGTCGCTCACCTCTGGTCCGAGTCCATCCTCACTCTCAACCATACTCTCAACTTCTTCATCTGGATGGTATTCTGTCTCAACAATCATTGGACGCACATTCTCATTTTTCTGAGTTGTAACCCACTCAGCCGCTGGACACGTCACTCTCTCTTCCAAAATGAACTCCGGTTCCCTGAACTCCATCTCTGACTCCAGACTTGGGGCAGGTTCATCCACAGGAGTGGCTGAATAGTGGCGTCACCTCAGAGCTGTAAAGCGTGGCCGCAGGTCAGATCTATGCACCCTTTCTACTGGCGGAAGTACACCAACTGTCCAACTTCAACAGGTGGACAAAACACTCGCTCTTGGTTCTGAGCTGCCCTTTCCTCAACGTTTCGTTCAGCGCATTCTCTCGCTCTGGCGTGTGCCTCTTGGAGTCGCTCCTGATGTACAGCTAGCCAGTCTGGATTATCACCATTCTCCTGTTCGTGGCCTGACAGTGCATCAATTGGAAGATGAAGGTGAACTCCAAACAGCTAATAATAGGGTGAATACCCCGTGGTCAAATGTGACGTGACATTGTATGTATGTATACACTAGCTCTGACAGGTGTTCAGGCCAACACTGTTTCGTCTCAGGGGGAAGTGTAAGCAAAAGGTCATGAAGGGTGCGATTGAACTGTTCACACTGGGGATTCCCTCGAGGGTGATGTAGTGTTATTTGGATTTTCTTCACTCTATACAACCTGCATAACTCAGCAACCACTGCGCTTTCAAAATTTCTGCCCTGATCAGAGTGCAGGCATTCTGGTACTCCATACTTCAAAAACCACTCCTTCAGGATGACTTTAGCAGTGGTATATGCCTTCTGATCTCATGAGGCACAGGCCTGACTGAACTTTTTAAACACGTCTGTTACCACAAGTACATTTTCATGACAATCTGTGGTGCATTCAAGTTTTGTGTAGTCTACAGCAACTAACTCAAGTGGGCGAGTGGCCAAGAATGGAGTATGGGATGCCTGAATCTTTGGCTGCAGCATTTTTGTCAACAAACACCTCTGACATCACTTCACCCACTGCTCAACATCCCCATGCATACCCACCCAAAACTATCTGTCTCAACAGACCCAGTGTCCTTCTCTTCCTTGATGTCCCATTTGATCGTGTACACTTTTGAGAACCTGTTCCTTAAGGCATTCCAGTAGCAGTAGCTGATGACAGATTCCAGTATGAGCATCTTCAATCAATCTGCATAAAAGTCCATCTTTCTCTTGTAGTCGTGACCACTGTTTTAACAAGGAGTGGACTGGCTGGTCAGACCTCTCTTTTCCTGGTAAGTTGGTTTCCTTTGTTTATCCCAGAAACCTTTTGAAACTCTGAGCGCTGGAATGGACTCTTGGAAGCTCTGGCGCTCTGCTTTGGAATACCCAGGGAGTGTGGAAGTCTTATCCTGTACTGCCTCACTAGCCACTGTTTCACTGGCCTCAAATTCTCTTAGCTGTCTAAGCCTACAGCACTCAACCATTACCATTTCTCGGTGACTGCTCACTTTAAGGCCAGGAGCTCAAACTTCATACTGCTATAATTTTGATCCTTCTTTTCTGCCCCTCTGAGCCTTCTACTGGCATAGGCTATGACTGTCTTCTTTCGGCCTTGTACCTGATACCACCCATAAACCCAGGCTGCTAGCATCTGTCTCTATTATAAAAGGAAGAGTGAAATCTGCACAGCCTAGTGTGGGAGCACTAAAAGCTTTTAGACCAGGGGTCACCAACACGGTGCCCACAGGCACCAGGTCGCCTGCAGGGACCACGTGAGTCGCCCACAGTCCTGTTCTAAAAATAGAACTAGTCACCAATGATCTCAGTCTAAAATAGATTTACTTGTGTTGCTATTCTTTTTTAATCACATTTGCAGTTAAGTTGTGAAAACGAAAATATAACAAAATTGTTAAATAAAAATTTGTATTATATATACTATGCCAAAAATAATGATTTTGAGTGATAAAGAATAATTCAGAGGTCAGTATCGTGTGCATGACAAACCTCAGAGGTGGGAGTAGTGAGCTGCAATGACCAGCTAGATGTGGTTTTTTTCCCCCGAAGAAAATGTCAGAGAAAAGAAAGAAAACGTATCTTTTTCACAGTGGGTGGGAGATCTTTTTTACTACTGTTAAAGAAAACTGTGTGTGTCTCATTTGCGGGACGAAAGTGACAATAGCAAAGTGGCACAATGTGGAGACTTCAGTACGTGCCACAAAAGCTACGATGATAGCTACCTGCCGGACAGCGCACTACAGGAAGAGAAAGCCTGTGAGTTTCATCAGGCCGGTGAAAAATTCATTCTTCATTTAGAGCTGCACATTTTTTGATAAAGAAGAAGAAGGCGTTTGCAGATGAGGAGGTTTTCAAACAAGCAATAATGCTAATTGCAAACTCAGTGTTTAAAGACGAGAAGAATGGTACCGATGTCATATCCACTCTCTCCGATGTCCAACTGGGGGTAACGGCGATTGTTAGAAGAGCGTCTGCTAAGTCCAGGAACTTGACCGAGCAGCTGGATTGACACCTGAAGAGGTGCAGGTGGTTTAGCATCCAGTGCAACGAGTCCGTGGACAACAGCAGAACAGCACAGCTGATAGTCTTCATCCAAATGGTGTTTGATGATTTCTCCACAAAAGAAGAACTTCTGACACTACTGCCCTTAAAGACAACTACGAGGGGAGTAGACATCTTTACCGCGGTGAAGAGGTTCTTTACAGAGAAAAAGGTACCTTTGAAAAAGCTTGTATCGGTGACTACAGACGGGGCTCCAGCTATGACCGACCGATGCGAAGGTTTCATTGCGCACTGTAAAGGTGACACAGACTTCTCAACGTTCCTGCATTGCCAGTGCATTATTCACCAACAGGTGATATGTGCAAAAGTGACCGGCTTTGAGCATGTCATGACTCCTGTCATGAAGATCATAAACGGCATCCATGCCAAAGCCAAACAGCGCAGGATATTCAAGGTGCTATTGGAGGAGCTGTCAGCTGAATATGGTGATCTGTTACTACACACGGAAATCTGATGGCTCAGCAGGGGACGGGTTTTGCAACGTTTTTTGTTGCGTTTGTGTGAAATCAAAGAGTTCATGCAATCCAAAGGCAATGATGTCTCGCTGCTGGAGGACACTGAGTGGATACTTGACCTTGCATTTTTAACGGATATCACTGGGAAACTAAACCACTTGAACTGTGAGCTTCAAGGCAAAGGTAAGACTGTTGCTGACATGATTAGCGCTATCAATGCATTTAAAGCCAAGTTGAACATTTTTTCTGTGCATTTACAGCAAAGAAAGTGCTACACTTCCCCTCTGTGCATTCAGTGCAGAAAGACAATGCTTCTGCATCTCAGACTTATGAAAAAGTTGCAGAAAACTACTCTCAAGTCATAAACAGACTTGGGCAAGAGTTTGAGAACAGGTTTTGTGACTTTGAACAGCTTGAGCCATGTGTCATTTACAATCTTTTCATGCAAGTACATAACATGCATCACTGAACAATTAAGTGCAATGTTCAACTTAGATGCTGGACAGGTGGAGATGGAAATTATAACACTGCAAAATGACCTTCACCTCAAAGCCTACCAGGCTGCACCAAACTTTTGGTGCCTTGTGGACACAGAAAAATACAGTGGTGTATGCACAGCAGCTATGAAGGTTGCCAGCATGTTTGGTTCAACCTATCTCTGTGAACCAGCCTTTTCTGACATGAACTTCATCAAAATCAAACACAGAACACGCCTCACTGATGCATATCTGCAAAACTACCTCGTGTAGACTACCTTGTGAACAGCATGCAATGCCAGGCTTCCCACTAACAAAGACAAATAACGATTCCAGATGTTGTCAATGGCAACATACCAGTGCCATTGGAAAGTTAAATTCTATTGGAGTTTATAAGTTTTTGGATTACATTAACCATCTTTTCATGTTTATTTTGACTGAAACATTGTGACAAATGTGTTCATAAAGTGTAACAGATATGATGATTTTGTTAAAGATGATGCTGTGACAGGGTACCCAGAGAACGTCTCTCTCTCTCTCTCTGTCTCTGTCTCTCTCTGTCTCTGTCTCTCTCTCTCACAGGTGACCACTGAAGCTGTTGGGTTTCTCCT
>JAPQRQ010000017.1:4310680-4328506 GCA_037367365.1 Apogon talboti
CTCTGTACAGCACTTTGGTCCACTGTGGTTGCTGTAAAGTGCTTTACAAATAAAGTTGGATTGGATTGGATTGGATTTATAGATCTAACTTTCTGAGTTAAATTTCATGCTGTACACTGTCACTAACAAAGGCCCAGACATCCATTCACATTTCTGTGGGATCCAGTTCCCTTTAAACTGACAGAATGTTTGAACTGATGTCTGTTTTTATTGTTGAGTGATTGTGAACAGTTAACATATACAGTGGTGGCCAAAATTACAATACCTGACAGATCTGAAAATATTTACCTTTTTTGCCTCTGAAACATGATTTCATTTTCTAATGTTGATGACACATCTAATCTTATTTTATCTTATCTTTTGAGGTCCAAGTATTTGGACATATTGTACTTTTTTCTCTGTCCTGCACCACAGTAGATTTAAAATGAAACAATCAAGATGGGATTGAAGACTTTCAGTTTTAATTCATGGGGTTTAGCAAAAAGAAAAATGCAGGAATTACAACCATTTTAAATATAGTTCCTCCATTTCCAGAGACTTAGCAGTAATTGGACAACTGACTTCCCATTTGATATTGGTGTTCACTGGACTTCTCAATATTCAAATGTCCAAAGAGGTGTCAGTGTAAATGAAGAAGGCTATCATTCAGCCTAAAAAACAAAATAAATCTGGGCTCCTTCTAAATGTCCACAGAGCTGAAGTAACCCAGCTGTACACAGGCAGGTTCATGATGAAAACTAAACACTAAACTTCAGGAAGTTACACTATGAAGTTATGTATGTGGGGTGCTGAAGGTGAGCAGACCTGGATGTTACATGAGGACACTGCACTTCACACATTATTAAAAATCATAATGGTGTAATTTGTCCTGCTCTAAGAGGTGCATTAAAGCCAAGAGGAAAGAAGGCAAAGACCGAATGTAATGGTCTCTACACAGAGTTGAGGAAAGGTGAAAACAGAAGAAATCACTGAAATCAAAGGTGTGGGGTTTAACACTGATGTTAACAGCCTTTTCTGTGAATTCATTGATCCAACCTCCACATGGTGCCAAAAGCTGAAATTACTTCTCCCAATTTTTAATAAGCTACAAACTCACTAACTGTTGGTTTACTTATGCTGTTACTTTTTATGGTTTATCGGTTTTGTGTTCTGAACTCTGTAGCTGTACACCCACGCTTTTCTACTTCCATTCCAGAGGGCACGGCATTATGGGGAAGTAACGATTAATACGTTAGAATTTTCACTGCTTTTTACACAGCTGAAGAAGAACTGTATTGTACAGAGGTTTTTCACAATGCTCTCCACACTGATAAGGCTGCATCATATATTATTCTGTATGACTGCCAGCATAATGAACTCATATGTTTCCTTCCAGCATCTGATGTGGATTCCTGTATATATGAACATTCAGCTGCTGGTTCTAACAGTGATTTTATTGTGTAACAGTAAGTGTGCATTTCTTTTAATTCACTCTGTGCTCTAGTAAACAAAAAAGACCTTGTATAGTATCATAAACCAACAGATGATTCAAGTTACCATTTTGTTTACCATATTTTAGGTTTACACAAGCAGGTTCTTAAACTACAACTACAGACTGGAGACAAACAAGTGAATCCCTAATCGGATCTTTCACCCAAATCCCTCAAATGACTCATGACTTATGGATCTGTGTCCACTTACCCAGATCAGTTGAGTCTTAACATACACATTCCAAACAAAACCAACAAAACTCTGGCAACTGTTACAACCTCACATACTCCTATAGAGGCCAAAAGTCACATAAATTACAATAAGGAGATGATTTGTAGGAAGGAAAGGGATGGATGTGTAGGGGAGTCTCAAGCCACTTCTACAGAGATCCCAGAAAAAAGGTGAGATTGTGATTCCACCACACAGGGGGTTCTGCGTTCCAGTATCAAAGGGGCGGTAACGCAGCACAGCGTATAATGTGAGATATAACTTCAGCGTTGGAAATACCCCCAGCATAGCGGTGTTGGCTCTCAAAACAACAACTCCAGAGTCAGCTCGTCTTTCACCATTTCACAAATGTTAGCATGGATAGAGTCCTCCGCCCAAAATGACAAGAGCTCGCAGATCTCAGCATCTTCCCAGTTCAACATCTTCCTGGTCACATTGATATGTTTGTTTACTGTACACAGCGCTCATTTATAAATACCCCGGTGCGGAGGTTGCACACACAATACGTGATCCAAACATCCTTTTATATAGCATTCCGGAATCATGATTCCACCTTTATAATGGCTCTGGTACTACCTCCAGAGGCGTTACAGAGCCGTGACCGAGGTGGGACCAAATGATCCCACCATTTCGTTTACTTGATTCCAGTTGATTGATTTTGTTGATCAATAAAAAGTACATTTTTGGATTTTGTACTCATGTTTGCTCATGTGTGAAACTCAGAGATAAGTGTGATCACTCCTCCACTGCACACAACCATTCCCTATAAAAAAGACATCAAAATGGAATAAAAACACATTTATCCATGATGCCTTGACTGTCAGAACCGGAGAGAGATTGGGCCATTGGCATGCTCCAAGCCGGACGGAGCAGACGGACAGTAGCCAGAGTGTTTGGAGGCCACCACTGTACTATTGTACACCTTGCTGAGCTTTACCATGCTACTGGCTCCTCAAATGGCCATCCTTGATCTGGTCAACCCCATGTTACAACCACTGAGCAGGACCTTGCCAATCGGCTGTCACATTTCAGTGACAGGTTCCGGCAACGAGAACTGCAGGTGAGACCATTGGGACACACCACAGGTCAGTGTCTGCCAGAACCAAGGAGGTCATGATAATTATTGACTGTGAAATGATTAACTGTTATTTTTGTTAATTAGGGTCTTTATTGTTTTGTTATGTTATTGTTGTCAAAACTGTAATAGACTTTGAATGATTAGGCCTGAAGATCAGCGATGGATATCTTTGGTGATATGCATATATTATATTTCCCACCAAAAAAATAACTCCAGAAAATTTAGAACAAGAAATCAGTGGTGCATTTCTTTTTGTCTTTGTGTAGTATCTGAGAATCTTCACTTCAGACTGTGTCACCAGTGTGGATAATAACTTCTGGAGAATTACAACGTGCCAACACAGTAGTATGTTGTTTTAAATCGTAACTCCATGCCATGTGCTTTGAGGTTGAGAGTTGTTTTGTTGTTAGAAAGCCTGGCATTTCAATCCACCACTGCAAAACTGGGAAAACACAGTAGTTAAGTATGGAAATGCTGGAGGTCAATGCATGAAAATAGAAACCTGGCATGAAAACTATGAGTGTGTCCCACCATGGTAAATGTGCTTGTTAGTGAATTCTATACAGATGAACATATTAATGAGGTACTAATTAAAACCGTTAGCTTTAACATAGATGAAGTACCTTTAAACCATTAGGAAATCTATGTTTTCAATTAGGATAAAAGTCCACAAAAAACTCCAGCCAAAGCAGATTCTATTGTTGTCTAAATCAGGACAATCTGGCTCTAAAATTGGCTTTGGCCTGTTTCATCCACAGGCAGTCAGCCAAAACAAGAACACAAGCCATATTTAGTTATTTTTATATGACGCTATATGTGTGTAGCCACATTTTCACATGTAGGTAGGGCTGACATATCTGTGTGTCCCTCCTGTTCAGAAACACACAGTGATCTGAGAATAACCTGCCGCCACGTGACCGCCACCAGCGTTGAACCTGCCAGAGTCACTGTGGCCTGACAGAGCAGAGGAATAACTTTATCTGGAATATGATGCCATCTGTCTGTCAAACAGCAGACTCCTCATTACAGGCAGTTTCTTTGACTGGTTGTTCAGATGTCAGCTGTCACAGTTCATCAGCCATGCCAAGGTATGGGCAAAATAAGCATCTGCCACCAGCCTCCTCAGCTCCAAAGGAGGCCTGTTGGACAAAATGTGGGAACACAACGATGGAAACGCTCCAGTCCCTCAATCACCAACACCACTTTATACAAGTTATATTCTAATGATTATCCTGAAGGTCTGGTGAACTGATGTATGTTCAATGATTGTGTTAATCTGTCATTTATATAACATATGGCATCTACACATCATTCCTGTTTCAGTCTTACAAATGTCCTCAGTCTTAGAAATGTTTCTGTTTTGAAAATACGGCTCAAAAATATGACCACAAGAAATCACATTAGCAAAAATCAGAAATGCTTCCTGACACGGCTAGGAGATTTTAAATGATGTGCTACATGATTGGTAGAATATGTAATGTCAATATTATTATCATTATTATTATTATTATTATTATTATTATTATTATTATTATTATTATTATTATTATTATTATTATCATTATTATTATTATTATTATTATTATTATTATTATTATTATTATTATTATTATTATCATTATTATTATTATTTTACACTCTAAATGTTCTAGTTGTGTAGTCATTGTATTTTAGCAGTTGGTATGTACATTGGTGTTGATGTGGATGTCTGTTGGAGTCTGTTGTGCTGGGAGACTCAATTTTTAAGCAAAACAGTATCTACTGTTTTTAGAGCTAATTGATTAATCTATTATTTTCTTTGATTCGATTGAACGATTATTTGAATAGGTAAAAAAAATGTAAAAATGTGAAACAGACATGTCTGAAAATGACAAACAACTTGTTCCAGCTGAAACAACAACCACAAAAAGTATAAAGGTTAAAGAATATATTAAAAAATCTCTATATATGAACAATAACCACAGTATAAAAGTATATATAAAAATATCTATAGATCAGTAGCGGTTGCTGATCTTTAAACCAGAGGAAGCTCATCTTACAGCTCCATGGTAAAACTTGTCTTATTATAGCAAAGAAATTAAAAATAAAAGAATGCTTAATTAAGGCTGTTCGGCTTAATCTATACTATAGCAACACACAGCAACACACACTTGCAGGTGTATGGCTTGACCCTTTTTCTCTTCAGCTGATGTAGAGCATATTGTTTCACCAGCTGAGGCATTGCACTGTCCAGCTATGTCATACACACAATAACGCGAAATAACGCAGTTTGGACAGCCCTTTGGCAACTGACCTCTCTTCCATTGATATCCGCATGGGACTGAGCTCCAACGTGCTCCGATGCCTGTATGTTTCAACATTGCTGTCAGTCAAAAGGGGTTCAGCCTTTTGGACCAGTACCTACTCTTTCAAACAGGTCATCCAATCCAACGTCAAAGGTCCAGCGTCCTGGACCACCTACTGACCTATTCACCCCCAGAGATGCTGAATGTCCGTGGGAGGGTTTTGGGTGGGCTGATTTTATACATTTAGCCAATAACCACCATGCTTCCCTGCAGTGAAAAAAACAGCTCGCTGCTGCCTCATACACAACCCATTGATACTCGACGTCAATGGGGAATTCAACAGTGTAGACTACTGATACGAGAATGTATTTTTGTCAGAAAGCAATCCACTGCACCACCGTGCTGCCCCTGGAACTAACACACAACTGAAAACAATAAAGACAAATATTTGTAATACTTGTGTTAAAGCTTAAGAGTTTAACGGAATAAGTGATGGTTCTAATGAAGAAAAGTGAACATATAGACATTTTCTGTCTTTTTGTCCTTGTCTCTCTTGAGCTATGCTCCATGTTGTTTGTGTTCATTCTGGCATCATGTGTGTCACAATAAGCGTCTGTGTCAAACACATCAGTGGAACCAATGTTTATCGGCAGCAAAATTAAGGAAACAAAGCTTCGATTGAGGAAAGTAGTAGTAGAATTCTTTTTTTTTTTTTTTGAAGCAGCTTTTACTTCCATATGTGAAAATGTGTCCTGTAAAATATAGAGAGAAAAAAAAAGTTGGTTTTTTTTAATGAATATTATGACTTCAGAGAACTACACTAACATCTTACCTTAGCTGTTCTAAATTGTGAGTATCATCATTTGCATTGTGTGACAAACTTGTTTCTGGAGGTAAGGCCATTTCTCAACATGAAGTTCGGGAGTACAGTCTTGTGAACTTGGCAAGTACAGTCTTGATAAGAACGGTCTCAGAGAGCGGACTTTCTAAGAATGCAAGTCTCTCTGTAATTGGAACAGCTGTGTACTTGTAAACTTTCCTCCCTGTTTCTGTCGCATTTCTGTCATTGGCCCCCTAATGTATGTCCCTCAAATCACTTGGTTTGATTTAAATACATTTGTACTACTATTTACATATCATTCATATATATTTATTTATTTATTTATTTATTTAGTTTCAAAACTGGAATAAATCCCATATTATGATAATAAAGACGTATTTCTCACTATTCTGTCTCCCGCTCGTCTTCTAACATTATGTCACATCATCTAATGACAGTCATCTACTCAATTAAACTTTTCTGAATTAAGTTATCATAGAGGAATTTGAGAGTAGCACGTCTACAAGAGTCACCAACCAGTGCATCCTTAGTTTAAGCTAGCAGACAAGAACAACATCTGGGTATTCCATGTGTTCTTGGTTTGTGCAAACTTTCATTTGGAACAGTACTTGGGCCCCGACTGATGACGTTCAACAAGATCGCGAGAACAGAAGAAACAGACAAGAACGCGTATTGAGAAACTGCTGTAATTTTTCACCAAG
Source organism: Apogon talboti (assembly GCA_037367365.1). NCBI lineage: Eukaryota > Metazoa > Chordata > Actinopteri > Kurtiformes > Apogonidae > Apogon > Apogon talboti. The sequence goes on from JAPQRQ010000017.1 coordinate 4,317,284, forward strand.
CTGCCATTTTGAAATAATATACTAAAAATTTAATGTAACAACTTAGTTATTGGTTAATGCTTATTGGTTATTAAATGTTGAGTGCTGTCATTGGTTGTAATTATTTTAGATTAATGTCTGAATTAAGGGTTGCTATGGAAACAGCGGAGGACCAGGAAAAACAATTTCATTTCACTTTATTATAAATGACATGTTACATGCATCTTTTCATATAAATTAAAAAAAAATGTCTGTTTTCAAACGAAGTGGGATTTTAGCCTCCACAAGCAGAATTTTAAGCTTTTATTTGATACTCTCCTATCATGTTGTCGGCCCCTGCCTTTGACTTATCTTTGCACTGCTATGTGGTTTTTGTCCTTATGATTCAACCGATAGAGTGTGATGTTTGTGCAAGTGCAGCTTTCCACAGCAAGATATTGGTGACTTCAGCACCTTGAAGAGGATTCTCTCCAAAATGTGGGAGTGAGCTCAGTTCATGCGGCCTCTCACCTGAACGCCATAACCCTGGACATGGTCTGTACATTTATGGGACTGTTTGAAACTCCTCTCAGTTATCAGCATCTCAACTGACCACCAACGGCCTCTGTACAGTATAGTGCTCTGGACTGCTGTGTGGAGTGTCAGTCCAACTCTGTGGTCAGGCAGAGGGATGGTGCTCGGAGGTGGCCATAATCCCTCTAAATCCCTCAAAGGTTGTTCATACGACCCAGTGGCACAGAAAAGAAATTAGTTCCTCACACTTTATGGGGGTTGAGTGGGCGCAGCTCTAAAACTCTAAAAGTCTGTCTACTCTTTTCTTATCACCTCCAAAGGAGTCCTGCAGATACTTGAAGGAGTAATCACACATAACAGGAGTGCCCTTGATCCCTGTCTGACCCCCCCCAGGACACTGCTCTGCTGTGTTTTTGCTGTGATAGTGTCTCTGCTTCCTCACCGGTATAGACGTTAGTTTATCCCACTGCTTCAGCCACAACACTGGTGCTCTTACCCTGGATGGAGGTTCTGTCTTTATCACAGCTACAGACTCTTGACTGGGGGGCGGGCACTCAGAGGATCATGAAGATGCCTGGAATAACATATTTCATTTATTTGTCATTACAACCTCAGAAATAAAGTTCCAAGAGGGTTCCTCCTTCATAAGCACAACTGCTTCTGAATTTTAGACGCACCTATGCATCCATCAGTGTTGGATTAGTGATAGATCAGTGATAGATAAGTTATAGATTGGTGATAGATTAGTGTTAGATTAGTGTTAGATAAGTGAGATCAGTGATATATTGATAGATTAGTGTTAGATAAGTGATAGATCAGTGATAGATTGGTGATAGATTAGCATTAAATTAGTGATAGTTTAGATTAATGATAAAATTGTGTTAGATTAGCATTAGATCAGTGATAGATTAGTGATGATTAATGATAGATTAGTGATAGATTAGTGCAGTAGGTACCTGGATCAAATGACAACCTCTGGACCCCAGGGTTTGCAGGAACAAAAGTCCTTTCCTGTTCACTGTTATTTCCAGGAGTACACGGCATAAACAAGTGGTGTGTGTCAAATCTTCAAACCACAGAAAAATCTTATCTATCACTACACCGTTCCAAATGCTCTTTCAAGGACTCAGCCAGGTAAAATGGGTTTGATAAATGAGTATTTATCCAGAGACTCTGTGGGAGCTCTCATAACTTCTTCGCTTGGCCACCAGACATTCTTTCAGATGATGTCATGAGCCCCACGATAACCTCTGGTGTTTCCAATAATAACGGCAGGCTTTTAAATGAGTGTAAAACCACTTCAGCTTTGAACCGCTGTGTATCAGTGATTTGTCTCCATAATCATATACTCCAAAACCAAAACAAATCTGCAGACAGGCCTGTCAAGCCGGTGGCTCCGGATGAAATGTAGTGTTTACTGAGATGGATCCCGTGGGAGCTCTTTGGAGAACTAATCTACACCTCTTGATACTATCCAGCAATTTTTGCAATTTGTTTAAATATGACAGATTCCCCAGAAAAACATAGTAATGCCCTAACACAAATGCAAAAAAATACACATACTTAAGAAAGAAAAACAAAGAAAAGGGTTTTAAACAAGAATTAGATGCTGGTTTTGGTCAGTGTGGTCTCACTTAACATGAAAACTAAGTTCAGCGTGAAGCTCAGTGTAATTCCAAATAATCAGTAAAAACAGTCCAACAGTCACAGCTTCATTTGGAAAAACTGCAATCAGAATTTTGAGGTCATAAAAATCCCTCAAAAAGTCTATGAAATCCCAAAGGGACTGAATATAGAACAGGAAAATGTAAAGTTACAAATAGGCTGTGGTCATAACAAACAGATTATGGGTAAAACTGAAACAGTGAAGTAAGGTAATAAGTATTATTAATGGAAAGGCAAGTGCTCCCCATAAGTGGAACATTCTGCTGTTATAATGTCTGACATGTACATGTAAACATACATGAAAGGAAAAGGACTTTTTCCTCACCACTATCACAAGTGTTTGTTCCTAGAAGATTCTGTTGGGTTTCTGTAAATTGGCTTAACCTCCTAGGACCCACTGTCCACTTATGAGGACAAGAAATTCACAGCTTTATACAAAAAAAAAGAAACAACTGTCCACCGCAAATGACATTCCATAAAAATTTTTAAGAGTGCATCTGAAAAAACTGTTCATGATGTTTACAATATAAGAAATTGTCTAATTAAAAAAAGGCAAAACTCAAAAACATGTGGGGCTCCTGGGTCTGAGGAGGTTAAAGCAGAACTATGTAACATTTTTACCTTAAGTAAACAGCTTCAAAGTGATTGTGATGGTTAAATGGCTTGTTAGAGGGAGAATGGAAGCCCTCCACCTTTCAAGTAGGGTGTCTAGGGCCGAATATACCACTTGCAACTTCTCTGTCGGCGGGGAGGATGTGCGGACAGGAACTCCCTGGCCGGTCACATTGACACGTCAGTTGTGGGTGTAAAGACTGCCTGTCTGAGGCTCCATCTGCAGCTGCCAGCAACGTGCTGCACAGATTCAGAGCTAACAGGGCCGTTGGACTAAAAATTTGATTCAACTGACAAAATTCTGTGCCTAGTAGTAAAAACACACTCCTGAGGCAGACATAGGGTGATCTAGTAAACTAAACAAACATACCCATACATGACACAAGAAACTGTGATTACTAGTGAGTATGCAAACATAGAGAGTAGAGAATTTATCTCAGCAATAATTACAAGTGCAAGAGCAACCAGTGTTGCCACCTCCTCATTGAGGAAATGAGGCATTTGCTGTTGTAAAAGTCACTAGAAGTCACTGACTGAGGCTTACGGGGCTTATATAGCACACTAGGTTGCACCTCCCCTCATCCTTCTCCCCCTCCAAAACACATTTACAACGGGGGAGGGGGTCTCCATAACTGCCACAACGTATCGTAGTTCAGAAGACTGGGGGGGCACGTGTGATGGGAGGCTACTGTGACTCTGAGCGCCTGTGAATGCTTAGGGCTTTAGGATGATGGAGATCAGTTACTGCTAGACGATGCGTGCTTTCACGTCACACTCTCCAAAACACCATAAAAGTCACCAGTAGCACCAGAAAAAGTCGCTAAATTTGTCACTAGTTGCTTTTGAAAAAAAAAGTCACCAAGAGGGTTTGAAAAGTCGCCGCATTTAGCAACAAAGTCACCAAGTTGGCAACACTGACAGCAACAACACCAAGTCTCCATCCCTTGTACATGCTTCTTTTTCTTTCAGCTCTTATCATTCTGCAAAAGCTCGACTAAGGCCAGACTCTTGTCTGGTTTCTCATTTGGTCACTCACTCTTTTCTTCTTCCTAGTGTAGCGGTATGAACGATTTGTCTCGTTTTCCCCTTCGCTCTTTTTGTTTACATTGATTACAATGTTTTCCGTTCCTCATTTCCGCTAATCATTGAGGTGAGCTGGTGCAAAACCTGTAGTCTGCCCACTGGTTCTTTCTCTATGCTCCCATCGTCACTGTGTCACTTCCGGGTCAGAGGTTGGGTGCCCGACAGGGCGACTGTTTGTGTGCTGCTCCGTGCTCCCTATGTGTGCTGCTGTGATTGTTTGGTGGTGGTAAATGCTGGCAGCTGCCTGGAGTCCTTTTTCCTTCCCTCCTCTAGTGAGTGTGTGTCTATTGCTGCTAAAAAGGTATCACTGTAACCACCTCATTGGGCCGCTGCTTTGTTTTCACTGCATTTGCTGGTCGTGTCTGCTGCTGCCGCTTGCCTTTGCGACGTTATCCGGCAGCCATCAGAGGCTTCACAGCTTACTTCCATTACAATACACGCTGTGTCTTGTCTGCACATCCTGTGCAGGATGATTGTTCGGCCGCACACCGTGGGCGGGGCATGATTTTTTTTTTTTTTATTGGGGACCCTTATGCTGACTGAATGTGTGTGTGAACGTGTGACTGACTGCTTGAAAGTGTGGGTCCCATTTTATTATTTTGGAGTGATGTGTGTAAGTTGATCCTGGATTTTGTTCATATAATTCCATTTTGTTAATTTAGTTAATGGACAGTTGTTTTGTACATTAGGTAATTGAGTTGTTGTTTTCTTTAGCTTTCTTTTCTTTTTGTTATAATGGGCAGTTATTTGATATTTTGTTTGTTTAAGCTTGTGACCTACCCAGTACTTATAGTTTTGTTAGGCTCTGAGTTTTCTTTGTTTTTCTTCCTGTGTATGTGCAACCCCACAAATGTGTTTTATTCTCCTCCTTTTCAGTTGCTGTAGACCAGTGGTGGTGATGCTAGTGGCCTGGTGGTGGCATCCTCCCATCCTGTCTTGCTGTGTCCCTGGGTGATTTAAGTTTGTTTCTCTGTTTTTTTGGTGGATCCCTCCCCTGCACTACCCCTCATCTATCCACTTCGGTCTCAGCCCTGATTTGTTTTTTTTTTCGTCCACTTTCTTTGTGTAGACGAGTTTTATTAGAGATTTGTTTAGAACTAATTAATATTTAATAAAAGGTGTATTTTAAACTTTGAACCACATCTCATACTCTCTGAGTGAACACAGACCTGTGTTCCTTTGTGTCTGACATAGTAATTCCCTGGATGAAATTCCCAGGGTGGCGTTGTCAAGCTTCCCTTTTTTTTTAATATTAGTTGAAAAACCCTTTCACCTCTTCCTTGCCACACTAGCATCCTCTGACAACGGCCACCTCTTCCTTTTCTCTGCCAGCTCTGCTGCGGTAAACGCCTGTTAAACGAATGCATGGTTGGCTTGTGTTTACAGCTACAGCAGTACCAGGCTGGGGGTGTGTTTGTGTCATAGTGCCATAAACCATGCTGTTTCTCGCAAGAGACGAGATCAAGGCCACCAGGACGTGGCAGAGAAGTTGCAAGTGGTATATTCAGCCCTAGACACCCTAGTGGGAAGGAGGGCTTCCATTCTCCCCCTAACAAGCAATTTAACCATCACAATTACTTTGAAGCTGTTTACTTAAGGTAAAAATGTTACATAGTTCTGCTTTAAGCCAATTTACAGAAACCCAACAGAATCGTCTAGGAGCAAACACTTGGTGACAGAGGCAAGGAAAAACTTCGTTTTCCTTCCATGTATATTTATATCATAGAGATGAGTTTCCTGCGCAAGATGGGTTGGCTCTCTGATGGTGGTGGGGGGGTTTAGCCATCGCTGAGGGGCTCAGAGTAGAACCCCTGCTCCCCAGCTGAGGGTGTTCAACTGGTCAGATTAGGCCCTTTCCCATCAAAATACCAGAAACTTATTTACTTTGGTAAAAAAAATTCCTGGTAATCTGTGTGCTTTGTGTTTCCACCGCACCCCGAAGTTCTGGTTCATTTATCCAAATCAGGCTTGTGACGTATGGGGGAGTGGTAAAAGAAACTGCACTACACCTCCAGTCCACTAGGTGGCGGTAAGTAGAAGCTGAAGGCCCAAAAAGCTTGATGACGCTATAAACAGCGACCAACAAGTATGCATCATTGTTTGTGCGCCACAATCTGCTCAGGATGGAGGACACACAAGTTGTTCTGTTGTTCCTCATGTTTCACTACATCGCAAATAAAACCATGTCATCTGAATGGAAAAGATGACAGATGTTATTTGCAAAGACATTTGTGAATGCCCAAAGACAAAATCTTAAAAAAAGAAAACAGACTTTACAAGCCATTGAGGAGATTGACCGTGAGATGGATGACATCTTAAAAGTGATTCTTTCACAGTTATTGAATCAGTTAACAATATTGATTGATTGATTGATTGAGTGATTGATTGATTGATTTTTTAAATGGGACAGTTTGTATTAATGAACATTTACATGTAAATACAAGAGATTATAGCCATACAGCTAATTTCCATTTCGAGTCCCATTGGCAGGTAAAAAAAACCCTAAACTTACAAATAACATAATACCATAACTAAACAAAGACATACAAAAAAAAGGACAAACAAGCAACAACACATAGTGCACATAAACATAGAAAAAGCTGAGGGAACCAAGGCAAGCCACCAAGCAATAATTGATGGTTTGCTCATTATTGTATTGCAAATATGCCTTTGTTGCTATTATACATACCCTTCTGTCACTAATGCACATTGTTATACCACACATACCCCTCCCTCACTATTACGCATGTCCCTCTGCACTGTTACACAAGATTCCACTACATTCAACCCTCTGACACTATTACACATAATTGTATTGCACATTTCCATTTGTCACTATTGTACATGATGATATAGCACATTTCTCTTAATTACTATTACATATATCCTCGTCTTCATCACACATAATTATACTAAATATGTCCCTTTAACACTATTGTACATATCCCATTATCACTATTGCACATAATCCTTAGTAAATTAGATGACATGCGGTAGTTCACTAATTGCACTTTGTATAGAATTCCAGGTTTGAGATGCACGAAAGGAAAAAAAAGACTGCCCAAAAGCGCTTTTCCTAAAAGGTACTGTGCAATCACCTCTAGAGCCTGCCCTGGATGATCTGCTGGAATGTTTTTTTTAACAAATTCTTGTAGTAGAGGTGGATTTTGGCCATGAAAAATTTTGTAAACCAAAACAGAATTCATGTATTTTACAGTGTTATCCAGGTTTAGTGGCTTGTAGTTCTTAAGAATATGACAGTGATGATACATTTTTGGCTTTTTATCTAGAACCTTTAAAGTTTGTTTGTAAATTGTAACGATAGGTTTTATAGTATAGTTACAGGCCATTGCCCGACTTGTTATACAGTACAACATGTGGGGCATAATCATTGCGTCAAAATACAGTTTAGCTGATTCCAGAGATAAACTATTCCGAATAAATCTAAAATTAGACAGCTTAAGTTTTATCCTATTAGTAATCTTCCTCACCTGTCGTTGGAAGGAAGTTGTGTCTAAATAATTCCTAAGTATTTACATTCTTGTACCACCTTAAAGCTATACCTACCAATGTGGCATGTTAATGGTGAATACTATTCTCCCAGTAAAGGCTCTAATGCTGTCCGCAAGTTTGCAAGGACTGAAAGTGGAGGAAGGGCTGTCCCAGGGATACCAAATTCAGAGGCTGAGAGCAACAATCTGCAGCAAGCCGACTGGTTGTGGAGACAGCAGGAACCAGCAGAGGTGTTCCCAGAGCACAGAGAAGAGCAGGTCCTTCTAGGGGCTGCCAAGGCAGGTGCAGCAGAGGTTGTGTGGTGACAATTTTATTTACATATATTTTTAAAAATGTTGGTATATTTTCTTATTGATATTCATTCATTCATTCATTCATCTTCTGAACCCACTTTATCCTCACTAGGGTCGCAGCTACTTACGGGCGAACATGGGGTACACTCTGGACGATTCGCCAGTTCATCACAGGGCTGACACAGAGACAAACAACACACTCACTTTCACACCTATGAGCCATCTTTAGATTAACCAATTAACCTATCAGTGCATGTCTTTGGATGGTGGGAGAAAGCCGGAGTACCCGGAGAGAACCCACGCAGACACGGGGAGACACAGAAAGGTCCCACTCATCGACCAGTGTTGCGATCGAACCCAGGACCTTCTTGCTGTGAGGCACAAATGCTATCCACAGCACCACCGTGGCACCGTGGGCAAACATGAGTACAAAATCCAAAATTATACTTTTTATTGATCAACAAAATCAATCAACTGGAACAAAGAAAACAAATATTTTTATTTGACTCAAACTTGCAATTTAGCACCAACAATTATTTTTTGAAAATATTTAGAAATTTAAAGTGGTGCGTTTCTTTTTTCCTTGAGTGTACTTTTACAAGGAAGGTTAGTCAGTCATCTTCTGAACCTGCTTTATCCTCACTGGGGTCGCAGGGGCCACTGGAGCCTATCCCAGCTACTTAAGGGCGAAGTCGGGGTACACCCTGTTCAAGATCATCGCCGGGCCGACACAGAGACAAACAACCAATCACTCTCACATTCACACCTATGGACCATTTTAGATTAACCAATTAACCTACCAGTGCATCTTTGGAAGGTGGGAGGAAGTCGGAGTACCCGGAGAGAACCCATGCAGACACGGGGAGACACAGAAAGGTCCCACTCATCGACCAGTGTTGCGATCGAACCCAGGACCTTCTTTCTGTGAGGCACAAATGCAGTCCGTGGATTATGAAAATCCTCCTCTGGAATGTTTTCTGACACATCGGGCCAATTTTGCCTAAAACATCTAGGATGCCAGCATTAAAAGATATATCCTTAAAGTGGACCTGTGCAGACCCAAAGCTGCATTTCCCACCAATAATGACAATCAAGTGTTTTTGGCACTGATTGTGGATTTGGCAAAAATGCTCATTGTCTGCCACCCAGCAGTAACATCAACATTTAGCAAGGTTTGCACAGCCCTACTTTTATTTTTGACCCTCCCAGTTACCGTTGCAACCTCTGAGCTCTCCTTCTCAAAATTAAAGCTCATTAAAAACCACTTGAGGAGCATGATGGGACAGGAAAGACTTACTGGACTAGAAATTTGGTCCATTGAGAATGAGTGTGCCAAGACAATGGACATACGGTGCATTGTGGACGAGTTTGCAGAGCGCAAGGCTCATGTGCCCTTTAAATAATGGTGAACAGGCCTACCACTTTTCATTTAAAATGTGATTGTACGTGAACTTGTGGGCTGCCGCACCAACTTTACAAAATGTTCTAGCTATTGATACAGTAGTCTTCTGTGCTCTCAGTAGTTGAAGTAGTTTGTTAAAGTGGGTGTCAGAATGATGTGGTCGTTATCAGTGGTGCTGAACTGCTTTGAGTTTGTGTTGTTATTAGGGGTCAGGTAGCCTAATGACATGGTTGTTCTCCGTGGTGCTGAACCCTTGCTAACAAATGCTTTGAGCTGTGTGTCAAAAATGTAGTAACGCTTGTAAGCCTCACTGTTGCGGGCATGTGTGTGTTGTAAACCGATGTACTCACAAGCTTTATTGGGTTTAAAGGGCTCGGTTATATGCTCCGACCCCGGCCCAGCACTGACTTGTTCCGCCATTGGCTGGAGGTCTTGGATATGCTCATAGTTCTTCTTTTCCCTCTTTATATATAAGCAGTATCCACCACATTTTTGTTATATAGTTTATGGTAACTGAAAGAGTAAACAAAAATGAAAGTTACAAACTTATGAAGTTGGGGTTATTTCATATTGGCTGTGTTTGCCTGTATTAGGAGAGTAACACAATAGAGGAGTACACTGTCAAGAGTGCATAAATACAGGACATTTTTACTTTCACTAATAATCATTTTTCATACTGAAAGAAGACTGGATTTCACTGTAATAGGTCTAATAAATACCATGTCAGGCCCTGCAGCAATAAAAAATTGTCTTTGAGGTATGAGGTCCTGTCACTAGTCACGTGACTTTGTTTTAGTTCAGCAGGAGGTGCAGTAATATAAACTGTGAACACTCCCCCTGTGACTTCTCATAATGTTTATCTGATTTCTTGAAGACTGCAAATGAATACACAATCATTTTGTATGATGAGTACCTCGGTGGGCCTGTTTATGGTGGTGTCATAAATGATGTTATTTGGATTTATAAAATCTATATGGTGGGCATGTTTAGACATCAATATGCATGTACTTGCCATCTGCCTTCACATAGTAGGGTCAGTTGTGATGCTCATTGTTGTCCACAGCGGCCAACAGTGTTGGAGCGGCGCACACAGGTGGTATAAAGGAGATTCTTTTTGGTGCATACATTGTAATATGAGCATTAAAGGATTCAAGAGCAGCAGTGAACCTGATAGCACAGACAAAAGACCATTTCAATTTGCATTTAAATTGGGGGAGACAGAGCTTGTTACTGAACATTTCATGTAAATGAAATCCGAATTTAAAAACAACAGATGTTTTCCAAATAATAGCTTACATCAGTTATCCCAATGTACACACTAAATACATTGGCATTGTTTAGATATAAAATATTTAATGAAACCTGTTACCAGCAAATAATTTGAGATCAAGACATTGTTATATTCAAGATTGATTCATTACCTGAAGGTCAAGAACTTTGGTACTGTCTTTGACCACCTCTCATCCATAATCAGTTCAGTTAGTTTTACTCTCTGATGGATCAGAGCGCACCTTTGGGTCTAGACGTTCTGGCGCACGAATGGCCACACGTTCTCCTATACTCGTTTCCCCCATGAGAGCTGATCACTCCTACTCTCTGCAGAGTCCAAGAGAAGGGACACTCGCTCATTTTGGTAGCTCCATATTGGCCAGCGATGCACTGCCTAGTGGAGATATTCCAACTTCTGTGCGGCTGCCCGTGGCGCCGGCCTTTACACAGAGACCTTGTGACGCAGGCCCGCGGAGAGATTTTCCACCCTCATCCGGAAGGAGCTCTATGGGCTTAGCCATCTGAGAGGTTAAATCTGGCCTCTGCAGGCCTTCCTGAGAGAGTTATTGCTACTATCCAGAGCGCAAGAGCCACCTCCATGTGTAGTGCTTACATTGGGAAATGGCGAGTGTTTGAGGAGTGGTCGGTCAACTTTCTGCCCAGAACCCAGCAGCAAAACTATGACGACAAATTACTGCCAAAAACAACGCGCATAAAAAACAGAATCAGCGCACATAAATCACACTCTCTGCGCGCTCGCCGTCATTCTCTGCGCGCTCGCCGTCACTCTCTGCGCACTCACCATCATTATCTGCGCGCTCGCCTTTCTTTTTTGCACGCTCGCTGTCATTCTCTGCGCTCGAAGTTGCTGAATTTTGTCACTCTGGGGGCGGG
>JAPQRQ010000017.1:4334213-4358443 GCA_037367365.1 Apogon talboti
GGCAGGACACCACCTAGACAGCCAGCGATTGAGTGAAGACATGCGGCTAAACATGTCATCACTGGTCAGATTAGGTAGGGGACCAGAGAAAACTACAGAGTCCGACATAGTTTTAGCATAAGTACACACCGACTCAATATTGATTTTGGTGACCTCCGATTGGCATAACCGGGAGTCATTACCGCCGACGTGAATTACAATCTTACGGTATTTACGTTTATCCTTAGCCGCTGTTTGGGAACTGCTGGGGGACGGCTAACCTGAGCTGGTGGGTCCGCTCCGGCTAACGGTACCTGGCTAGCTGTCGCAGATATGGTTTCACTCATGGAGCGGACCTGTGCCTCCAATTGGATAAGCCTCGCTTCCATAGCCACAAATACACTACACTTATTACACGTTCGATTATCGCTAAAGGAAGCGGGGGGAAAACTAACCATTCGACATACCAAGCAAGACAGAGAGGGAGAGGAAAGAGAGCGGCAGGGAGAGAGAGTAGCCATGTTAGCTGCTAATGCTAAACTACCGTAGATTAGCCTACTAAGGTAGAACAGATCGTAAGAGGTAGCCGATTAAGTGATAGCTTTCGCTATCTAGTTGAAGCTCGAAGTAACTAGTGACTAGCAACTTCCTAGTATACAAACAATTTAGAATAGCACTAGATATTAGCAGTGATTATACTACAACTGCGAAGCAAGTTGCTGCCGCCAAACAAACACAACAGAAATGACGTAAGACGCTTACCGCAACAGGAAGCAGGAACCAACAGGTCATACATAACATTACAGAACTATAGTAACTTATAACATCTGAGTGCTGCATTATTAAATGTATTGTGATGTTCTATGACTAGGTGAACCTAAAGTACCTTTCCAGCAGAAACTCTGTGACCATCTCATCATTTTTCAAGTCCAGATGAAGCAGTTTTAGCCTCTGCCATTGCTCAAAGGCAGACCCAATGTTTATACAGGTCTTGGCTCTTGCCACATCCAGATCACTCTTTAGGGCAGGTTTTTCTGCTACAGTCTTCTTAGGCATCCTAATCTCTGAGTGAGGAGCTGGAGGTGGAGGTGGCGGCTGGCCGTGTTCTGTGAAGGTTCTTTCACAGACGCTCTCTCCCTCTGCACACGGATGCCCGCAACTCTTAAGGGGTAACAGGAGTGGGCTGATGCAGGATGCGGAAATGGGTGACAGACACGAAGCTCGGCCAATCATTTCATTTGGACCGAATAAAATGATTGGTTAGTCTTTTATCAGAAATATATGAGAATGAAACATTGTTGAGTTTCACACCCAGTTGGATTTCTTTTACATTTTAGTTTGCCACAGGCTTATTAGGAGCATTTTAAAATTACAAAAGAAAAGTGTAAAAAAGCCACATCATATACATATATATAGTATACCTTTAAATGGTTGTTCTTGTACAGAGATATTAGGATCAATTTCACCATTCGTATTTTTGGAAAAAGTACATATACACAGTCTTGGAGATGTTAAAATGTAATTGAGAGCTATCAGGCCATTTAAAGACAATACTCATGGCTGCTGTCAGCTCTTGGGCAGCTTGCTTTTCATCTTTCTTGCGTGAACATACAAAACCGCATCATCAGCATACATGTGATAGACAACATTTTCGTGGACAACAACTTGGTAGATTGTTTATGAATAAACTGAAGAGCAGTGGCCCCAGCACCAACCCTGGTGGTACTCCAAGATGGTTGTCACGGTGTAATAATTTTACAGTCTGTACTCTAACACACTGTGCCCTTGAAGAGATACAGGAATAAATCCAGTTGAAGGCATTTGCTGAAAAATTAAAATAGGATAGTTTGGTCAACAATATCTGGTGGTTCACAGTGTCAGATGCTTTCTTAAGATCATAAAGACAGCCCCAATAACACCCTCTACATCCAATGGATTTAAAATTTTCCAGAAAGTAGTAAACAGCTGTCTCAGTGGAGTGATGTTTTCTAAAACCAAATTGCATTTGGTGTAAATTATATGGACTGGTATTTAAGTGCTTAATTATCTGCTATTTTTTCAATTATCTTGTAGACTGCTAGAAATATACTTACAGGTTTATAGTTCATAATAATTGCTGGGTCATCTGATTTGAGAATTGGTATAACAACAGAGCAACAAACCCCTTCAACAACTGTAAAGTTGTTGCAAATGATTACTAATGGTACTATAAGAGATTGTTTATGGATTTTAGTAAACGTTATATTCAAACCAAATGTGTATTTGGCCTTAGAGCTTCTGAGCCCACTAATTATCTTCTCAATCTGAGACTGGGTTATTATATAAATATTAAAAATTGGGGCAGCTGTGTTTAGGGGAATTGGCCAGAGGTGGTGGGATAGTGGTGGATGCTTCATTGCAGCCCTACCAATATCTACAGGTTGCAATTTGTTGGGGGGGGGGGATCAACCCCCTCTCTGGTTTTTCCATCCCTACTTCTGCTGAATGAATGAATTTCCTCCTCGGGGGGGGACAATCCCATCAATGATTATAAACCAATTGAAATAACAGGATGGTTGTGACTGAGTTTTCTTACACCTATAGCCTATTCGCGAATGTCTCCATGGACATAAATCAGGGTTCGAATTATATTTTTTCTCTAAGGGGGTCTCTATCTCCAAAAGTTGTGCAAGTAGGCTAAATATAATTATACCGACAACGTTCACTCTCCTGGAGCGACAGCCACAGACGCACAGGTGACAGTGGAATCACACATTTATAAAGCAAAGCATTTAAAGCATTTAGGATCTACGATTTGACAGTTAGGGTTAATAGTGAAAGAAAAACTGTATTAACCTTCCATGGCCAGTGACATCTTCAGGTATTGAAGCGGCACAGACAGTGAACACCCACATTTCTCTTAATGTGCCACACTCGCCTTTTAAACAAAAGTGATGAGTGTCAAACACCACAGACAGTATGGTAGTCTATAGATCTGTAGTTAAGATACGAGGACAGGATAAACTGCATTAAAATGGTCCAGTGTGTTCATTCAAGCACTGTGCGCATCATTTATGTCGGAGGGACTGTCAATCACATTCTGCATCTGCCCCAGAGCTTTTGCGCTTTTACGCACAGCACAACTTTGGCACACACACACAGGGATAGAAAATGTCATAAATACATGGTCACCATTCAATAAACTCTTGCTGCTGAGGTCTCAGACATCCCTTTGCTTCTGAAAGAGTTTGGAGAATATAAATGCCATCGAGTCTAAGGAGACAATCTCCACAAAGTGTTTTCTTCCGTCCCCACACTCCCCGTGTCAACAGCAGAGTGCCAACGTGGATTTAGTGTCATGAATCCCATCCTCACTGATGGACAGAATGAACGTGTCCACACTCAACAGTCTTCTCTTCATCTCTGTTAATGGACCAGACGTGTATTCATTCCCTGCTCAGAAGTTCACACAGATGTGGATAAAAGAAGGGGAAACGCTGCCGATGACCTGCCAACAGGGAAGGCCAAAAGACCACATGAAGTCCAACATCAGAGCAAACTGTTTACTTAGTCTAATTAGATTAATTATTTGGACATGATGTGAAATCTTAATCCATTACATTTTATGTTCCATTTTACATTCTGATTGAGTTGGCCGTTCTCCATAAATTTGCCATGTTGGCATGATCGGCCCTTATCCATGGTCCTGAAACTTAACCATTACCCACATCGCAGGTGTAGCTGTCGCAGAAAATTAAATGTTTTATGTATTTTTAGCTTGCATGAAATATGAATATTCAATTGTTCGACATGTAATAGGGCCTACCATTAACTTCAAAAAGAATTAGGACTGTTGATTGATTGTTTTTTCATGATTTAAAAAAATAAATAAATCCTCCCCTCTGGTTTTTTGACAAATCGCACCCTGAATATCCAGAAGTAGCAAACTGTTGTTAGCCTGTCACTGCTGGGCTGTAGAACCTCGGCACGGTCCCGCTGGGTGAACCACTGCTGCACTAACAATGTCCAGATGTGGAACACCATTATTAGCCTCAACCTGAAGGGCTACTTGAACAGAGCAGCTGCGGTGTAATTTTGGCCCAAGGTTATGTGCCAGGTCCTGAACTGCCAGGTCCTGAACAGAGTCTATAAAATTATCATTCAGAGCCGTCGCAATACACGATCTCCCGTATCCTGTATTACTTTGCCCCTCATCTGTAACTCCCTAATTTCTGTACTTACTATATAATGTCCAGCCATTTTTTTAATATTGGTCCAGATTTCTTTTGCATTTTCTCTTGCATTACCTATTATAATAATAAAAAGCTTTGCTTTTGCATCTCTATTCTCTTTTTCTTCACAACTTTGTTTCTAAGAGAAGTTAATATATATATATTTATATATATATATATATATGTGTGTGTGTGTGAGTGTGCGTGTGTGTGTGTGTGTGTGTGTGTGTGTGTGTGTGTGTGTATATGCTGGAGAAAAAAAAAATTATCAGCTATGTTTCAGCACCATAAACTTGTCACAGCTGCAGTATTCAAATATGTTTTAGCTGAACATGTAACAAGTACAGTTCATGTAGTAAATTCAGAAGCTAAGCTCTAGCACCATAAAATTACACAGTGGACGGTTTTGGTTTAACGTTTTACTTGTTGTTGAATCACTTAATCCATCTGGAATACATTTTAGGTGAAGTTAACCATCTGATAATCTATTCCAAATGACATATTGTTAATTTTTATTTAAAAATGGTAGAACATGTAGTTTTAACTTCTCAGTCATTAAACTAAATCACGTCCAACTTTCAGTGTGATGGATGGTCCTTTTTTCACTATCACTTGTTTTATAGATATAGTCCATGTTAAACCTAAAGTCATACAGATTTACTCAAATGTCTGCATTTAATTCTAATTGCATATTACTTTTAAAAAAATTAGTTGTACTCTACTTATATTTTGATGCCTTGTAAAGTAAGAGGCAACAAAGAATTTTTTTTATTAAAAATTGAAACACAAAACAAAAGGTTAAAAAAAACAAGGTGCCTTTACATTAAAAAGGAAATAAACATTTGTGAAAGGTTAGGGCTTCTGGCCAAGTGTCTGGACACGCGGTCCACGGGGTCACAAGCGAGCTCACACTTGCATTGGAAAAAGACGGCGAGTCCATCCTGTCCATTTCAGCTGGAAATCACAACGCATAAAGAATAAATCAGTGTTCAACTCATGGCGACAACACAAATACATCCAGGTCTCTGTCCTAGGTTTAGCGTCAGACTGTTGACCAGTTAGCATTAGCATTAGGTTAACTCAACTTTTGGCTAACTAAACAACTGGTCTGCCGCTGGCTACTGTTACAGCATGTAACAAACTAAATAGTGAATATTTCTGTGATTTGCTTTCGGTGCGCTGGTCTATTGCTGTTGGTGCATGGCTTCAAGCAATGAAGTCGCCGAGTCCTTGGTTGCTGCATTGCCAGAATATGCTGGTCTGTGGCCCAGTATACCATTTGTTGTTCGGTGGTGAGATCCACTGCAACCATTGTGGTCCTTAATTTCTTATAATCCTGTTTAAGTTTCTTTAGCTTTTCTCGTATTTGTTTAGGCGTGTGTCTTACATTTAGCTCCCCCAGCTTGCTGGCTGATTTTACATAAACTTGATCATTTCGTGTCGTCGATTCAAAGTCCCTCTGAATTTCCTCCTTCGCAAATACACTTAAAAGAGCCTGGACCTCATCGTCTGTCCGCTTGTCATAGCTTCTCTTTTGGCCCATTTTCCGAATTATCAAAAGACGAAGCTTGTGGAAATGAAATAAACAAAACAAAGTTTGCTGCAGCACACCCAGTGGCTAAATGGTGGGTGAACGGAATTCGCTGCAAGTGTAGTCCACCAATCAGCGTTCTCCAGCACACAGCCCCACCCCTCAAGAATTCCGGGTAATCTGAGAAGTACTACCTCCCTGCCAGGAATTTTTTCAGGGAAGGTTTGGGGGCAAGGGAAAGATTTTTACCTGGGTAATTTACGTGGAAACGCACCGGGGGTTTTCAAAGTTCTGGGTAATGCTGAAAGTTCCTGCAAAAGTTCCTGCAGTGGAAAAGGGCATATGGTCTACCTGCTCAGGTGTTTCACACATGAATAAAGGAATTTGAAAAATGAGTATATTCTTTTGCAGTTGAAGCTCAGAGCCAAACATTCTCTCAGTTCATCATGTTCCACATTTTTATCCATTACTGTGTCATGAAGAGCCAACCAGCCCTTTGGTTGTAGACCAGTGTTCTCAACCTTAATGATGCTGATTGTGGAGTCCTGTGCTTTGTCTAATTTATTCTCATACTCGTCTTGCAAACTCAGATTTCCCCACTTCTGTCTAGAGATGTGCATATGTCTAATATGTGCATATGTTTCTACAAAAGAAAATACTTAAGATAAAAACGCATCTTTATCAAAACTTTTTATGTCATGACAGATATTCAAAATGGTAACACATTAATAGTAAAAGAAGTAAAAATGCACATTCTGCCACTATACAACTGCTTATTCCAGAGTACACCTACTACAGTTGTAATTTCTAGATTAATATATTTTCCATCTATAATGATTAGAAGCATTGGAGTGCATTCTTAAACATAACTTTTGTATTGTTTTTGCTAATCTTAGACATAAGACAACTAGCACAAGTTTAGTTAGCCAAAACAAAAATTTAACTACTCTGAAAAAAATACCTTTTTTTCAGCTTTATTAATACAGCAACATTATAGTCTGTCATTTTCATCTATCTTTTGTGTACATCTTTTGTGTCGTGTTTGGCTGTCTTTTACCTAAATTTCATCTTATTGTGTATTTTATGCCAATTTTGTCTTGTTCTGTTCTTCGTTATTTTTGTCTTGTCTTTGTGTTTTACTCCGTTTCCATCTCTTCCATACCTTACGCTAATCAATCAATCAAATTTTATTTATATAGTGCCAAATCAAAATTACAAAGAGAGCCATATAGTAACATCACTCGCTCCTAGGTCATGCCAAACCCAACGCGGGTACAAGGAAATTAACCAATCTGGTGTGCTGGTAGATTTTCCATATAATTTAGAAATGGTTGCCATATCTTATAAAACATCTTACTTCTTTTTTGCATCCAATAAGTTATTTTCTCTAGGTGCACACAGTTATTGATCTCACAAAGCCACATTTTGATTGAAAGGGGGGCGTCTGATTTCCACTTTATTGCAATACATTTCTTAACAATTGTCAAAAGGATTTCTGTAAGTTTCTTAGCATACTTTGTCTCTAAAGTGGACTTAGTAAGATTCCCTAGTAAACAAACTTCAGGGTCCAGTAGAAATGTGACCCCCGTGGATAATTAGATAGGGTTTCACATACCCCCTGCTAAAACCCCTGCAGTTTAGAACTATGCCAGGTAGAATGATCCTTCCTCCATGCCACATCTAAAACACAAAGGTGATATATTGGAGTTGTATTTATGTACTTTATGTGGTGTAATATACAGCTGATGCAGGAAGTTGAATTGTATCCATCTATATCTAGCATTTAAAGTAGAGGTGACCCCATCTCGACACAGATTCCTCCATAACTGCTCCTCAATAGTGATTCCCAGGTCCCCTTCCCATTTAACCCTTGATCTATCCATATCTGGTATTGAGAGGGTAAAGGAAGAGAAAGAGAGAGAGAGAGATTGGGGAAGGGGGGAGAAGGAGGGGAAATAGGGGGAGACACATGGACGCACAGCAAACTGAACTTGAACTTACATACTACAACAGCTGGTGTTAATATAATTACCAGTAACTAGAACAAATGTCCATAACTGTTAATACTACTACTACAAATACAAGTATTAACAGTGAATGTACTACTACTAGAACTATTAGTACAAATAATAGAAACTTCTACCATCTGTGTAATTATATAATAAAAACTATCACAACTATATGGCTAAATTAATGATGATGACGAAGGCAGGGGAGAAGAAGGACCACAGCAGTGATGAATGATGATGACAAACGCAGGGAAGAAGGACTGCAGCAGAGACCACAGCAGGACCACAGCAGCAGGTCCAGAAATGCTCCAGGAAAAACCTGTGAGGACATAAAGCACAGAGACTCAGGGGAAGAAGTCAAGTCAGTAACATGTATTTGCTGGGGCATGCATAGAGGAGAAGATTTAGGAGAGATAAGGTCAAAGAAGAGGAGGAGCAGAGAGGAGATCAAACACGAGGAGGAGCAGAGAAGAGCTCAGTGTATCAGGATGAGTCTCCCAGCACTTTGTCATCTTTTCATGGTCATGGATAATTTTTTCTGCATCATTCTGTGTTAAAATATGCCTGATATTAGCAATATTATGCGATGAAAAAGGCAGTTCTAAAAATGTGTTTTATGTGCTAGTTAAATGATAAATCCTGATCAAAAATAAAGTATCATCAGCTTAACAATGAAAGTTGAGTGTTAATAAGTGTTTCCTTATTAGGTTACCAAAAGGAAGCATGTATAAGATAAACAGCATTGGTCCAAGAACTCAGCCTTGAGGAACTCCATAACTAACTGTGGTGCACTGAGAAGATTCATCATTAACATCGACAAACTGGAAATGATACGTTAGATAGGATTTAAACTACATTAATGCCGATCCTTTAATCCCAACTGATTGTTCCGATTGTTGCAGGAGGATGTGAGGCTCGACAGTGTCGAAAGCCGCACTAAGGTGTAAGAAGACCTGTATAGAAACAAGTCCCTTGTCTGGAGCAGTTAGAAGGTCATTGGTGACTTTGACTGATGCCGTTTCTGTACTATGATGTTCCCTAAAACCTGACTGGAAATTCTCAAATAGACTGTTGGCTTGAAGGAAGTCACATAACTGATTGGCTACTATTTTCTCCAGAATCTGAATCTGAATGGGAGATTTGGTATGGCTCTATAGTTAGCTAAAACTGCAGGGTCAAGGGCGGGATTTTTAAGAAGAAG
The DNA here is from genome assembly GCA_037367365.1 of Apogon talboti. Taxonomy (NCBI): domain Eukaryota; kingdom Metazoa; phylum Chordata; class Actinopteri; order Kurtiformes; family Apogonidae; genus Apogon; species Apogon talboti. The sequence goes on from JAPQRQ010000017.1 coordinate 4,343,145, forward strand.
CTTCATTACAGCTTCTTTAAAGGACCGTGGTACATAACCTGTTGAAAATGACATGTTAACCATTTCAAGGAGGTGGCTGCTAAGTAAAGGTAAAGCATCTTTAATGAGCTTTGTTGGAACTGGGTCTAAGAAACAGGTATATTTAGATTATTTAGAATATTTAGATGAAGAGACTATCAAAATTAGCTGACAGAGCTCTATAGGAGAAAATAATCCATATAACCAAATGGTTCAATAGTCAACTCCGTGGTTTCTGGATCTGAAGGATTTAAAGGTGGACTAGAATTTGTGGAGGACAGGAGGCCATTGATTTTATCTCTGATGAGCAAACTCTTATTATTGAAGAAGTTCATAAAACCGTTGCTATGGAGGGTTGCAGGAATACTAGATTCAAATGCACTGTGGTTCTTCGTCAGTCTCCATATAGTACTGAAAAGAAACCTGTGATTGTTCTTATTTTACTCTATTAATGATGAATAATAAGCTGCTCTAGCAGAACGAAGTGCCTTCCTGTATTTATTTAGACTATCCTGCCAGGCTGAATGGTGTTTTACTAGTTTAGTAGAACGCCACTTTCTGTGAAGTTTTCGGGTATCCTGCTTTAATGGGCAAGTGTTGGAATTAAACCAGGGAGCTTGCTTCCTTTGTTTTATGATCTTATTTTTTAGTGGAACGATCAGATCTAATGTTTTTCGCAGAGAGTCTGCTGTATTATTAACTAACTCATCAACTTGAGATGGACTAAAATTTACTGAGTTGGGGAAAGAATCCAGTGTGTAATTCAGATGCGGGATTAAATTAAGTGCTGATTGGTGTAATCAGGTGTCATTTCCGCTGACGTGAATTAAAATCTTACAGTATTTACATTTATCCTTAGCCAGCAGTTTTAAATAGGATTCGATGTCACTCACTCTGGCCCCCAGAATGCATTTAACTATGGTCGCTGGTGTCTCTAACTTCACATTCCATACAATAGAGCTGCCAATGACCAGAGTTTCTCTCTCAGCGGGTGTGTCACTGAGTGGAGAAAACCTATTGAAAACATGAAGTGGTTGGTGGTGAACCTGAGGCTTTCGCCTGCCTCTATGCTTCCTTCGAACAGTCATCCACTGTTCTCTCAGCTGCTCGGGAGCTGCAGGGGGACGGCTAACCTGGGCTGGTGGGTTCACTCCGGCTAAAGGGACCTGGCTAGCTGTTGCAGCTGTTGTTTCATTCATGGAGCTGACCTGTGCCCCCAGTTGGCTAAGCCTTGCTTCCATGGCCACAAATACTCTACATTTGTTACAAGTACCCTTTTTGCAAAAGGAAGCGGCAGAAAAGTTGAGCATCCGACACACTGAGCAAGACAGAGGAGAGCAGAAATGAGAAAGAGTAGCCATATTAGCCACTAAGATACCATAGATTAGCCAACTGAGACTAAACGGATCGTAAGAGGTTGACATTTGTGTGATAGCTTCCGCTATCTAGTTGAACCTCTAATAACTGGTGACTTTCAATACACAAGCAATCTAGAATGGCACAGGATATTGGCAGTGATAAGCTACAACTACGAAGCAATATGCTGCCGCTACAAACACACAGCAGGAAATGATGCTTGCCGCAACAGGAAATGATGCAAGACGCAGACCGCAGCACTGCAGCAGATGTCATTTTCATTTTGTGTATTTACATAATTTTTGTCATTGTACCAACCTTAAAAGTTGAAATTGCTTCTGATGTTGAGAAGGTGCACATTAATACAAAATCAGTTGACCAGTTTTGAAACTATAAGAAGGACACAGTACAGATATTAAAATATTTACATATATGGCTTATGGATAGGTTCTGGTATATGTGTAATTATCTATGTCTGTTTCATACCTAAGACCTAAACAGCCAAACACCTAAAACCATCTACTGATGTAAACTAAACACTTGTTGATCCACTAATCTGATCAATACATGTAAATAATTGGTGTAAAATGCAGTTTGTTATCTTTTCATGGTCATTAGATATGACCAATGTGGACCTTCAGAGGTTCTATTGTGACCATGGAAATGCCGTCATCTTCTACAACATTGATTCACCCGTAAAACCCATGGAGTTTGATAAATGACAGTGGATGGAGACACTTAATTTATGTTCAGTTCTTGATATATTTTGCTGAAAGTCACTCAATCATCAGTTTTCTCTTTTTCTGATTCGCTGATTTACACTGAAAAATGCAAAATGCAGTGGATAAGGCTATAATAAATGGTGACAAATCACTTAGGAAAGGTTAAATGTAGAGAAAAATGATATGGAAGTTTTCACAAAACTAGATGTAGGTGTTTAAGGGTGAAATGTGGTAGGTTTGGTTTGTCAGTTTATCAGTGAGCCTGTTTACATGACCATAAAACTACGATAACTGGGAGTAATCACATATTTGTAATAATCAGATCTGACGTGTTTACATGTCCTGAAGAAATGCAATAATCAAACACCCAGGTGAAGATGCTCCAGTCCATTATTGGATTTCTTTCGGACTATGTACGCACATTGGGGAAAAATCCAGGTGTGTTAATCTGATTTCTCGTAATCAGATTACTGCTGTTATCTGATGAAGTATATTAGATTATCCTGTTTACATGAACATTTGAATAATCTGATAACTCCAGAAATCACATAATAATCAGAGTATTAGTGTGCATGTAAACAGGCTCAATGTTCCATTTGCAGGTGACTGGTATTTTATGTCTATTCTATAATGTCATCTTTTTAAAATTAAAATAGGCTTTTTAACTGACAAATAATTGACCTTTATTGAAGATTTCATGATGTCTTTTTGGCCTAATTCTGCAAAAGTGACTCATTGGAACAAAAGAAAAAATATTCATAGTATATTATTGTACCTCCTCTGACACCCTTGGGACCTCAGAGTTTCATAGAAGGAAATAATGAAAGCTGAGAGCAGTATTTGTACCTCATTAAATATGAAGTAAAAATATTTAAAAATACTTACCTGTCAGGGTAACCTCCCACGTCGGCAGCTGTTCCGGTCCCTAGTGACGCCACTAAAAATCATCCAAAGGGTAGAACTAGTGTTAAAAATGAAAAGGTCAGCCACTCCCCTCGGTTCAGCCCCAGTGGGTAAATGATTCCAGCAGAGAAAGAGTGGAGGACGTATCTGTGGAAGGACTGAGGATACGTAGAAGGACAAATGTAAGGGCACTTTACTATCACCAAGTTAGATGAATAAGGAACAATGAAGAAAGGTCAGACTCAGCTGGTAAAACACCACCCACCAGGTCAGACCGGGCCGGACCACAGCAGCTGAAGCAACTGGAGAACGGAGACAGGAACACAGAGGGAACAGACGGAACATGGAGGGAACATAGAGGAAACATGGAGGAACATGGAGGAAACGTATAAGGAACATACATGGAGGGAACATGGAGGGAACAGAGGGGACATGAAGGAAACATGGAGGGAACACGGAGGGAACATGTAAGGAATATAGAGGGATCATGGAGGAAGCATACATGGAGGAAACAGAGGAAACATGGTGGGAACATGACGGGAACATGGAGGAACTTGGAGGAAACCTGGAAACAACATAGAGGAAACATCTATCCAAATCCAAATCCAGCTACTAGTTTATAAAAGAAACATCAGACCATTTATCAGGGCTGTTACTGTCCCAAGTCAACTGAACTTCACATCATATTAATAGAATGTAAAGACTAAATAATAACACTAATGTGCATTAATTTCCAACATCAGCAGCCCAAACTTTTGCAATATGGCACCTTTTTCTATGATCCAAGCTATTTTAAATGATTCATCCAGTTCCATCTTTTCCATAATTTTCATCTTATGTCTTTCGTTTGTCTCGTTTTCATTGTATCCCATTGCAATGTTCTTATTAACATCTTTCAGTACCATTTTCATCCTGTTGCATTATTTTTGTCTGATTACGTATTTTACATTGTTTTCATCGTTTGTCCTTTTTTCATCTTTTATGTTTCTTTCATCATAGCATCATTTACATAATTTTCATTTTCCTTCTACTTTTACATCATTTACCAATTTGTCTTTTTTCATCTTTTGCATCATTTCTTAATTGTGTGTCTTTTAGAATGTTGTTTTGTTGTTCTTTTTGTGTCAAGTCTTGTTGCATCTTGTTTCATCTTGTTATATCTTTTCTATATCTTTTTGTGTCTTTTGTCTTCTTTTACAGTTTTTTCATTTTGTTGTATTTTTCACATGGAATTGCTCTCATTAACATCTTTTTGTCATTTTCATCTTGTCTTGTCTTTTTTTTGTTTTGTTAGATATTTTCGTCTTCTTTGTCAGCTCTTTTCTGTTTTCATTTGTGTCTTTTACATTGTTTTAAAACATTTTTTACATCTTCTACATCTGTTGCGTCATTTGTCTTGCTTCTTTTTTTGCTTTTGTTGGTGTCTTTTATTACAGTTTTGTTTTTTTATAACTCCTATATTGTTTTCATTGTGTTACGTCTTTTGTCATTTTTCTTCTCTTATGGCATTTTATTCTTGTCACATCTTTGTCAGCAGCCGGGTTTCCATCACCCTCAGAAATGCACATAATGTAAATTGTGCAACAGAAAACTGGTAATGGAAACAACGAAATGTCACAAAAACTGTCACAAATCGCAAAAATTTTTACACTCTCATGAGGTGGTTTTCGAGACGTTTTGATATAGTGTATAGTGTATAAGTGTAATGGAAACATATTTTGCACATTTTCACTAGTCACGGGCAAGTCTGGTGCCGCAAGAGGTTCAATAGTTCATTAAGTTCATTCAGAAATTCTGGCTGTAACTGGTTACATTTTTTCCACAGCTCTAGCTCTGTGTCTGCTGTGCTGACATCAGGTATTAAGTGTCCATAAGTGTCCATTAAGTCTCTGTCCTATACATCTCTCTCTCTCTCTCTCTCTTTCTGCGAGAACTATACAGTATTTTACAAGAATTACGAAATGTTGCGAGACATTACTTTACTAGAATCATGCATCAGAAGCCAAACACTCTTCAATGGAAACACCTGCAAGTAGCAATTGTACTTTGCCGAAATTGTAGATATATTGAAACCCAGCTACTGTCATCTTGTCTCTTATTTCCATATATTCTTTAGTTTCCATCTTGTCTGGTTATGTCTTTTTCATCACATCTTGTCAAGCTGTCATGTCATGTTTATGGTAACCAAACGTCCTCTTTTGCCCAGACATGCCCTCTTCACATCCAGTCTGGAGCGTCCGGGCAGTTTTGATAAATTAGCGAAAATAACCAGTGACAGACATCGAAATTACACTTGTGCCTATACATTTAAAGAGTTTTTCCTGTGAAAAACAATGAAAACCATTCACCTTCAAATCCCGCGAATATACAGTAACTTGCACAGAAAAATTTGCCTAATGGAAAAATAACAATTTCGCCAAAACTCTCGTTTTCCAATGCAAAGTTTTTGCGCTGGCAAGAGGTGGTTTTTCGGGCTTGGCAAAATTGGTATATCACGCAAAACTGCAATGGAAAAATCTTTTTCTACAACTAGAGTCAAATGAACAAAATAAACCTGAATGTGGACAGATGTTACAACAAGCGAAGAAGAAGAGTTTTACAACAAACTTGACGTGGTATGCGTGGACAGACCAGGAAACCGAAACATTTTTGTATTTAGTATGAAATAGAGGGGTGGGGTGGGGGCAGCCATGGCTCAGATGGTAGAGCGGGTCATCCAATAACGGTTCAATGGCAGTTCGAATCCCGCCCTGTCCGAGTCATGAGCTGTTGTGTCCTTGGGCAAGACACTTCACCCACCGCCTCCAGTGCTGCTACTCACACTGGTGTATGAATGCAAGTGAATGTTTGGTGGTGGTCGGAGGGGCCATTAGGTGCGAATTGGCAGCCACTCTTCCGTCAGTCTGCCCCAGGGCAGCTGTGGCTACAAACATAGTTTACCACCACCAGAGGGCGACTGTGAGAGTGAAAGAATAATTGTACACGCCTTGAGTATGCGTTAATAGAAAAGTGCTATATAAATCTAATCCATTATTATTATCATTAATATACAATAACGAATATATCTGTATATATATATCTGAGACTGGGGGATTTTGTTGTTATGCATGGGATGGACCTCAACTTTGTTCCTGTGCCACGGCATAATGTGATCCTGGACTGTGGACTGGCTAAGGCTGTTGGTGTTCGCTGCTTCCCTGCTTTGCCCTTTGGAGAGATTTCTATGATTTTGGGCAATGACATCTGTGGTGGTGCGGCTTGGCCTGGGTGCCCTCCGCCGCTCATTATTGTGTTGGGACCCCTGACTGCGGAAATGTCTGGTGGGGGATCTGCCAACGCCTGTCCAGTTTGCACTGTGACGCACACACAGGGCAAGGTGTGTGTGATCATCCTGAGAATTCTAAGCTTGCGAGAACGGTGGCTCTCCCAAGTACACTGTCTGAGCTGACCATCCGTGTCTAGGGACTGGTGGATCAAGGCACAAAAGTCCGACACATCTCTGTCCATGTTGTGGGAATAGGCAGTGCCACAAGACCAAATTGGGGATCGGGCCCTGGGCTATTTGTCACAGGGATGAATGACCCACTAGCAGACTCAAGGAGTTAAATCAAATTACACTCTTTACTCTGTCCAGAGTAAGTCCATATACTTAGGATAGCGTAAGAAGCACGCAGGAAAAAATAATAAAAGCCACTGCTGAAGACAATGGCGAGGTCACCTGGCCGACTGGGAGCTGGCGAGAGGAACCGACAGGGAGTTCAGTTGGAGGCATAAAGAAAGAACCGACAGGAGAGCAGGGGAGAGAGACAAATATATAGAGGGCTGGAATTAGGGACAGGTGTGTGAGAGAGATGACAGGTGTGTGGACAGGTGTGTGGAGTGTGGAGTGGAGAGTGAAAAGGAGGGAAAGTGAGTGGGTGTGACACTATTTTGTTCATGATGGGTTGCTGGTCCATAAATGGGTGCCCTGTGATGGTGATGTGGTGGGCGGTCCTGTGTACCAGATTGTGGTACCTGCTGAGTTTAGAACCGATGTGTTGAAGACCGCGCATGATGCAAGTAGACATTTTGGGGTGCACAAAACCTACACCCTTGTCCTTAAACACTTTTTCTGGTCCGGAACCCAGAGGGATGTTTCGGCTTATATTAGGTCCTGCCGCGTGTGTCAGCTGACCGGCAAGCCTAATCAGCACATCAGGCCTGCTCCGCTGTACCCAATTCCTGCAATGACTGAACCGTTCCACTATCTCATTGTTGACTGTGTAGGACCGTTACCAGCTGCTAAATCTGGTTGCAGGTACTTGCTTACTGTGATGTGTCAGACCACATGATACCCCACGGCGTACCCTCTTCGCTCTATAACCACCAAATCGGTTATTAAGGCTTTGTCGCAGTTCTTGTCAATATTCGGCATCCCGCGGATCATTCAGACTGACCAGGGTACTAATTTCACCTCCCACATGTTTGCGCAGATTTTGAAGTCCCTTGGCATCAAGCATAACCAGTCTTCGGTGTGGCATCCGCAGTCGCAGGGAGCTCTGGAGCGTTTCCATCAGACGTTGAAGTCCCTCCTGAGAGCATTCTGCACTGAGCTAGATAGGGACTGGGAGGAGGGGCTTCCGTGGCTCATGTTGGCAGCTCAAGAGGCTGTGCAGGATAGCGTGGGGTTCAGTCCAACTGACATTGTCTTCGGTCATTCGGTGCGTGGCCCGTTGGCGGCGCTGAAGTCGGAACTGTTGACCGAAGATGCACCAAAGAACTTGATTGACTTTGTTAACGGGTTTCGTCATCAGTTGTATATGGCGGGGGTGATGGCTAGAGAGAACCTTGAAGGTGCTCAGGAGAAAATGAAGTGGCTGTATGATCGTCGCACAGAACCGCGGGTGTTTTCTCCTGGGGACCAGGTCATGGCACTGGCGCCACTTGTTATGTCACCGTTCCAAGCTCGGTACATTGGCCCGTTGACAGTTAAAGAGAAAGTTTCTGATCTGAACTATCTTGTAGCAATGCCTGGTTGGCGGAAGTCCTCACAACTTTACCATGTTAACCTCCTCAAGCCGTATTACCAGAACGTCCCCACACAGAACACGGTGGTTCCAGCCATGGGTGTCACCGCAACAGTGGTGGCGCGGGAGGTTGACGGTGTCCCAGGGCCGGGTGATGTTGTGTTGTGTCCACGACTAAAGAACTCTGAGTCACTCGTGCAACTGGACTCCCTGTTGCAACATCTGCCTGAGATACAACGTATTCATCTAGTTGGGCTAATCCAAAAGTTTCCGATGTTGTTTGGGGACATCCCCTCTCACACCACTTGGATTGAACATGACATTGACGTGGGTGGGGCGCAACCCATAAAACAGCGGTTTTACCGCATGGCTCTGGGAAAACTTAGGCTGCTGGATACTGAGATCAATTACATCCTGAACCATGACATCGCAGTCCCCTCTTCATCCAGTTGGGCTTCTCCCTGCATCTTGGTGCCAAAGCCGGATGGTACGCCTCGGTTTTGCACTGATTTCAGGAAGGTGAACGCTGTGACGAAGACGGATTCCTTCCCGTTGCCGTGTATGGATGACTGTATCGATCGTGTTGGTTCTGCCAGGATTGTGTCAAAGCTGGACCTCCTAAAAGGTTATTGGCAGGTGCCGTTGACACAGCGAGCCCAAGAGATTATTGCGTTCATTACCCCATCCGGTCTGTATTCGTACACCGTTATGCCATTCGGGTTGAAGAATGCACCAGCCACCTTTCAACGGCTCATGAACAGGGTGGTATCTGGCTTGGTGGGATGTTCAGTTTATTTGGACGACCTGGTGGTGTATAGCGACACGTGGTATTCTCATTTACAGCGTATCCAAGCTCTCTTTGAGAGGCTGGCCAAGGCCCTGCTGACCGTCAACTTAACGAAGTGCAAATTTACTAAGGCAACTGTGACGTACTTGGGTCGTGTGGTGGGAGAGGGTAAGGTGGCTGCGGTGCACGCTAAGGTCCAAGCCGTGATGGACTTTCCACCTCCTACGATGAAGAAGGAGCTTCAGCGGTTTTTAGGTCTTGTGGGTTACTACAGGAGCTTTTGTAAGAACTTTTCCTCTGTGGTATTTCCCCTAATGGAGCTGTTGAAGGCTAGGGCTACATTTGTGTGGTCTCCTGACTGTCAAGAAGCTTTTGATAACGTGAAGACCTTGCTGTGTTCTTGCCCCGTCTTGGCAGTGCCTCGCTTCGATGCTCCGTTTGTCCTCCACGTGGATGCCAGCCAGGTGGGGGCTGGAGCCGTCCTTCTGCAGGAGGGCGACAAGGGTGTGCTCAAGCCGGTTTGCTTCTTCTCTCGGAAGTTCAATCGCCATCAAAGTAACTACTCAGTAATAGAGAAGGGAGCTCTCGCTCTTATCTGGGCCCTCCAACACTTCGAAGTGTATGTGGGTGGAGCAGCACCCCTTGTGGTCTACACTGATCACAAATCTCTGACCTTTTTGACATCTCTCAGTTCTCCTAACCAGAGACTGGTCAGATGGTCGCTGTTCTTACAGGTGTATGACCTAGACATTTGCCACATTAAAGGGCAGGACAACGTCCTGGCGGATGCCTTGTCCTGTGCCCCCATACCAGAGCTACAGTAGGGATTCGGAGGAAGCTTAGCAAACCTCCTCATCTGGCATATTGGCAGTGCACATGGTTGTTGCTCCTCCTCCCTTCTGTTTACCGGTTCCCTTAAATATGCTTCCAATGGCCAAGGTTGCGGAGGACTGGGAAGTGGTTGGGTGAGGGACAGCACATTACGCTGTACTTACAAAATGTGACAGATGTCAGTTTAGCGTGGTGAATAGTTTTGGTTTCTGGGGTGTTATGTTTAGTTAAACAGCAAACTGATGGAGTTTACCGTCTTAAGGGGGGAGGTGTGACACCCCAGTACCGCGGGTTACCACGGGTATGTCTCTCTCTCTCTCTCTCTCTCTCCCTCCCTCTCTCTTACTCATAGGTAACCAGAGAAGCTGTTTGGGTTCTCCCGGGCAACGTAGCAGGGGGCGTGGCCCCAACATCTGGAACACAAGAGTGGCAGTTGGCTATGGGCGGTCACTGCGACAATGTGACAACATGAAGGACAGTTGCCGTGGGGACCAAAACTCTACACAGAAGGCTTCACGAGGACAGCAGTGGTGGTCGCCAGCTCTTCTTCTGACGGACTGGTCTTCGGGCTAGTCCCTCCTTGTTTTACGGACTATCTCCTTCTACTTAATAAATACTCCTTGCTGGCCGGCTTACACCCTGTGTTTGCATGTTTTGTCAAGGCTCCTCAAGCCGGTCTTGACAATATTAACAAAGTATCCTTTAACAATAAATGTGAATAACCTGAACAAATATGAACTGAATAAAAGGACACAAGTACATACACACAGCAGCTTTTATGACACTTCTACAGCTAGAATAATAAAATAATTCCAAGCAGCCTGTTTCACTGAACTATTTTCTCCGGGTTTATAGGCACTTTGCACTGAATACTACAGTACTTACATAGCGTGTGATCAAGTATCTCAAAGCGGAGCCAGGTGTCCTCTTTTTTGGAAATCAAAATATGGTCACCCTAGTCATGTTCATCTTGTTATATACTATGTTTTGTTGTTTTTTTGGTTTGGTTTGGGTTTTTTTTACACTGTTTTCTCTTGTGTCTTTTACATAATTTTTGTCATTGGTTTTGATTTTGGGAAGGAATACAATGATGCATAGCCAAAATAATCAGTAACTCCTCCCCTCAAATGCATTATGACAAAAGATAGTTTTAAAGCACAGATGCTTGTGTTAAAATGTGGGCAGTAAAAGGAAAAAAATCTGAAAATAAATACTGAAGGGTGTGTGTGTGTGTGGGGGGGGGGGGGTTATTATTGAAATACAGAATAAAGAAAGCGTCCAGTGATGCATTGGTTTGTACCTGTGCTTTGAACATGTCTGAGCAGTAATAGTCCCACAGCTGCAGTCTTTCTAGAGCCTTCTATAGGTTTAAGATGCTCTTTCAGATGTAGCTCTTTGATTCTCACCCCGACTCTGTTGGGTATTCAGCCGTGTGCACGCAGCAGAAACACTCGCTCTGACTAATACTAATTAGCCTGTGGGATTATTTTTCAGGTGATGTATTTCATGTGTCGAATAAATTCAGCGTAAGTGAATGGGGCGTTTAGATTAAGTTAAAATGATTTTGCAAAATGACTTTGCAGTAGTCCCTGGTGTCTGTGGTGTTTACTTCTTGGGGGAGGGTATGGGGGGGTTGGGGGGTGGCAGCGGTGGGAGTTGCTCCACTTATAGAAAATGATTCGGATGAATATTTGCAAAGCATACCCTCCCCCACCACACACACACACACACACACACTCTAATTACACAATGTAAGTGGTATCAGGGACAGAGATATCCATAACACCAACCTGGAGCGGTTGTGGCACTTAAAAGCCATAAACACAAGACAAATGTTTATCAGCTGCACGGGTGAGCCATAATCAATCATACAACTTAGCGCAGGAAACAGATTATTTCCCGTGTAGGAGAGTGCTGATGCCGACATAAGAATATAAATGAAAGTATTGTAATTGTGAGAAATTTCTGTGTATAGTTGTACACAAACAGATGAAATATATACCTTTCTTATATAACTAGAGAAACAGAGACAACTGTGACTGATCACTATCAGGCTCATGTGAGATGGAGACCACGCAGTTGAAAGTGCAACAGTGACACCCAGTGGCCTAGAAATGACATAACATAGTAATTCCTGCAGTGCATGAGATGTCAGAGTAGCAGTACAATGTAATCCTAGTGCATTCAGTGTTAGGACCCCCTGAACACACCGTACAGCAGTGATGACAGCTGTTTTCTGTCCTCTGAGAAATCACACTGAATTCCAGCTGTTAGATATGACTTTGGTTTGGAACTAGAGGTGGAGAATCCCAGCTCCATAAAGTAAAAAACCTGCCATGTATTTGTTGCAACCATTCACTGAACCAGCCCATTTTGATGAGCACAACTCCTCCTCCAGGTAGATGGGATAATTAGTGGAATCACCTGTGTTAAGTGTACAGGTAGTACCAATACATGGCAGGACTTTTACTTTATAAAGCTGGGATTCTCCACCACTGTTTGGAACCAACAGAGAAAAATACCAGTGGAACATGGAATCCATACTCTACCTGTTACATTTACCTTGCACCTTCTCACATCCACCTTCTTCACACAACTTTTGGCTGAGGTTAGAGTTAGAACAGAAGTGTAAAATATATGGATTAGACTTCATTTGAGCAGGAACATCCTCTAGGTTCTGTGTTTAATGTGGCTGAAACACAAAAATGACTGAAATGAAACCATGAATGATGCTAAATACAAAAACATCTGTACTCTCTTCTCCTTACATTTATAAAACCAGACTGCTACTATAATGCACTTTAGAGGAATTATTGATTATTTTTGTTTTGAGTCACTGTGCGCCTTCACAACATCAAAACCAATTTCAATGTAAATAGATGGAACAGGAAAAATAGAAACAGAAAAGATAAGCCTTCAGTGAATCCATCTGTGCAAGTCACACATGACAAACAGAACAGTGAAAATAAAATGACAGATGTAATAAAACCAAAACAACTAGAAAAAAATAAGACAAAAATGACAAGAAGTAGCAACACAATAATTTAATAAAAGAACCGCGATGAAGGAAACAATGTAAAAATATGACACAACATAAACAAATGAACTATCCTTCCTTTTCTAAACAGATTTGTAACTTCATACATTTGTGGGGAATATTTGATTAGATTTATTTTTGCATTGTTGCTGACTATCCTGACATTAAGACCAATTTCATACTGAATGGATGAATCAGTAACACATAGAAAAGACAACCTCTTGTTGAATCCATCAGTTAATATCACATTCAACAAACAGAATGAAACAGAAATAGGTTTAAACAGAAGAGAAAAAAACTGTTAAAAATAAAAGCAGCAAGATAAGAACAATGTAAAAGACACAAAAATAGGAAAAAGATATACAGTATAAGAAATAACATGAATAAAGAGTAATGAGACAAAACAACTGAAGCAGATGTTCATTATTTACAGCATATTATTTTTTATTTTAAGTTTGAATGGTTCAGTAACAGTTTTGGTTGTGCTGAGGACATGGACTGTGTATAACTAGTGGACAGACAAATCATGCTTGTGATGGGCGGATGAAGGGTGGAACCACAGGAGCCTGAGGGGTCAGAGGTCAACTAATCGAAAACACTAGTTTACTGACTCAGTAAAATAGCATCAACCATTGGGCCATAAAGTAATTTTCCAGTCTTGTTAGTGCAAACTATAAATCACAGCAACAGTGAAGCCATCTGTCAGGAAATAATGAATTTTATTAAAGTGTGCCTATACTGGTCATGCTTAGGGCACTAGTTGTGCTTTGTGTATTACCTATAAGCAAGAGAGGCAGAAATTCAGTAAAAAAAAATTGCCATGAACGCACCACATGGGCTGGGGCAGAACCTATGGGGGAGCAGCCATTGCCAGGCAGAAGTGACATACCATTGTTGATTCTGGGTTATTGAGTACGCGTAAACCAGCAGCAGTCAGTGAGTAGACTGAGTGGAAAGCACGTGTTTGTGCTTGTTGTTTGTGCAGCCATAAGTTTTGCACTTCGCCATTGTCTTAGGGGCACGACCCAGTACTGGCCAATAATGCGTCATCTTTGACTGGTGTCTGCTGCACCGGGTCAGTGACCAGTCCATCGCAGCCCAGGTAATCATACAAATCAATGACTCTGCTTCACTACTGGAACAGCCTGTGAAGGAGGCAACATGTACTCATGCGTACTTGACAACGTGCTATATAACTTAAGTTGCCTGACAGAACTGCTAGTATTCTTCGTGATCTTTTGAAACAGCTAGCAATGAAAATTCACTACAGGTACCCTTTCAATAAACCAAAACTCCAAAAGTCTGACAGGACATGTAAGGAACCTGTCACATTTGTCAATCAATGTCTATCATGGAAAACAGGTTTTATCCAACATGTAAGGAAAACGTTATACTCGATAACCAGATCACCACAGAGGTTCCAAATTAAAACAGACAACACCAAAATGAGTCCTGGGAGAACTGATGTACTTAGTTTCAGAGAAAAGTTCAGTGTAAGTCTATGGGAGCCAGGTCTGGTTGCAGCGACCCCTGGGGCTGTCAGTGGTATTACAATTTTAGGAAACCACATTGGCTTCGTTTGGAGCTGAGGTCCCTACCCTCCAGGTCAGAACACAACACACTACACAACTTCAACAGTATAATCAAAAGACTAGGAACACACTCTAACAGATTTTTGTTTGATGAAGGAAACACTTAACATGTGAGGAATCACAGATGACATGATTTGTCAAACCAACTAAAGCTAACTTAATTAGAGCTGCAGCTATCTATTATTTTTGGAATTGATTAATCTATTGATTATTTTCTTTGATTCAATTAAACGATTATTTGAATAGATGAAAAAGTTTTAAAATGTGAAAAAGACATGTCTGAAAATGACAAACAACTTGTCCTTTATTCCAGAACCAGCTGAAACAACCACAAAAAGTATAAAAATAAAAGGATATATAAAAAAATATCGACATAGAAATAACAACAAGAATAACAACAGTATAAAAGTATATATAAAAATATCTCTATATATAAACAACAACAAACAAATTAAATGACATCTACAAACAATATGTGCACTGCAGTCTTCAACACATTTGGATCAAACTTATTAACTTACTACCAAATTGAGATCTAACATCCATCCATCCATCTTCTGAATCGCTTTATCCTCAAGAGCCTATTGGAACTAACATACACCTGGAAAATATAAAGACAAATATTTGCAAAGTTTGTGTGAAAGCTTAAAAGTTTAAAGGAGTAAGTGATGGTTCCAATGAAGAAAAGTGAGCATATAGACATTTTCTGTCTTTTCGTCCTTGTCTCTTCTGAGTTATGCTCCAAGTTATGTTGATTCTGGCATCATGTGCGTCACAATAAGCGTCCATGTGAAACACAACGGTGGCATCACTGTTTAGCAACAGTGAAATTAAGGAAATGAAGCTTTGATTCAGGAAAATTGTTATCAAATTTTTTAAATGATTCGAGTCGATTACCGTATTTTCCGGACTATAAGTCGCACTTTTTTCATAGTTTGGTTGGTCCTGCGACTTATACTCAGGTGCGACTTGTATATTAAAATATATCATTTCGATAGCGATCGGGGGCTGTTATGTTTAAAATGGACTGTTTCCCTTTAAGAGTGT
>JAPQRQ010000017.1:4386917-4400117 GCA_037367365.1 Apogon talboti
CCAGGTGTGATGGAAGAGGGAAATATCTAAAACATGCAGGACACCGGCCCTCGAGGACCAGGATTGCCCACCCCTGACTTACACCATATCAGTAATATATCTACTTTTATAAGGCTGCAACTAACAATCACTTCTGTTGTTGATTACTCTGTGGATTATTTTGCAGATGAATCCACTGGCTGTTTGGTCTATAAAACCAAAAAGGGATTCCTATCGTAAAAGCTTAGATGACAATCTACCGTTACCGAGAAGGAAACATAGGAAGAATTCACATAAAGAAGCTGCAATTAAATAATTCTTATGTTATTTTCCTTTAAAATTTACTCATACCAGTCAATGATCTAAATAGTTGGCAATTGATTTATAGTTTACAGTACTTTACAAACTAGTTTATGTTCTGTTTGAACAGTATTTAAGTAAGTTAATCTTATTTATGTAGCACCTTTCACACATGAATTTCACAAAGTACCTCGCAAAAATAAAGTTACACCAAAACACATAAAACAACAGTACAATAAGAAAAAAGAAAAACACAAGATGAATGTGTAAAAGATGCAACAATATGACAACAGTGTGGGAGAAACAAGGCAAAGCGAGAATAATGTGAGAACAAGAACACAGTAAGATGAAAACTACATAAAATTATAAACACTGTGAAAATGGTGTAAAAGATGCAGAAAGATGAAAAGAACATAAAAAACTACATCACAAAATGTAACAAGATGAAAACCAGATAGAAAATACAACAAATTGCAAAATGATTAAAATGAGTTAAAAACAAGATGAAAACAATGGTAAAGATGCAAATCATGCATGAATGTAAAAAATGCTGGATGGTAGACAGACTAATGTGGATCACTTCGAAATATACTTAAAGTAAAAACAACAAACAAACCAAAGTAAATACAGTTTCACAATAATGATATTTATCACAATGTCAAATGAATGACATTCTGTTTTATTGTCCAGCTCTGGACTGAAGTATGAAGTGTTTTCGTTGTTGAAGTGAATTAAAGAGTAAAAAACTTTCCGGATGTGAAGAGTGAACGTAGGTTAGAGGCAAGTGGAGATGGGCTGGAAGGTGTGTCAGAAGATAGGTCCCTTGTGTGTGTGGTTAGTTGTTTTATCAATTAAATAAATCAATCAAATTTTATTTGTAACGCTCCAAATCATAACAAAAGTTATCTCATGGCACTTTACATATAGAGCTGGTCGAAACCAGACTCTTAAGGTTTATTCAGACCTACTTCATTTGGTCCGTTTCTCCGGAAGGTCTGGGCTTATTTTAAGTGTGAATATAAAAGTGCAAACTCTGATTCAAACCAAACAAGCGGACTGAGACCACCTCCTCTAGGTGGTCTTTCCAAATGGACTCTGGGCCTGTTAGCTTCAGGTGTGAGTATAACCAGCCTTGAGCCAAAACAAATCAAGGAACCATGCACCTTTATGCATGCCCCTACGGTGGCTTGTCAAGCTCATTTTAATGGTTTTAGTGGCCATTAATGCTTTTAGTGTCTTGTTTTTAATAATTCGCACAGATGACAAGATAAGTTTTTACGAAATTGTATTGGAACATAATTATGCCTGAAGTTCCGATAAAATAACCAGCTTACTCGTGAAACAATTAAATAATTTAATAATAATTAAATTTTTAAAATAGAATTATTTGTTTAATGTTATACTTGTTTATACTCCGATTGAGCTGTTCTTGACAGTAAAGACTTGGTGACAGTAGCAAGGAAAAACTTCCTTTTAACAGGCAGAAACCTCGAGCAGACCTTGACTCCTGGAGGATGGTTGTCTGCCTTGACCAGTTGGGGTTAAAGGAAGAGAAAGAAAGGGAGACAGAGAGAGATTGTGGGGGGGGGTGATGTTTTTTTATTCAGCCTGGTGATGTCCACTCATGTTGTCACTCACTGTTCACTTAGAAAAAACAGGTTTTACTTGGTGCCTGCCAGGAACCAAATTTTCAGTTCCCGAATGCTCTGATTTTTGGCGCGAACATGTCGGCCGGTTCGAAATTAAGTGTGGGAACCGGCACAGTTCTCTGTCGGTCTGAAAATGCCTTGAGAAGATTCATTGTTAACATTAACAAACTGAAAACGATCTGTTAAATAGGATTTAAAACACATTAATGCAGATCCTTTGATACCAATTGATTGTTCCATTCGTTTCAGGAGAATGTGATGGTTCAACAGTGTCGAATGCTGCACTAAGGTCTAATAAGACCAGCATAGAAACAAGACCTTTGTCTGAAGCAGTTAGAAGGTCACTGGTAACTTTGACCAATGCTGTTTCTGTGCTATGATGTTTCCTAAAACCTAACTGGAAATTCTCAAATAGACTGTTGGCTTGAAGGAAGTTGCATAACTGATTGGCTACTATTTTCTCCAGAATCTTATATATGAACGGGAAATTTGATATGGGTCTGTAGTTGGCTAAAACTGCAAGGTCAAGGCAGGACTATTTAAGAAGCGGTGTGATTACAGCTACTTTAAAGGACTGTGTTACATAGCCTGTTGATAATGACAGGTTAATCATATCATAATCAATGATAAGGAGGTGGCTGCTAAGTAAAGGTAAAGCATCTTTAATGAGCTTTGTTGGAACTGGGTCTAAGAGCCAAGTACACGGTTTGGATGAAAAGACTATCAAAATTAGCTGACTGACCTCTATGGGAGAAAAGCAATCTATATAACCAAATAGTTCAATAGTCAACTCTGTGGTTTCTGGGTCTGAAGGATTTAAAGGTGGACTAGAATTTGTGGAGGACAGGAGGTCATTAATTGTTATCTCTGATGAACAAATTCTTATTATTGAAGAAGTTCATAAAATCGTTGCTATGGAGGGTTGCAGGAATACTAGGCTCATATGCACTGTGGTTCTTTGTCAGTCTGGCTACAGTACTGAAAAGAAACCTGTGATTGTTCTCATTTTCCCCTGTTAGTGATATTAATAAGCTGCTCAAGCAGAATGAAGTGCCTTCCTGTATTTATTTAGACTATCCTGCCAGGCTGAATGGTGTTCTGCTAGTTTAGTAGAATGCCACTTTCTCTCAAGTTTTCGGTTATGCTGCTTTAATTGGTGAGTATGAGAATTAAACCAAGGAGCCCGCTTCCTTTGTTTTATAATCTTATTTTTTAGTGGAGCAATAAGATCTAATGTTTTTCACAGAGTAAGCTTTACTATCAATAAATTTGTCAATTTGAGATGGACTAAAATTGACTGAGTTAGGGAAAGAATCTGCTGTGTAATTCAGATACAGGATTAAATTAAGTGCTGTTGGGATTTCCTTCTTAAATTTAGATATAGCATGATCTGATAAATGTCTGGTATAAACATTTTTGGCAGGAAGGGAATCATTGAATAACAAAAATTCAAAAGCTGTTAGGTAGTGGTCGGAGAGGAGAGGATTTTGTGGAAAGACAATTAAGGCTTCCAGTTCCACACCATAAGTCAGGACTAAGTCAAGGGTGTGGTTAAAACGGTGAGTGGATTTATGTACACACTAATTAAAGCCTGTGAAGTCTAGTAATGACAGAAATGCATTACTGAGGCTATCATTTTCACTGTCAACATGAATATTGAAGTCTCCAACAATAATAATAATCTGTTTTAAGGACTAGACTGGCTAGGAACTTGATGAACTCTGATAAAAATTCAGTGTATATGGACCAGGAGGATGATACACTATAATAAACAGCATAGGCTGTAGTGTTTTATAGATTGGGTTGAATAAGCTAAGATAAGACTTTCAAATGAGTTAAAATTTCGCTTTGGTTTAGAATTCTATTGTAGAAATCACTGCGTCATAGTAGGTACACCGTATATTTTCCTGCGTTTTTGTCCTTTGCCAATCACACCTATGAATATATTAACTTTAACTTTTAGTGTGTGTAGTTGCATGTTGGTTCTGTGTTGGTTGTGTGTAGTTGCCTGTTGCTGACCAACTCCACCACAGGCCTGGAACTGTAGTTGTGTGTGTAGTTGCATGTTGGTTGTGTGTTGGGTGTGTGTAGTTGCATGTTGTTGACCAACTCCACCACAGGCTTTGACCTGTAGTTGCGTGTTAGTTGTGTATAGTTGCCTGTTGTTAAACCAACTCCACCACAGGCCTGGAGCTCTCCCGTACATTTGCAGTAATCCTTTGCTTGTCTGATGTCCTTCGACTGCTTGTGAACAGTCATTTCTCTGTGTTTTTAATGCTCAGGCACGAGACCGCCTCTGATCAAAAATCTACCCAAACCCATCGAGAGTCTGATGACTCGCTGCTGGTCTAAAGACCCGTCTCAGAGGCCGTCGATGGAGGAAATAGTGAAGATCATGACTCATCTAATGAGGGTAATGTGTCCCCACACTGTACCATCTACTTCTGTGTCTGGATTTTATTCTAGTGAATGAGTGAACGAACTCAATACAAACAGGTAGATCAGAAGGTGTGAAAGGAGAACTGGTGTTTATCCAAACACAGCTGGGTGTTGGGTCTGTGCAATACTGGACATTCTGAATGAAGAACAGTTTAGCACAGAATACAGATGGTAAATAAACTAAATACTAATGTAGTTTAATACTAATAAACAGGACTGTTAGACTGTCCTGTTCATTCACTGATTCATTCACTGAGCATCAGACCAATGTCACAGATCCACATTCTGATCCAGAGTCCACACTCTGACATTTGTATGTAATCACACAATATGAGCACAGAACGTAAATGTTTAAGCACTGGGACTGGGTATTGATTAAAATTTTTTTTTTAAGAATTTAATGCCTTGGCTTTAGTACTAGTTCCTAAATGACAAGTTCCTGAAGAACTTGTTCAAAACCAATGTTCCATTTTTACAAAGAAAAAAGAAATTATACAGTACATTTTTGTAAAATTTCAACATACAAAATTTGTCACTATTCACCCGATTCTTTTCAAATTTGACACACACGTTCTTTACATGTGCCTCTCTCTCAGTTTTTGCATTTTGTAAAAAAATTTGAAAAGTTTTTGAAAAGATTGAAAGTTAATACTCAAAAGTGGTAGGTAGGGTATCAGTGAGTAGGAGGTGCCAAGTGTTGTGCGATCAGGTGTGGGTATTAGTAAGCTGCGCTTACTTTTTCACTTGTTTTATTTTTCAGCTCCTCTGCATTTGATGCAGTTTCATGGAATAAAAAATAAAGTTCAAGTTCTTTAGATATTGTGGGAATTTCTCAACTCAGCCATTTTACAATATAAAAATATGTTAATCATAAGGAAGTAGTGTGATATCAGTAGATAAAAATGTATACCAAATGTCAAAACCAGAGAAACACTAGTTTTTGATACTGTGCAGTTTCCACGTTATTCCTTCATTGGCAAAACAGGGTAAAATATTGTCTTTTTTCTATATATCCATAAGTGAATCAACTAGAATACATTCAAATTGCATGCATTTTTTCCTTAATTGTATGTCTTTTCATTAAAAGTGTTGGTTTATAGCCTTTATTATTCAAGATCAAATCCATTATGTTATATTGAACAATAATTTTTTCAACAGGAGTTTGGTTACAAAGCTTTTGTTCTGTAATGACTTGTTAACCTAAGCTTAATCTGCCTTTTGTTTTGCAGTACTTCCCAGGATCAGATGAGCCTCTGCAGTATCCATACCAGTATTCAGATGAGGGTCAGAGTAACTCTGCCACTAGTACAGGTACATGTGTCTGCCTCTGAGCTCATAGCTTTATGTTTATTTAACATCATTTTTATGAACCTGTTGTGGTCCGGACTTGGACTAAAGTCTGCCTGTTCATCAGAACTGTTCCATTGGTTTGTATATTGTGAGTTTCATATATGTTTTTTTGCTTCTTAACAATCTATAGACACTGTGACTTTAATTTGTTGTACTTGAAATCCAAGACTACAACTCCCATGATGCCGCACCAGTCCAACCCACTGACACTCACTAAAGCTAATGAAGTCTGTTTAAGCTTTTACACCTGTGTTTTCCTTCCAGAGGTCTGTGGCTAGAAGCTCTAACCAACAGTTTTCCCAGACTGACTTCACCTTGTTTTATTTTATCAGTTTATTTTTAATCCCAGCGTGCCTTAGTTGGATACAACATGAGTGGTATTCTGTCTTTGTTACTAAAACAACTACATACTGGTTTATTGACTGTTTGGACAGGATAATATTACCCAGGGCAATGTTTTCATCAAGTAGCTTTAAGCCATTGATTAGATTGACAGCTTATGCATACTGACTTTTTCTTTTTTTCTTTTTGTAGCCTTAGTTGTTTAGTAACCTGTCAGTGAAGTAAAAATAGTCTACTGTCACATGATGTGATAAGATGCACCCCAGGTTGGAGTCAATAAATATCTGAAATTTTGTCTGTGCTCTGTTTTTGTAAATGTCAGGTTCATATGTGGACTACACTGGCACTGGCGCAAGCAACAAAAGTGACGCAAACATGGAACATAGTGATTCTCAAGGGAGCAACGACACTATCAAGATAACGCCTCAGTTTGCACCGCACTTCAAACCAAAGGCAAAGCCACACTTCACATTTACACTAAGTCTGTTAAAATGTTTAAATGTGTGAAGTCATATAGAAACAGGTGAAGTAAGGGCTGTGTTTAAATAGTCTTCTGTTTGACTTCCAGGGAGACCCACTGAGGACACTGCCTCTGTCCAGAGGGGGCAGCGTTGAGAGTCTGCCTGCACGAACACAGTGCCTGGCATCTTCTGACAGCAAAAGAATGAGCGCAGACCTGTCAGAGCTGGAGCCCAAGATGCCCTTTGCACCTGCCGGTAAGACCGACATGACAAAGCAACAACGTGGAAAACAGAGACAACAGAATATCAGTATCACCACAGCAGCATGATACTGAAATATGGCACAGGAAAGGCATGAGGTGACTGCTGTTGGAATGAGTCTTCTTGAACCCCCCCCCCCATTACTTTAAAAAGAGGACTGGCTCTTTCTATATGACCTTGACAGCACTGATTTGTCCACCCACCCCCATTCCCTCCTTTAAAGACTTTACATTCTTTTACTAGTAATAAGAAAGCGTAAGTATACAAGAAAACATTAGGGCTGCAACCACTGGAACCCACTGGAGCACTGCTTCCCAAACTTTTTTAGTTTCCAAGGGACCTAGTTTATAAAAAGTCCCCATGAATTGGCATAATGTCTACATTTTTTACATAATTTTTATCTTATGTCGTCATAATTTTGTTGTCTTGTATCTTCTATGTTTCGTCTCCTTCATAAACTCTTCCAGAAGATACAATGAATTCACTTATCTTACTGTTATGTATCGTCAACCCAGTAAAGACAGTTCTGTGACCCATTTTGGGTTGCAAGCCTAAGTTTTGGATCAGCAGCTCTAGAGAATAGCATTAATGCCACACACTTGTTTAACAAACATGAATTCACCTCTGACCTATTTATAGTAAAAATTGGCTTTAAATTGTTTCTAAACTGTAATGTTCTCATTTTTCTAAGGTGAGTGGAGTCGTGTTTTGATGATATTCAAGGCCAATTCAGGTGCATGAAAACAGTTGGTTAGAAGGAGAACACAGGTTTCTAATGAAATAAGACATGGCAAAGCACAGGTGCGCACACACTTAACTGCAGTTGAGGTATGACTGTATATACGTGCTTTGCTCTTCAATGTTGACTTAAACATACTCAGAGTATATTGTTATACCTGTAGTGCTTAAGTGTTCTTCTAGTGTCATAATCAAGAATCCACAAGATAAATGGTGGTTTTGCACTGAACTGTTCATGGAGTTCCAAAATGCGCAAATCCATTCTCTTTTTAATATTGTCTGATTCATTATGCACAACTCCTGATACTGACTTAAAGAATACACTCACAATAATTAAAAATATATAAAAGTATATCCGAGGGTTTCGTAGTCTATGTATGTACTCGATTTGAAACCTGCTGTGTGCAGTTTGTGTTTCCATTAGTGGACACTGCAGCACTCCAGACCATGTGGAATGGACCGGGTGCATGCTGCCCTTGCATCTCCATTGAATGTCTACTGTATGCTCTGCATGTCTGGTCTGGCCCTGGACCCTCCAGTCCTGTCTATGTCGGTCTGCATGCTTGTGTACGCAGCTGTATGTGTGTATGTGTTTTTCGCAGCACGGCCGCAGTATAAACGAGGCCACCGTAAAACGGCGTCGTTTGGTACCATTCTGGATGTCCCCAAGATCGTCGTCACAGGTATCAGTGGGCTGGCTGGTGACGGGATGGAGCTGGTTGGACCAAACCCATGGGCTGCTCTGCTCTGCTCTGACGCCACTCTCTCTTGTGTGTCACTTCATACAACAAACACCCTGAACAGTTAAATCAACCATTGACCCTTTACAAAAATGATGAAAGTGACCCTTGAATCATTAAGTTATAGTGTCTTAGAATATTTTTTTATGACGCATGTTACTTCCGTAAGGAAATTATTGCAAATTTCTGTAATAGTTCTGTATCTGTATAAAAGTTAAGTATCAGGCAGAGGTTAGACTGGCGGTGGTGATAGAATGCAGTATTTTAGAGATAATGTAAGCCTATGGAATCCAGAGCTTTGTCATGCAGCATCCAGTGGCGTCCACCAACATGGTGAAATATGCCCTGTATATTAAGATTTACACTTTTATGACATTTGACTAAATACTGAATACTACACAAATAACACCAGTATTTTTTTCTCTCTTGGGTAATGACTGCATGCTAAAATACTTAATGTTAATCTAACTCGTAATCTAATACGTAAAGGGCCATTTGGGGTCCCAGTTATATTGTTAATGTTTTAAATCAAATGCACATAATAGTCCTGTCTGTATACTTCTCTGCTATATCAGATGTACTGTTCTCAAAATTGGCTATTATTTGCTTTGCAATGTAACATCTGTATGCCGTAAATCCTTAAGTTACTTCATAAATAGGAAAAGTCAAAGAAATAACCCTTCAGTAATTAAAGACGCAGCACAGTTCTCTCTAAATTTATATATAATTAACGTCGAGTTAAATATCCCCCCTCCCCCTGACTTTTAGGATATCTTAGATGTGCAGGTTTCATTTTTGCCTGGTTTTGGGGACATCTAATGAAAAGTCTATCAGGCAGGTCTCAGAGTGACACACATCAGAGAGGCCTCATGTCTCTATCCTTTGTGATTTTTAGTCCAAATAGAACATGAGTTATGAGACTTCTCATCTGTTAACACTCATACATTTTATCCCAAAAAATTAATATTGTTCACAACCTGCTGTAGATCATCTATTTCCAGTGTCAGTCTCTTTAGGTGATTTGATGAAATTTTATTGTTAATTATCCAGTGACATTGATGAGATAAGTCTGGTAACTCATGGTCGTGTCCTCTGTCCTCCTCTGGCTTGGCTGCAGCAGAACTCGGTTAATGGGAGGAAATCAGTGTTCCACTGCTTTGCGTTCGTCCTTGACTTTCATGTGTAGAGGACATTAGAAAGCATGGCTAATTTTTCCCTGTTCTTGCTCTCTTTACATCCATTAACTTTGGAAAAGTCATCATGATTAATTTCGCTCACACTGAGGGTCAGAGCTATTATTACAAGCAGATAGTACGGTTGAAAGGAATGGGGACAAGCCTGGATGTCAGGAAAGGCTTCTATTTCAGAGCTCTGTGACAGTGAGTGAGTGGCTAATTTCATCCAATGAGGGATCGGGCTGATGCATGTTATCACAGGTAGGCCCCGCCCATTGCATGTGCACACCTCAGCATCACTCATGAACAGCAAGTGGGGGTGTAATGGTTTATTAAATCCTTAGTTTAATGCAAACCTCTTGTTCGATATCAGTGTTTGAAAACAAACAGTTTTTAAAGTAATTTTCTGGAAAAAATGACGCCTAACTGTGGCTGTTGAGCTGCCTCAGTGAGAAAGGAAGCTTTAATCTCAAATTCTTATTTTTTTTTTTTTCCATTTTAGCATACTTCCATCATGTACACAACCCCATGGATTCTTTTGAAGAAGCAGTAGATGCATTTCCATCCAAATGTACAACAGAATTTAAACAGTTGCCTAAAGAATATGAATTAATGTGCATTAATATAATTTAATATTCAGAATTGGTTCATCATAACTTCTTACACAGCTCTTTGTACTTGGTGGCATGTTGTAAATTTCCATCTATTATAACGTTAGTTTGTTTCTTGTTTTAATCAGTGAATACTACACTCATCTTATCAGTCCATCATCTTATTTATTCCATTTCTTTTATCAATACAAACTTTTTTTTTCTTTTTTTTTTTTCAAAATTTCTGAGTTTACATATAAATTGAAAATGTGACTGATCACATCTGGATGTCAAGGTAACGTTCTTTGTTGTCACCATTCATTCAACCAGTAAATTATGACAATGACAATTTACATGAAGATAAAAAAAATACATATTAAATATCAAAAGTTTTAATAAATATTTAATGATAATAATAAATCATCCATAGGAATCGGCCACGTGTCTGACATTTAACTGTTTTTTGTTTTTTTTAAATTTAAATCAGTTAAATTTAGCCACCCCTGTTGTGGGTATTTTCCATTAGGTTATTTTAATTTTATATTATAATTGATAACTGAAGGAAGCAGCAAACTTTTTTCATTACATGTTTCAATGAACTAAACTCCTGTTTGTTTATGAACCCTAGTATCATTACACCCTGACTGCCAAGAAAAATAAAGTGCATGAAAATCATAAACTTGAATTGAAAATGAGATCCTGCTGATAATTTTTTTTCATCCTATTGTATGAAATAGGTTTTAAAGCCAAATGTCTGGTTAGTTAACAGACATTGGTTGTATGTGTTTGACAGTACCATGCACAAAGGGAAGATCCATCCATTTAATGTTCGGCTGAGTGTTTCCATGTGTTTCCTTTGTCCCATAGACATCAACCAGAAATCAGGGTTAAGCTGAAAGTATGATGTAGTAAAACTTGTGGTGTTGGACAACACTGTCTGATCCTCGACCATATGATTTGGCCACGTCATCTGTGTCTGACTTGGGCTATGTTTAGACGCTAACAATCTGAACAGAAAACGCAAAAGTGGCGTTGCGTTCTCACTTTTAATTCTGTGTTTAGATGTGCATTTTGGGGCAAAAATCTGCATGGAGACACGCAAAAGTGTGTGAAATTTCCTATCGATGTAGTATCCACGCCAGGTGGCTAGGTGGCATCACCAAGGCCAAGCGCCGGCATAGACCCTTTCTGTTCTCTCCTCCTGTTGTCTGCCTACACTGCTCTCTACTACTCTCTATAAAGATTCCTGGCAATTGCTGAAACGCCTCTTGGATGTAAATTAGAGCGGCTAGGGCAACTTTAAGATCCGTCACTGGGAAATAATCCGACATGTTTTCCTGTACTGGCGCGTGTCCTTGATGTAAACTCGTGTACAATACTGTATAGTATAAACAACATATAGAGTATACGTTTTTTGTACAATGAAATAAAGTAGGAAAAAGGAGAGGATGAAAACACAGTTTTGCATTTTCAACCCTTTAGACAGTGATGCGAGAGTGAAGCATTTTTAAGATTTACACTTTGTGGTGGTTTCACTTTTTTGCATTTTCAACCTCCAAAAACACAGTTGCCCTCTAAATGAAAAGCACATCTGACAAAATATTTTGTCGTTTTCACCTGAGAGCGTAGTCGTGTAAACTGGCCCTTAAACTCCAGGGGTTTCATGTTGCATTCCCCCAGAATAACCCAATGGTTTTCTGACCTTGTGGTAATGTCAGGGTTTTACAGGACAGGTAGGGGCTTAAATACATGTTAAGATAAGGTGGCCTGGACATGACGATGGCTCTTAAGTGGCTTCACTTTTCTGTAATGGCATCAAACAACATTATGTCAACTGTATTTATTTATTGGATTTTGTATAATATTTGTATTGGACTGAGAGGAGAGAGCTGCAAAAGGAAGGTGTCTCTTTTCAAAGTCCAGCCTTTTTCTTTCCCTGGATGACTTGGACTGACCGTAATAGTCATATGGGAGGGGGGGGTTCATATCTCGCCT
This sequence comes from Apogon talboti, assembly GCA_037367365.1. Classification (NCBI taxonomy): domain Eukaryota; kingdom Metazoa; phylum Chordata; class Actinopteri; order Kurtiformes; family Apogonidae; genus Apogon; species Apogon talboti. Next base: position 4,398,937 of record JAPQRQ010000017.1, read on the forward strand.
AGGGTGCCAAAATGGCTAGAGCCGGCCCTGCCCTTAACCATAAAGTCCAGATGAAACAAAGTGCTAATGGGGGGTTTTCAGTTGGTGACAATCTACAACTTGACCACTAGACGTCGCACTGAACCAGTTGACCCTCCTGTAGTCTGAAGCTGTCTTCTGGGAAATCTTAAGTGTTTTAGTATCAGTTGAATGTTCCACAATCCACTTCAAATGAGGGTGAAGCTGAAGAAGTAAAGTTTTTTTTATGTAGTACTTTTCATAGAATGAATTCACAAAGTGCTTCACAGTAAAATCAGAAAAAAGGTAGGGTACATAATATAAAACAAAGAAACACATAGATGTATAAACATAAGTAAAAGTCTGTCTTACCAGAAGGCATCCTAAGCTCTTACAGAGCCAATCCTTCAACCTCTTCACATTTGCATACCTTTGTCCACTCCATCACTTTTCCAAGTGTGATAGGTCTGGCACATCCACTAGTGTTCATGAACAGTGGTAGGCGTTCTGTGGATGTTAAGGCTAGTTGTGTAACAGTGTCATTAGTCTTGCTGACACTGAACACCGGATGCACCAACAGTCACTATGCAAAAAGTTGTTGTCTTTGAGTCTAAGAGGAAATGTACTGTGGTATTAAATGAGACTAAATCCCGACAAAGGAAAACATCACTTGAATATGATAGATATGACAAATGGATGCAGATGGAGATGAACAGAATAAAAACGTGCATCAGTCCTGTTTTCTAAACTCTTAATATGCTCCAGTGTTGGCAGTTATCCTGCAGGGGAGGCTTCAAAGATTGGCTTTACCCAGTGTTGATGGGCTTTGTCCCCCCTCCATCTACATAGGCCTTCATGACATCACCTCCAACCCAAAGCAGTGATTGTGTAAACCAGTGTCCTGTAGGAGGGTTTAGTGTGTGTTGTGTTTGTGTGCTGTGCAGTGCAGTGTAAGTGGGGCCTGTTGCTATAGCACTGTGGTGACATTCGAGCATTGTCACAGCATGTAGAGCAAGGGTGTCGAACTCCGGTCCTTGAGGGCCGTGCCTGCATGTTTCAGATATTTCCCTCTTCCAGCACACCTGGTTCAATTAATGATCAGCTCATTACCAAGCTTGATAACGATGTAATGGCGTCCTTGTGTGATGGAAGAGGGAACTATCTAAAACATGCAGGACACCGGC
>JAPQRQ010000017.1:4407826-4424291 GCA_037367365.1 Apogon talboti
TGATAACTATGTAATGGCGTCCCGGTGTGATGGAAGAGGGAAATATCTAAAACATGCAGGACACCGGCCCTCGAGGACCGACTTTGGCCACCCCTGATGTAGAGGGTTAAATGAGGACCACCCACCCCACCCCACCCCCGGAGACACAAGCAAACACAGCCACTTAACACCTGTCCACAGACTGTCCTGCTCTCATTCATCCTAATGTCTGTCTCTGTCCACAGCCACATGTGACCCTCAGAGACGCCGGTCTGTTCAGGACCTGCCCGGAGTCGGCACAGAGTCCAGCCAAGTAAGACAACAAGACAAGTCCAGGTCTGAGGACCGACCAACAGAGAGAATACGCATCTTTTTAGCTGCTGTGGTGTTTTTAAAGCAATGTGAAAACTGATGTACACATTTAGTGTTTGAGTTCTAAATATCTTACTATCATGTGATCCTGTGCTCCAGTTTTTCTCTCAGAACATATTTTTGCATAGAACTAACCAGAATGATTCATTGGAAACAGCATTTATCATTTCCTGGATTTGTTAATTCATTCTTTTTTTTCTGGCAGCAAAACCACAGTTAAAATTATGCAGACACATTTTTTTGTTCATCAATCAATAAAATTCATTTATTTTGCATAAAATCATAAAAAGTTATCTCATGACGCATGTTTAGTGTTTGAATGCAGTAACTATGACTATCACTGTGACTGAGAAAATCAGTCCACTGTGCCCAGTCAGAGGAGCATTGTGAAATGTATATTAAACCAATATAAAAATCCCTACAGACATGGATTTTCAGTGAAACTGAACATCTGATTCCAGGCAATATTGAAGGTTATGTCAGTGATCATCCTAAAAATCATGTAAAAATGTCACATTCTGCACATGAAGTTGAACTCCAGCAGCTCTGGCTTCATTTCTGCTCTCTGAACACATTCTCTTTAGAGCTTGTTTCCTCCCGTGATGCCTCCTGCATGTTTTTACTGATGCCACTTTTCAAAAGCATTCACTGCATTCTTTGTCAAGAGACTCAAATCCATGGGGGAGGAATGTCAGAACCTGATGTGTTTTGATATGTCGGCTTGTAGAAAGATGAAGACATTCTCTCCTCACTCTGCTTCAAATGAGCTCCTTGGCTCAGAGCGGTTCTGCTGCTTCCCCAAACATTTGTTTTTGTAGACAACCCACAGCTCTGCAGTCAGGAGTTCATCTACAGTTCATCAGGCAGGCAAAGAATTAGTGTTGCAAAACTCTCCTCTAATACTGGCTGGTGGTTTAATAACCACTGGAATTATAGATGTTTGATAGATATTTTGATGATCATTTCCAGATTTGGTTGATGTCTGAACTTGTTTAATTTAAGAATGACCATGTTTCTGAAGGACAGAGTTAGATTGTGGCAGGGTGTGTTTTATCTTCATGGACGGGTGATATCAAACAGTTAAGTGCCATCAGTGTTTACCCTCCAAACTCTCATTAGTCCATCAGCCTATAACTGAGTTCAATATAGGCTCAAAGTCACCTGGACAATTTTCTAATTCATAGCTGTTAAATTAAAGCTGATGAGTTTCACTGCTATGTTAATGTAGTGACTCAGATACTTGGCAGATATGAAGCCACTTTGTTTAGTCCAGCCTTCTGATCTTCAGTTGATTGATTTCCTGTTGTGTTTATGTGTCACCTACATCTGAGAGAGTTTGTCCTCAGTCTTGTGGTTTTATTCCAGGGGAGCAGAAACAGCAGCCGGTCGTCCAGTCCCAGTGTGAGGATGATGCCTCCAGACAAGGCTGGCAGCAGAGGATACTTCTCCCCTGATGACCCTTCAGGTACTGCAGTTCCACCACAGAACTTATCTGGACTATTAACAGACTGTTGGGGTTTCTGCCTGAACTGGATTTAACTGATGAGTATGACATTAGAGACTTGACTTGAAATGCTGTCCAGAGTACTGACCTCAGCTCTTTGTAATAAGGTCATTGTGGTTCCACAGACATAAGACACAAATGTATAAAGCACATTATCAGGTTTCTATATCAGTACAGATAATTCAGACGTCTAGATATAAGTGTGGGCCCAATGCTGCTTAACTCCCTAATGAGTGAATGTATAGTGCCTATCATAAGTATTCACCCCCTTGGATGTTTTAACCCTTTTATTGCTTTCATAAATGAATCATGGTCAATAATATTTGGCTTTTTTCACACAAAAATTTATTGGAAAAAACTCTTTAATGTCAAAGTGAAAACAAATTTCAACAAAGTAATGTCAAACAAAAATATATAACGAAAAATAATTGTTTGCATAATTATTCACTCCCTTCGAGTCAATATTTAGTAGATGCACCTTATTGCGACTTATCCACACAGACTCAGTGCTGTGATTGCAGCCAAAGGTGCATCTACTAAATATTGACTTGAAGGGAGTGAATAATTATGCAAACAATTATTTTCCGTTGTATATTTTTGTTTCATTGGCATTACTTTGTAGAAATCTGTTTCCACTTTGACATTAAAGAGTTTTTTGTAATAAATTTTTGTGTGAAAAAAGACAAATATTATTGACCATGATTCATTTATGAAAGCAATAAAAGTGTTAAACATCCAAGGGGGTGAATACTTATGATGGCACTGTACATGTGGTTGGCTGACTTGATGCCTCTACTCACACTGCTCTCATTCCTCTGTTTATTCAGACACCAATGGTTCAGACAACTCCATCCCCATGGCTTATCTGACCCTAGATCATCAGCTACAGGTACACACTCACCCAGCCAACCAAACCCTACACATTCAGCCTGTCCACATTGACTCAGTTGGCTTCAACTGTGTTTTGGTCGCGATGCAGCACACACCTGCTGGCATTTTCTAATATCGTCTTAATTACATTAGGAAATGTGCTGCTATCTACAAAGTGGACAGTGTATAATTAGTCTGTGTGTTTGGTTTCAGCCTCTGGCTCCGTGTCCAAACTCAAAAGAGTCCATGGCTGTGTTCGAGCAGCACTGTAAGATGGCTCAGGAGTATTTGAAAGTTCAGACCGAGATCGCCCTGCTCATCCAGAGAGAGTAAGTCCATCTGTTCAGCACCCACTCATCACACTCAGTGGAAACACTGCCACGCTGCTCAGTGGATCAGGGGTTACAGCAGCTTAAGGAAGGTTTGTGAAGCTCAGATACAGGACTCTGAAGTTACGACCAAAATATGGAATTTCACAGACAAATCCTGGGCAGGAGTAGCTGTGTGATTATGTCGACTTAGACTTCTGATAGTAAATGTTGGACTCACAATGGAAACTTCATATCAAACATAACATATCGTAACCAAACTTTCTACACGTACCCTTCCAGCCATACCTTAGAGAATGTATTGTTAATATAAATCTGGAGCCCAGACTGTCAAGGCTACCAGACTTAAATGTTTTCTTAGGTGTTTGTCACCGTATTAATCAGGTCCATGTCCTCGGTGTGCAGGAAGGAGCTCATCGCCGAACTGGACCAAGATGAGAAGGACCAGCAGAACACGTCCCGTCTGGTGCAGGAGCATAAAAAGCTGCTGGAGGAGAATAAGAGTCTGGCCACATACTACCAGAACTGCAAAAAACAGCTGGATCTGATCCGAGTTCAGCAGCAGAAGAGACAGGGCACGTCCTGATGAGACGACTGCTGCCCCCCACCCCCCCAGTCACATGCATTATAACACTACCCAGCATCCCGCTCTGCTCCACCTCTGAAGGAGACCTGCATTCTACTGTGTCCTGCATGTTGCGTCGTAGAGCCTTTCCTTGTGTCCAACAGGAACTGGACATCCTGTGTACATACATTTGCACATGGTCACAGTGTATTCTGTGATGACAGACCAAACAATCACTGCAGACCTGCTGCTGCGCTTCAGGATGGACCTCCTCTTCTTCCTTCTGTCCATTCTCAGTGGACACCGCTCGTCTGTGAACACGCCCACTACAGAAGGTTGCGTGTTTGTTTAGTTTAGGTTTTGTTTTTTCATGTTTCTCTCAGGGCCTCTGGGCTGCCCCGGTCAGTGTAGGTCCTCGGCGATCCAGTGGGTCAATCCTCAGCGATCCGGTGGGTCAATCGTCAGGGATCCGGTGGATCGACCCATATGACGGCTGCACATATCTGTAGATCACTTGTTTTCAAAATGAAACTCAAGACTTCAATGTTTCCAAAAACTAAAAAAAAAGCTGTAAGTGGCAACGATCAGGCCTCACATGTCCAAACACCGAGATAAGCAACAGTCAGGTTGACCTGTAACATGTAGATGTTTCACATAAGAATAGTTTAATATCCAGTGTCCATTATACAACAGCCTGACGAAGCAGAAACCAGGCTCATGTTCCATATTCAAGTTAAAATGTTCAACCACATGTTGGATTTCAGTTTTGTGCGTCTGAACCTGATACATGTGCCGACTAGCACAGCCATGTCCATGACCCATAAACTACAATGCATCCATGCAGCTTCTTCCATTTTTGATTATTGACTAAACTATCCTCTGATTGGTATTTTCATCCTCCATGAGTTCAGTGGACAGGTCTTGAAGCCAAATGTAGAGGCACAATTATCAGAACCAGACTTGGATCCAACAGGAAATCAGCCAGTTTGGTTTGTATTTGTCATTCAAGTCTCCCCAGTTTTTGCCATGTCCAGTTTTATGTTGATGTAAGAAGTCATATTTCACCTTTGTAAAACATTGAACAGCGGGTGAGACCTGAACGTGTCTGAAAACTCCATCCCATAAGTGTTCAGAGGCATGAGGGGCAGGTCATGGATTTGGAGTTTAACCTAAAGACATAGTCTCCCATAGACAGGCAGGTTTTTAGTGTCGTTGTCATATGTGTCCCATAAATAGGACTCATATTCCTTCTTTTGGTTTCTTTTGCAAATGCAACTGTTCCCCTTTATTGGTTCTTGGAAGTAAAATATGAAGTAGTTTTAGTTTTGAAAAACAAATGATTGGTAGATCAGTGCCGGCCTCAAGAATGTGAAAACCAAGATGGTTTTCCAGCAAAAAGTGTGAATTGTGCAGAGTGTGGGAATAACAAGAATGTTTTCAGTCCATTGGACTGTGCATGTGGAATCCCTGATATGCAAACGCTGTGTAAATCAGATGTTTTAGGCAACTTTTCCTTGAGGTGTTTGAGTATTCGATCCTCTATCAGGACTGAGTACGTATCTGGTGTTTGTACAAGTACTGAGTGACAGAATCCTGACAAACACCTTTTATTGACTTCAGTATTGTTTGTTGCGTGTAGATGTTTTTTCCGTCTTTGTCTTTTCTATTCAGTAGATGGCAGTAGTTGTTTTTGTATTTGGAGTTAGTTTGGTTTTTAGTTCACATGTTGCCTTAAAGATTGCCTGCTTTTTAAGTGCTTGTTTATGTGACATTTAGTGCGAATAAAACAAAGATGTGGAAATGTATTGGACAGTGAATAATAGTGGGTTCTTCTTTCCAGTGACGTGGATGCTTGGTGTCGGTGATGCACCTCCACCTTTTATTCACATACAAAACATGTATTCACAAGGATTGGATGTAAGCTTTCTGGGTTTTTTTTTTTTCCTGATCTCATATCTCCAAGTATTTTTGCACAGCTGATTTGCTCACATTTGTGTCTCATTTTAAGACTACAGTGAACCTTAAAACTGTACGGGAGTTGAGTTGATTTGTTTACTAGGACTTAATTTACCACAGACACACATGCACTGTTCATTGTTTTCCCAGTTACTGGGAAATGAGGTACAATATCTGACAGTGAGCAAAGCATTATGAAATAAACTGAATGACAAAAACCTGCGTCAGTGGTTTTTACCCCTGGGCCAACTTCAGGCCGAAGGGGTATTGTAATCGTTTTGTCGTCTGTGTGCATTCAACAATGTAATCACATTATCTGAAGAATGCATTGAGATATTTGCACCCAATTATGGATGCATCTTGGCATGGAGCAGAAGCCTATTGAAAATAGTTCACCTTGACCTACTTTTTCAAGTTCAAATGGCATCAGATGGAGACACGCCCACCACATTTATACTGTATACATCTTGGTATGGCTTGGTTTGTTGGGATGATATGTTTGCTTGAAACAGCCTTGTGCAGTTATAATATCTGAGTACTTTCAAATATAAATATGTATGTAATAGGTTTTATACAAAGAAGATCTAATCTAAATTATGGGGCAGGAACTTTCAAGAGAATCTGACACTATATTTGCCCGAGGGGTATTGGTGCACGTTATGTTTTTATGTTCTGTTTATGTTGCTGTTGGGTGTCGTCAAACCCCCACTGTTCAGGTTGTATGTCTGCAATATAGTTCAACAAAATGAAGAAAAACTGCAAATAAATTAAAAATAAAGCTTATCAAGACAGGCAACAAAATACAGAAAAACAACACAACACAGCAATAAAATACCAGTTGTCAATACATGCTCACAATTAAATAGTCAATGTGGTCCTCTTCTGGGTTCTAACCATTGTAAATCTGATTCTGAAGGAGTCAGTGCCTCAGCAGACATGAACCTCATCAGTCAGTTGTGTTCTGGTCTGAGGTGAAGGAGAAAGCTATTGTGTTTTCAGACAAGTTAGAACACACTACTGACACTGACACTATGGAATCAGTGGTTTGCACATCTGGAAAGGCAGTATCAATGTTAAAAGGTACAAACAACATATCCTTCCATCCAGGTGGTGTGATTTTCAGGGAAGTCCTTCCATTTTTCAGCAAATCAATATTAAACCACATTCTGTATCAGTTCCAACATTGTAGCTTTGTAGTAGATGAGTCCAAACCTGTCATCAACTGACAATATTTAGCAAATCAAGAAAAAAAAATCATAACAAAGGACAGTTGATTATCTGGAATCCTCTATCAGAACAGAACCTCAGGATGTGTCCTTGGTTCTATACATTTACAGACGGTTTATGCCTTGTTAAAAGGTCTACTGTGGAAAACATGACTTATTTCACAGCTTTTTTGGAAACGTGTCACTGCCATCAAACTCAAAGTACCTTTTTTTCTTGAAATGGTACATTTTAAACAACTCAATTTGTTTTCTATGTTCCGTTGTGAATAAAATATGGGTTTATGAGATTTGCAAATCCTTGCATTCTGTTTCTAGTTACATTTAACAACCTGTTAACCCATAAAGACCCAGTGCTACTTTTGTGGCAGTTCTAAAATAGATTTTTCCTCTATATTTAACTTTTCTAAAGTGATTTATCACCATTTATTATAATATTATCCTATACATTTTGTGGTTTTTCAGTGAAAATCTGGTATTTTCCTATATTTAATTCACATCATGTAGATGTTCATAAAGGCTCAGACTAATATATCAGAAACAGAAAACTGAACAAAAAGTGACTTTTTCAACAAAGATATCAATAATTGAATGTAAAAACAAGCGTCTACAACCACTGTCATTTATCAAACTCCATGGGTTTTACTGGTGAATCAATGTTTGTAGAATATGACGGTGTTTCCACACTCACTACGGAGCCTCTGAACGTCCAAATAGGTCATATCTGATGACCATGAAAAGATGACAAACTGCATTTTACACAAATTATTTACATATATTGATAGGATTAGTGGATCCACAGGTATTAAACATTTTAGATCAGTAGATACTTTTGGTTGCCAGTAGCTGTTTGGGTCTGTATGGGTTAAATTAGAAATGGAATTAGCTAATGTCAGAAAGCAACCACCCAGCAGAAAACAGACTCCAACACAAACTACACATATGCACTAATTTAACCTATTGAACCTCAGAAAGTATACACTACAGCCGGGTTTCCATTTCAAGGCTGAAATGGAGTTAATTAATACCAACAAAGTCACTTCACAAAACTGACTCCAATGCAAACAAACATGTGAGGATCTCTCATTATGTTGTATCCTTTATATTGTTTCTATCATGTTACATTTTACATGTTTTTCTTTTATATTGTTTTACATTCGTAGTTGTTTTTCATAATTTTTGTTGTACTATGTCACTGTTGTCATCTTAATTTTCTTTTTTTATCACGTTCTTGTTACATCTTTTATGTTGTTTTTGTCCTGTTTCGTTTTCTTCTTTATTTTGCTCTTTGTTTTTTTATATTATGTACTTTAAGCTGTTTTTTCCTTCTTGTTACATCTTTTATTTCATTTTCAGATTGTTGCATCAGTTGACCCTGTTCCACCATTTTCATTTTATGTCCTTTTTGTTTATGTCTTATTACATCATTTTTGTCCAATAACCTATTTTGCCATTTTCCTCATGTTGCATTGATTGCATTGTTTTAATCTCATTTCCTTTATCATTTTCATTTTGCTGTGTGTTTTTTGCCTTCTTAATTTTGTCAGTCTTTGTAGGATGGATACGGCACAGATGGTCGTTTCTATGTTTTATTGTTTTATCCATTCAGGATGAAATCAGATATCAGGAGTAGAAACTATAAATGTTTGTTAAAATGTATGGAGTTAAAGAGGCGTCTGGTTCAGGAGCTAAGGCAGGTTGTCCAACAACCAGAGGGTTGGTGGTTTGAATCCTGCTCCGTCCCAGTCATTCACTCAATCTCTGCCATAGTGTCCTTGGGCAACACTCTTCATCCACCCTGCCTCCAGTGTTGCTCACACTGGAGAATTGGCAGCCATATTTCCATAGCTGTACAGATGTCATTAACACCACCAGTGTGTGACTATGGAGTGAATTAATAATGGATTCAGTGTAAAGCACCACAGTGTTTCAGAAAAATTATGGATTTGTATTTCCCACCTTAAGTGCAGTTGAGAAAGCAGATACATTTGAGACTTTACAAAAACTAAACTGATATGTCATAAGTGATGCATAATTTAACGTATTCATCTCAGGAGCTGTACATCATGTACAGTACTGTCATACTACACTTGTGAGTCCTGCACAAGCACTGTCTGTATCTGACAGCATCCATGTTCGTCCAGCGGGCGGTGCTAAAGACCCAGTAACAGTCACTACCACTGAGGCAGCGATCAGGCTGTTTTTCAGACAAAGAAGCTCACATCTTCCATCGTATCAATGGCTGGATCACAGTGAATCCTTATTATGTCATTCCTGCAAAGCCCGGGCCGACCTACTTGTGCTGATTGTATGTGAAGCACAGCTCTTTGAAAATGAGCTAATATAGAAACAGATTGAGTTACATAAGCAATATCTGGTCTTTTGGCTGCTTCACGACCCTGAAAATAACCTGTTTGTCTGTGTAGGTGAAAGAGCCTCAGCTTCAAGCAGCGTCTCCATTTCAGGATGAAATCGTCTTAGCATTCTGCTGACAAAGGCTCTTGTTTTCTTTTTTTTTTATGTTGTGTGTTTGAAGCTGACAGTTAAATGGGACACAGTGAGTCATTTCATTGTGGAGGAATGATGTCATGTTCTCTGTGCAGGTATTGTGTGTGCACTACCACTTTGGCCTCATTGAACCACTGGAAATAAGGAGGACGCAGACTCTTGCTCGCTTTGTCCTGCTCTTTTGTTCTCAGAAGGACGTGTGGTGGAAGCTGGTAGGAAACCCAGCACACCGGACTGTTTGTGACCATGTGACCTAGGAAGGAAGACCAGGACTGTCCTCTTGTGTGTGCTGCTCTGATTGTGGATCCCAGCTTCTTTTCACAAGGACAAACACAAACCAATGTCAATGTGCTGTTTCAATCCTGTGTGTTGAGAAAGGGATCCCAAATCACTCAGTAATTGTCCTGGAATACACTACAATGTGTTCTACAATTCCCAATGAAGAATCTGACAAAGCAGTCTTGGTCTCATCTATAACTATAAGGTATAACTATAACTACTATACCTCTAACTGTATATATAACTATGAATATAACCATAGCTATAACTATCGTTCAATGTGGTTGTTTGAGTGAACTGTGTTAAAACTCCTCCACATCTGACTTTGCATGAATGCTGCTCATCATCGCTCTAAGATCTTATTAAGATGCTCTACAAGATACACAAAAAATCACCATCTAGATTCAATTACACAACTACAAAATTTCCACAGTGAATATATTTCCGTTCTTTAACCCGTTAACTGATGCAGTAACTTTTCATTTCTTAAAGTTCCATCAGTTTGATAGAAGCATAAAGATTGGACTGTGTTTAATGGATAAAGGTCATGTGGTCTGATGAGTCTAGACTGACCCTGTTCTAGAGTGATTACCCATCCTGCCTAGTACCTGCTGTCCAAGCATGTGGGAGCACTGTTATGATCTGGGGTTGGTTCAGTTGGTCTGGTGTAGGACCAGTAATATTATATGTCTAATATGAGGTCAACTGAACCTGAATGAACTGAATGACCAGGTTTGAATGGTAGATTTATCCTTCATAAGATGATGAAGCCAGAATTGATCAGGCTCAATTTTCAAAAAATTAATCCAACTCTGAACATAAATGAATGTTGTGATATTCATAGACTGTGCATGAACAGTGCATGGTATAAATGATGCCACGATGAATGTGTCCTGTAATCAAAGCTAAAGACATCTGTCTATCCCAGCTCTGCAGATATTAGACTAAATACTCCTACTATTACTACTACTACTACTACTACTACTACTACTACTAATAATAATAATAATAATAATAATAATAATAATAATAATAATAATAATGTACTAAGAAGACAGTGATGCCCAGCAGTTGATTCCACCTCACCATGAAATTTTATCTGATAGTACATCAGAGTTCACTGATTTTTTTTTTTTATGTTCTGGCACAGTGAGCCAAATTCAGGACAATGCTATCCAGTCTTAAATCCTAATTCAATCTGGACTTGTCAAATGACCCCTGAGCCTTAACTTCGTAACCCTTTGGCAGTCCATGCTCATTCCATTACTTTTTGGCTGCAGCTTTCACTACAGCACAACGTTTTGGATTTTTTCGCTTCTTATATGAAACCACCAAACTGAACATGAGGTATTTTAATCTCATCACTGAATCATGAGATGATGTGTGCTCAAGTGCATTAGTAAATATACAGCAGTAATGTCATCGCTCTTCCCTGTCTTTGGCAAAGGGGAAGTTGATATTGTACTTGAAAACCTGTGTGAGCTTTAGATTTTATCTATGGCATGGTAGCCATGGAAACTGGATGACATAAATAGGCTAGCAGTGGCAGAGAGAGATGTTGCAGTTTTTAATAATGGACAGAATTTGGGTCATAATATCTTGCATGTTGGGCTATAAATTGCACTGTGTGCCAGTTACCATTCCATTAATCTGCATGAATCCCTGGTTGGTCTTCAAAGTGGCTGCAGGCGATTATTTAAGGACTTGATAAAGTCTCTGCTCACTCACAGATGTTGGAGCTTCACTAAATTCTTTGTTTACTCCCCTTTATGCATTATGTAATTACACATTACATTTAAGCTACAGTAACAAGTATGCTAATTGGGATCATGAATTAATTTGTTATTTGGAACAGCGCTCATCTCCATCAGTCTCCATTCATAATTTCTCTGCAGGTCTATTTAGAGGAGCACTAATGAGGGTGGGGGGAGGAGAGCCGAGGCAGCCCATCTTGCTTTGATGCAACATTTAGACCAGATGCTTTGACAAATTTATCTTGCCTTAATGTTTTCTTCTTTTTTCTCATGATGTGATCTTCCACGTGGCACAAAATTACCCATCATAAATGAAATACTGATAGATAGAACAGTTAACCATGTCATTATTTTACAGTGGTACAGTTAAAGAGCAGAGCCCCTTGCAAAATGTGTCAGCAGACGACTGGTACAATTCACCATTCTGGGGTCTTCCACACTAGACAGGACCGCCGGTGTAAAGATGCCTCTGAGACAGTACAGCCCATCACAGCAGGGCGGAGGCAAATTTCTGGGATTTAGTGGGATATGCAACATGGTATATTAAACTTTTAAAAGTGTTTTAGGTGGAAATTCAGGAGGCTCAGGTTGCAGTTGAGCACACTTAAATCCTTCAGAAAAGCCACATTTCAAAAGATGATGAGATGATGAGATGCATGACAGGACACAGTCAGGAATATTTACTCTGTAGGTGGGGAACTGACCCTTCACATTAGAACTGGGCAATGATGTCATTAAAACTGTCCACTTAATGTGCTTAATTTCCAGATCACCAGAGGTTATACTAGTCCTGTTCAAATGGGGACTGGATGGTCTTAATGATCTGTGAATAACTTTTACTTTGCTTTCGTTAATTTTTCTTTTTCTTGAATGGATGTACATTGATTTCCCCTGCAGATGAATGAAGGTCATGTGTATTTGTAGTTAATTTTCATTTGCTGAGATGATCCCAAAATGTCTTGGTTCCAGTGGAAGGATAAACCAGCTAAATTATTTGAAATTGTTATATTTTCAGGAAATGTCATATTATTTGCTGTAAGGGCCCTTTTGATTTTGTTGCATCTCCCACTTGTGTCACTTGTTGCTGTTTATTAGAAGGAAATTACATGATGCAAATATATCACTGAACATGATGCAAATAAAACTTTAACATGTTGCTATGTCTTCAACCTGAGTCACATCAGATAGACTTTCATTGGTGGCGGCAGTGAAAACCCAACTTCATGACATCATCTACTACTACATCTTTTTTCACTGCTCTGATTGAAAGATGTGTAGAGGCACAAATGACATGGTTTCGAGTTTACATGAGTTTCAAGTCCTGAAGCTGCAAAGAGTTGAGTTGAACTCAGTTCAACTCAGTTCAGTGGAAGAAAGTGAAGCGTCAGTTAAGAGGAAACACTGTGGAGGAATTGAAACCAAGTCAGTAAAAGAAGTGACGCAACTGTTGAAGTGAATATTAGTTACAGGAAATGAACCATTCATAATGAAAAGTGATCCTAAAATATGCAAGAATTACTGAAGGTAACTGTAGTCATAAACTAGAAGAGAAGTGACTAAAGCCAATGTGAATGTGCAGGGTAATGGTAAGAGAGCGTTCACATATGCTGTGTTTGCTGTTCTCATTTCCACAGGTCGTTGGAACACTTGCCTGTTGTGTGTTGAATGTGGGACATGTGACCACAGACAACGACGAGCTGGATGAGTAAGAGGTGAAGCATTGGTGCATTACTGTAAGACTGAACATGTTTCCAGATGTCCTCCGGTCCTTGATACAGTGAGTGGGAAATGAGAGGTGAGTTAGACAGACAGTAGCCAGACACAAGCCTTTATTAAACATATTGAGTTGAAATGTACAGAATGTGAACAAAAATGTGAGTTGGTTAAATTTGTACTCATGGTGAGAAAACTCTCTGAAGCATGAAGTGATGCTGTGACATTAATAACATTCTCCAGTCAAGCTTATCTAATGACACGACAGAGGAGCTGAGAGCACTTTCCTCCAGGTTCAGGTGAAAGTATCTGTGGAAGGAGGCTGAGAAGGTGAAGGAGGCCAAGGAGGTGAAGGCTGTGAAGGAGGATGAGGAGGTGAAGGAGGTAAAGGAGGCCTAGGAGGTGAAAGAGGAGAAGGAGCTGAAGGAGATAAAAGAGACTGAGGAGGTGAAGGAGGCTGAGGAGGTGAAGGAGACTAATGATGTGAAGGAGGTGATGGAGACCAAGGAGGTGAAGGAGGCCGAGGATGTGAAGGAGGCTAAGAAGGTGAAGGAGGCTAAGGAAGTGAAGGAGGCAGAGGAGGTGAAGGAGGCTGAGGAGGTGAAGGTGATGAAAGAGGCCAAGGAGGTGAGGATGGTGAAGGAGGCAGAGGTGGTGAAGGAGGCCAAGGAGAAGAAAGAGACTGAGGAGGTGAAGGAGGCCAAGCAGGTGAGGGTGATGAAGGAGGCAGAGGTGGTGAAGGAGGCCAAGGAGAAGAAAGAGACTGAGGAGGTGAAAGAGGCCAAGAAGGTGAAGGAGGCTGAGAAAGTGAAGGAGAAGAAGGAGTTCAAGGAGGTGAAAGAGGCTGAGAAGGTGAAGGAGGCCAAGGAGGTGAAGGCTGTGAAGGAGGACGAAGAGGTGAAGGAGGTAAAGGAGGCCTAGGAGGTGAAAGAGGAGGAGCTGAAGGAGGCCAAGGAGGTGAAAGAGACTGAGGAAGTAAAGGAGGCCGAGGAGGTGAAGGAGCATATGATGTGAAGGAGGTGATGGAGGCCAAGGAGGTGAAGGAGGCTGAGGTGGTGAAGGAGGCCAAGGATGTGAAGGAGGATAAGAAGGTGAAGGAGGCTAAGGAAGTGAAGGAGGCAGAGGAGGTGAAGGTGATGAAAGAGGCCAAGGAGGTGAGGATGGTGAAGGAGGCAGAGGTGGTGAAGGAGGCCAAGGAGAAGAAAGAGACTGAGGAGGTGAAGGAGGCCAAGAAGGTGAAGGAGGCTGAGAAAGTGAAGGAGGAGAAGGAGGTCAAAGAGGTGAAGGAGACTGAGGAGGTGAAGGAGGCTGAGGAGGTGAAAGAGGCTGAGAGGGTGAAGGAGGCCGAGGAGATGAAGGAGGTGAAGGAGGATGAGGAGGTGAAGGAGGTAAAGGAGGATGAGGAGGTGAAGGAGGTAAAGGAGGCCGACGAGGTAAAGGAGGTTGAGGAGGTAAGGAGGCTAAGTAGGTGAAGGAGGTAAAGGAGGCCAAGGATGTGAAGGAGGCAAAGAAGGTGAAGGGGGTGAAGGACACTAGTGTATGAATGCGTATGAATGTTCGGTGGTGGTCAGAGGGGCCATTTGACGCAAATTGGAAGCCACACTTCCGTCAGCCTGCCCCTGAGCAGCTGTGGTTACAAACCTAGTTTACCACCACCAGAGTGTGAATGTGAGGGTGAATGAATAACGGATCAATAATGTAAAGCGATTTGGGTAAGCGCTATAGAAATCAAATCCATTATTATTATTATTATTATTATTATTATTATTATTATTATTATTATTATTATTAAGGAGGCTAAGGAATGTGATGAAGGAGGCCAAGGAGGTGAAGGAAGCTAAGAAGGCCAAGGAAGTGAAGGAGGCAGAGGAGGTGAAGGAGGTGAAGGATGACCAGGATGTGAAGGAGGCAGAGGAGGTGAAGGTGATGAAGGAGGTGAAGGTGGTGAAAGAGGCCAAGAAGGTGAAGGAGGCTGAGGAGATGAAGGACGTGAAGGAGGTGAAGGAGGCTGAGGAGGTGAAGGAAGTGAAGGAGGTGAAGGAGGCTGAGGAGGTGAAGGAAGTGAAGGAGGTGAAGGAGGCTGAGGAGGTGAAGGAGGCCGAGGAGGTGAAGGAAGTGAAGGAGGTGAAGGAGGCCGAGGAGGTGAAGGAAGTGAAGGAGGTGAAGGAGGCTGAGGAGGTGAAGGAAGTGAAGGTGGTGAAAGAGGCCAAGAAGGTGAAGGAGGCTGAGGAGATGAAGGACGTGAAGGAGGTGAAGGAGGCCGAGGAGGTGAAGGATGTAAGGCTTTGGATGGAGCGTCTTGCATCATTTCCTGTTGTGGTAAGCATCTTGCATCATTTCCTGCTGGGTTTGTGGCGGCAGCATATTGCTTCGTAGTTGTAGCTTATCACTGCTAATATCCTGTGCCATTCCAGACTGCTCATGTATTTAAAGTCACCAGTTATTAGAGGTTCAACTAGATAGCAAAAGTTAGCACACAAACAGCAACCTCTTACAATCCGTTTAGTCTCAGTTGGCTAATCTACGTTAGCTTAGCAGCTAATATGGCTACTCTCTCTTCCTTCTGCTCTCCTCTGTCTTGCTCGGTGTGTCAGATGCTTAGTTTTCCCTTGCTTGCTTTAGTGAAAAGGGTACTTGTAACAAATGTTGTGTATTTGCGACCATGGAAGCGAGGCTTAGCCAATTAGAGGCACAGGTCCACTCCATGAATGAAGTGATAACTGCAACAGCTAGCCAGGTACCTTTAGCCGGAAGGGACCCACCAGCTCTGGTGAGCCGTCCCCCAGCAGCTCCTGAGCAGCTGAGAGAACAGTGGGTGACTGAAGGAAGCATAGTGGCAGGAGAGACAGCATACATTCCACTTGGAATGGTGCTCCTCTCTTATCCAAAAACTTGGCCACGTTTATTACTGACCCAAAACCCTGACCCAGAGTTGAGACTGGGATGCAGAGTTGCAGTCTTACACACGTCTCTGCGCTTCCAGAGCAGTTACCTTCTGTAAACCCAATACAGACTGTGTCTGTCCCCCGAACATGTAAAGTTAATACATTTGAAATAAAGAGAAAAACGGCTGTACATCAAAACCTAATAAAAATAAACACCAATATTCCAACTGTTCCAAAGCACAAGAAAATAAAATCCTGAATATTAGATCTCCATCTTCCAAAGCTGTATTAATCAATGATATTACACTACGCACAATAAGATAGGGATATTGTGAGGTCCTCAGTGGATTTCATACATAAGGTGTTTGTTTCACTTCAGTGATTTTTAGGATAGGGAGGCAATTGTATTAGGGTGGTAGACACACCTCATTTTGTGTTTTCCACATAATGTTCTCACTGTGTACAGTGCACCTTACATATTGGGGCCAATACCAAAAAATACAAAAAGACAACCCTTTTCAATGTGGC
>JAPQRQ010000017.1:4424391-4437067 GCA_037367365.1 Apogon talboti
TCTGCACTGGCTCCCTGTAAAAGCCAGAATAGACTTTAAAATACTCCTCCTCACTTACAAAGCCCTTCATGGCCTGGTACCTACCTATCTGAAAGAGCTTTTAGTACCATACAATCCATCTAGAGCGCTACGCTGTCAACATGCAGGCTTACTGGTGGTTCCTAGAATCTCCAAAAGTAGGACAGGAGCTAGAGCCTTCAGCCATCAAGCTCCACTTTTGTGGAACCATCTCCCTGCCTCAGTCCAGGAGGCAGACACCTTCTCAATGTTTAAGAGTAGGCTTAAAACTTTCCTTTTTGATGAAGCTTATAGTTAGTGTGGCTCAGGCTGCTCTTAGTTATGCTCCTATAGGCTTAGACTGCTGGGAGACTCATCATGATACACTGAGCTCTTCTCTGCTGCTCCCTGTGGATGGTGCTGTGTATGGTGAATGAAAACTTTTAAGCCCATGGGCATGATAGAAAACCATCCACATGAGTGCTTATATAGCTGGTTCAGGAGTCCAGTCACAACACCGTGGACAGGGCTGTTTGTTTGTGTGTGTGTGTGTGTGTGTGTGTGTGTGTGTGTGTGTGTGTGTGTGTGTGTGTGTGTGTGTGTGTGTGTGTGGACAGCTGCTGCATGATCAGTAGATCAATAGAATGCTCACTCAGTTTTATCTTGAAAAAAATTCAATAAATTAAGATTAAAAAATGAGATTATTTATGTACTTATTTATTTATTTATATACACTGCCTCCCTGAAGGACCCGCAGGAGATCCTGATCTCTACCACACATGAGCTTACCAAGAAAAATGAGCAGATCAAATAAATTGGAAAACGACCTCAGTGATAAGAGCCAGTGAATGAGCTGCATTCCCACTGCAAAGAAGAGAGACAGAAAACGGCTATGGTAAACATTCATTACAAAAGGAAACGAGATGAAGTGAGTAGGGAGAGAGAGATAATGAGAGCATGCGCATGAGAGAGAGAGAGGAGAGGAGAGGGAGAGAGAGCGCAGTTGCAGGCTGCGTGTCGCACGGACAGTGACGCACATGCCGTGCACAGCAGCGGAGGGTTCAGTCTTCACTGTGAGAGAGAGAGAAAGAGAGAGAGATGTCTCTCAGTCACAGCCTCTCAGCACCTGGCCTAATGGTGATGTGCCACAGGTGAAACCGGGACTGGGGGGCAGGCCTGTCAAGTGGGGGGCCCCCGTTCTGGCACCAATGCTGTGCATCCATGTGTCTCCCCTTATTCCCCCCCCCCCTCCCCAATCTTTCTTTCTTTCTTTCTCTTCCTTTATCCTCTCTCTTTAACCCCAACTGGCCAAGGCAAACGACCATCCTCCAGGAGTCAGGGTCTGCTCCAGGTCTCTGCCTGTTAGAGGAAGTTTTTCCTCGCCACTGTCACCAAGTGTCACTAAGTGTTTGCTCCTGGAGGATTCTGTTGGGTTTCTGTAAATTAGCTTGAGAGTCTGGTTTCGACCATCTCTATATGTAAAGTGTCATGAGATAACTTTTGTTATGATTTGGTACTATGTAAATAAAATTTGATTTGATTTGATTTATGTGAAGGAGGCTAAGGAGGAGAAGGAGACCAAGGAGGTGATGGAGGCCAAGGAGGATGCAGAGATGCACACATCAAACACAGTACAAACCGAATTCATGTCAGCAACACAAACCACTGCATTAAGCCTCACATTAAGTGTGAAGATTTCACAGAGAGGACAAATAAACATTCGCACACAGGCTATGATTGGCATAGGTTTTGTTCAGTTCTGAGTTTTGTCTTTATCAAGTTGAGTAATAAAATCAAAATTCAGAGTAAAGACAATTATTTATGATAAAGTCAAATATTTTAATCCTGTCTATCTGCCTCTAAGGCTGAGAAATAAATATCTCATGAACTCCAAAACAACTCAAAAATTAGCTTAATTAACCCTTAAAAACATAGAAATGCTGTAGTTTATTTTTATTTTTCTCATTTTCAAAGTGATTTATCAACATTTATCACTTTATCTGCATTTTCACTGAAAATTAGGTATTTCTTATATTTAATTTACTGACCATGTAGATGTTCTCAGAAACTCAAAAAATAATTCAAAGATTATTATATCAAAATTTTAAAAAATAAATGTATCAAATTTATCAAACTCCATGGGTTTAACTGGTGACCTGTCATTGGCAGTGTTTCCACGTTAACTACAGAGCCTCTGAACATCCAAATGGGTCATATCTGATGACTATAAAAAAGATGACAAACTGCATTTTACACCAATTATTTACATGTATTGATAGGATCATTAGATCAACAGGTATTAAACAGTTTACATAAGTAAATGCTTTAGATTCTCAGTGGCTGCTGAGATATTTGTGGATTAAAACTGCAAGACAACACTGATGCAAATGAAGGAAATCATCATATACTAAAATCAAATCTTAAACACCTTTATATTAACTTAAATAGTACCGTGTTTTATTGTACAAAGTATTGTCTATTTCTGTGTAAAATTAGCTAGTCATCATTTTCCTATTCTCCAGCGCTGCCTTTCAGTTTTCAGTCACTTTTATCTATGTACATCTTCCATGTGGTGTTGCATTGAAGCTCTACAGTTTATGTATGTTAAAGACAGTGAGCAGAACCACAGGTCCAGTCAACGGGATCACATTTAAAATACTAAAGTGAACCATTTCATCCTTGAAAGCTTTTCAGGATGGGATTTCTGCTGCCAGAGAATGGATCTGTCAGTCAGGTCATTCACATAAACACAATAATAGATGACGTACTGAAACGGTTCACAGGTTCTGCTCTGTTATCAAAGTCTGTCCATGAAAATCTAGGGAAACATAGTGTTTACTGACACTCACATTCATTCACATTAGACACAACCCACCTGGATCTAAATAAGCAAACCAATAAGATCCTTACACTGCATTATTACTGCACTAATTATTATATTTGAGCCACAGGTTCTTTAACCCTTTAACTCATGCAGTGAATAGCTTCTCATGTCTTAAGCAAGAATTAGTTAATAGAAGTATAAATAACGGACTGTGACAGGAGCCCACACCTGAATCCACTAAGAATCACTTAGATATGATGGAGAAGATGCAGAGAAGATGTTAAGCCTTTAAAGTGCCAAAGTTGCAATATCGCAATAAGCAACATAACTGAATGAAACAGACAGCTTTTTGAAAAAAAAACAAACAAAAAAAAAAAAAAAACTCTGGTGCCTAAAGGGTTAATATACTATTTTTTAGCATATTAACATTAGGCTTTTTTTGTATCACCATTGGAAACATTTGACATAATTAAAAGTCCATATTTTATGTACAGATCACATGGTTTTATTAGTGATGTAGTATAACACAAGGAACAACAGAACAACCTGAGCGTCCTCCATCCTTCCGTGTTGTTTCCATTGCCATTTCATCATGCTCATTTGGCCTTTAGTTTCTTCTTACCACCACCTACTGGGCTGGAGGTGTAGAGTAGTTTCTTTTACCACTGCCTTGTACATCGGGGGGGGCAATCCTGGTCCTCGAGGGCCGGTGTCCTGCATGTTTTAGATGTTTCCCTCTTCCACCACACCTGGTTCAATTAATGATCAGCTCATCACCAAGCTCTGCAGTAGCCTGATAACGACGTAATAGTGTCCAGGTGTGGACACCGGCCCTCGAGGACCAGGATTGCCCACCCGTGTTGTACATCATCAAACTGATTAACAATGGAAATATAAACGACACAAATTAACCCAGGTAATTAAATTCCTGGACATAAAAGTTCATGGAAATACTGTCTGAAAAGATGCCATTGTTTTCATACCATTATTTCTCCTTCTTCTGTCATGTTACATCTTTTACATTCGGCAGTAGGGGAGAAAGGGGTTGGTTTCTCTTGTGTGAATATCTCCTGATTAAAACGTCTTAGAATAGTCATTCCTACATTGCAGTAAAGCTTA
Source organism: Apogon talboti (assembly GCA_037367365.1). NCBI lineage: Eukaryota > Metazoa > Chordata > Actinopteri > Kurtiformes > Apogonidae > Apogon > Apogon talboti. Next base: position 4,428,332 of record JAPQRQ010000017.1, read on the forward strand.
AAGACTAACTTATTTTATCAGTGATTTATTAACCATCAAAGACACTGACACATTGTGACAACCAACCCCATCGTGGGCTTGGTTCTCACACACTATGGGGTTGGTTGTCCCATATTATTTCAGTGGGGAAATTGTAAAAAATTATGGCAACTTTCAAATTAAATTTACAAGTGAAATTTGTATTAAAACATTATAAACAGGAAAGAACATAAACAGGACACATGAAACATCATATCCTTGAGGTTTTCATCAAAACGCCTGAGAAATCAGAGCATAAAACAATTCAAATAGGCTGAACAAGTCAACTATGTACTGTCTCAATCACAGTGATGATAGACAAAGGGTCTGTGCTCTCCAAATATGCAGAGTTCATGTGCCCACTGCTTGCACATCACACACTGCTCCCAGACCTCCTTTGAACGGCTGTTGGAGAATGGTTCCACATAAACAACAAAGAAAGTTTCCTCTTCATCTGATGAAGACTCATTTTCACGTTTCTTCTTTGTCTTCTGTTACTTTCTTCATGTTGTTGTCTTTGGTATAGATATTTCTTCTTCTTCTTCTTCTGTGCTCTTACTTGCTTTTTCCTGTTCTATTTGTTGCTTAATGGGGGTGTCTGTGAAAATGGAGCTTGAGTTTTCCTTTCTAGGCGCTCTTCTTGGAAAAGGCCTCAGTTTTTCTGGAGTCATTCCTCTCTGTCCAGAGCTAGTGGATGGTTCTGGAGGTGTAGTGGGGTGGGCTGGGGTGCACTGGGCTTGGTACCTGGGGCGGACTGGGGTGCACAAGACTCAGCAGTTCTATAATCAATACCATACATCTTTGCAATGTTCTGGATAGTCTTCTTTTTTAATTTCACCTCCCTGACTGCCAACATCATTACATCTGGCGGAGTCTGGCCCCTCTGTCTTTTTAACAAAATTTCTCCCCATGTTCCTTTACATATGTGATGTGACAAAATTCAATATGAATTCAAATTAATGCTTCATATTTTCTTCTACATCCTAGTTTTTAATAATAACAATTGTTTTGTTATAAATCCAACTAGAATTTAATTTTGATTTTAATTAATTATAATTTTATTTTTCTAATGGTAACAGTATTGAGTTATAAAACCAGATCAGAAGAAAATACTGACAAGCCTAATATTTAAAAACTGACATGAAAAACAGTAATCTGTGAACAAAGGAGGTGTGGGGATGGTTGTGACATGTGACAATGAAAGTTATGTATGTAACTACGGTTCTATGAATCCTGGATGACCGCCAGAAGGCGGTGCTGAAACCACTGAATGATCCCTTTGTGCATGTGCAGTCCGAGTAGTAGTACCAAAAGAGTCACCCCTGTGACTCTGGATGATGCTCTGGAGGTAATATATTCCCATGTCATCCGTGACTCTGTTCCTACAAAATGCAAGTATTCTGAGTGACTGAGAATCTCTAGCGGTCATCCACGATTCATAGAACCGTAGTTAGATACGTAACTTTCATCCCTCCTGACCACCAGAGGGCGTTGCTGAAAGCACTGAATGACTAATACCGACGATGTCACAAAAAATCGTGAATATAAACCTCACTGAGAAGACGCAGAAGATCCTTGTAAAAGAACTTGACCAAGAGGATGAGGAGTGGCCATATTGATGTTGTAGAATCTGGTGAATGTGCTCGGGGAAGCCCATCATGCAGCAGCACATATAGTTCCCAAAGGAACCCCTCTCATAGCCGCCCACGAAGTGAAGACACACCTGGTTGAATAGGCCTTAACACCTGATGGTGGAGCACGACCTCCTGACCTATAGGCATGGTGGATGACCTCCACAATCCAATGAGAGAGACGCTGTTTGGAAAGAGGACAACCCATCTTAGGACCATCATAACATAAAAAGAGCTGGTCTGAGCGTTGCACACTTGCCATAGCCGCAACATATGTACGCAATGCACGTACAGGACACAACTCCGGCCTGTCCCCACCTTGAAACCATGCCAATTTCAATGACTAGTTACAATAAGAGCAGGACAACACTTTAGGTACAAACACTGTGTTAGGCCACAAAGTGACACCAGACCCATCCAGACTCCACCTGAGACATGAGGGACTGACAGAGAGGGCATGTGACTCACTAACCCTCTTAGCCAAGACAATAGCCAACAAAAAAAGCAATCTTACATGAAAGCCACTTGAGTTCTGCCTGCGCCAAATTCTCAAAAGGAAGGTGGCACAGGGCTTCAAGAACCAAAGACAAATCCCACACTAGAGCTCATGGTGCTGTTTGTGGACGCAACTGATTAGCGCCCTGTAAAAAAAGAGAAACCAAGTTATGGCTTCTGACCAAACAATTCCCAACCATACCATGATGACATGATATAGCAGCAACATACACTTTCAGAGTGGAAGGAGACCAACCATCATCCAGGAGAGACTGAATGAACTCCAGAATAACAGGAATTGAACAGGATACTGGATCCTCACGGCAGGCAGAGCACTGCTGAGAAAACAGCTTCCACCTATTCCCATACTGCTGACGAGTAGAGACCATCCCGGCATTCACGATGGTTTGTCTAACAGGATCAGTCAGCTGCAGCATGGGCCCTCCAATGGCCAGAGCCACAGCTGGAGTCAGTGGGGATTGGGGTGCCATATCTGACCCCTCAATTGAGACAGTAAATCCCTCCTGTCCGGGAGCCACCACGGCATGCCAGGACAGAGACTGTGCAACAACAGGAACCACGGCTGTGCTGGCCAGTACAGGGCCACCAACAACAAACAGTGACCCTCCTTGAGAACCCTCTGTAGAGTCGGCCAAATCAGAGGAGGAGGGGGAAAGGCATACAAGATTCCCTGAGGCCATGGATATGCCAGCGCATCCTGGCCCAGGGGACCTGGTACCCCCCCCGAGGTACCACAGAGGACAATGAGTTGACTCCTCTGAGCCAGACAAATCCACCTCCGCCTGCCCAAAAAGGCTCCAAATCCTGTGTGCCACCTCTGGGTGGACGGACCAGGGGCCCCTGGTGGGAAAGGAAGTCTGCAACTTGATTGTCATCTCCTGGCAGATACACTGCCCACAGGGTAGACAAGGTGCAGCCCACATCAAAAGATTTCGAGACACCTGCAGAAGCTGTGCTGACCTGATGTCCCCTGATGATTGATGTGGTAGATGGTTGAGGTGTTGTCAGATGAGGTGCCTCTCAGATGAGAGAAATGCTTGAGAGCCAAATGAACAGCACGCAGCTCCAGTACATTTACAGTATACGCTCGGAGCGATCCTTCAGAGACCAGCTCCCCGGAACTGCCCTGTGCTGCCACACAGCACCCCATCCCGTGGGGCAGAAATCTGTGGTGACTATCTCTCTGCGACACACCACTAACCCCATGGGAACCCCCCCCTAGACAGATAAGCCCTGTCCCTCCATGGGGCCAGTGCACGGAGACACAGCCACGTAACCCTCAGCTTCCAATTTCTGTGTTGCTTAGTGTCTAAGTGGAAGCTGTTCAGCCACCTCTGAAGAGGGCACAGCGACAGCAAGCCTAGAGGAGTGACACGTGTAACAGAGGTCAGGTTCCCCATAAGTTGAAGGAAGGTGACATAAGGACGTTGACTGCCTAGCGTGAAGTGAGAGACCATATTGAGTATATTGTCCATTCAACAAACTAATGTGTGAGCCTCCATGACTACCATGTCCAAGAACAGCCAAAGGAATATCGTTGTTTGGGATGGGGTCAGGTTGCTCTTCTCCAGATTGACCCTGAGACCCAGCATGGCCACACAGGCAACCAGGCCATCCATATCTCAGACAGCACATACTTTGGATGGAGCACAAAGCAGCCAGTCGTCCAGACACGGCAAGATCTTTACCCCACTGGCCTGTGAGGGAACCAGGGCCACTTTCACACATCAGGTAAACACCCTCAGGGAGAGGGAGAGCCCGAAAGGGAGCACCCTGATTTGCCAATGATGGCCTCGATAGGCAAATCTGAGGAAGCACCAATATTCTTGGGCAATGGGTACATGAAAGTAGGCGTCCTTCAAGTCTATTGATGTGAACCATTCCCTGTCTGTGATTGACCCTAGGACCTCTAGTGTAGTGAGCATGTGGAATGGCAAAACTTTCATGTAGCGATTCAGTCCCTGTAGATCTAGAATGAGACAAAATCCACCAATTTTCTTGGATATGAGGAAATACATGGAATAGTAGCCTCCAGCTTTCAGCAGAGGATCTACCCCCTCGATTGCGCCTTTGGCAAGGAGGGCAGACACCTCCTGGTCCAGTGCTTGTGCCTTCACCAGGTCGCGAATGAATGGAGATGTGTGGCCAGCATCGGAAATGCAGTCTGTACTCATGAGTCAGAGTGGCAACCACCCATGGGTGGTTGCCACTCACATGAGCAGCCCAGTAACTGATCTGCTGATAAGAAAAATATTCGAAGGCCAGCCTGGCAACCTCACTTCCTTGCTCCACAGCCCTCAGGGGCCCTTGGGGGGCAGCGGCCAGAGTCTGAAGCCTGAGGCTAGTGCTCATCACCAATCTCAAGGTGGCAGTCAAATGCTTGGACCAGCGGTCAGGCGCCTCAACCTCTGGGGAGGGGGCACAGTACGACTGAGACCTAAAAGCTGCTGCCTGGTTTGTCAGGCTTGGACAGTCCATTCCAGGCCTCCTGGGCAGCTGAATTAAACAACTGCCCTGGCTCCACAGGCACACTGCAGAGGGCCCTTCAGCATGCCTCAGACAGGGTAGACTGAGCAAGCCAAAAATGCCAGCGAGCTTGAACTAAGTAAGGCATGATCCATGTTCCCTCGTAAGTAAAGCAAAAGCCTGCAGGGCTGCGTCACTGAACCCACTAGCAGTGGTTGCACCTTGAAGGGAGGCAGACAATGCAAACATAAGGTGTGTCAGGGAATTACCTAGGCGACCAGCTCAAGCACCAGAATTATACACTCTACTGATAAAGTCATCTATAATGTGACATTGGGGCTGTGGACACCTAACATCCCTGCATAGAGCTTCCTTGGGTGACAGAGTAAGGGAGGCAACAGCAGGTTCCACAGCAGGAATGTGATCCAAGCCTGCTGCAGTTGCATTGTGCACAGTCGCCAACACATGACCATCTGATGAAAGGCGTGAACAGGCACTTGGTTCCCTCTAACAGGCATGCAACTCCCTCAGGTAGTCTTCGGAGGGAGAAACAGCAAAGGGCGTGTGAGCCGCTCTGCGCCCAAAGAAGGCACTGCCAGGGCCAGGCTGATCTGGCTGCATAATATACAGCTGCAGGCAACCCAAGCCTGATGCATGACATCCTGCATGGAAATATCCATATCACTAACCAGGTTCTGATCAGATGAGAACGAACCAGTTCCAGAAGCACGAGAAGACTGTGCCTCTTCTTATTATGAAAATGAGAGGCCGATGCGGCCAGAGAGAGAACATCCTCCTCTCAGGCCAGGGCAGGCATGGGTGGAGAAGAACACCCAGCCTCAGATATGGGAGCATCCAGGTGATGAGTGTGAAAAAAAGGCTTCATCATATCCAACTCTGCAGACAACTGCTCAACTTTAGAAGACAGATATTTGTCCAACCTGGCTTTCTTCTTCTTAAGAGGAGCCGGGGTGGCAGTGGGCTCACAGAGCTTGGAGAGTCTAGGTGGGGGCAACAGTACCTGCCCCAAAAGTGGGAGGTCAGCCACACCTGCTGGGGACAACTGTGCCATCCTCTCCACTCTGACTGCCCATGGCATGTAACTGCAGTCCATGCACAGGTTGTCTGAGAGTGACTCCCTCAGGTGGTCAGGGCCAAGGCAGGTAGGGCACAGATCGTGCCCATCATCGGCTTGAAGTGCAGCCCCACAAGTCACATAACAGTGGGAACCGTCCATATCACTCATGCACAATTGGAACCACTGATAATTGCACACACACTGCAAGCTAGGGAGCAGCAGCAGTCCAGTGGCAAGTCAAAAGCCAAACCTGGGAGCGAGGGCGCGAACGCTGCCTTCACCAATCAAGGCTTCATAGACCAGACACCTAACAGTGTCAGTAAATAGAAGCTACAGAACAATAATGCCAAAGTTGAGAGAGGAGGTGTGAATGCTGCCTTCACCAACTCAGGCAACACAGAAACCAATAAAGCTAACACTGTTAGCAATTACAATATAAAAGTGCAACAACACAAGGAATACCTGGGAGAAGGGGGTGCAAATACAGCCTTCATCAGCCAAGACAAAAAACAACTAAACAAAGACCACAATATTTCCAGTGTCACGTTTTAGCAAATCAAATACTAGGAGAGGGGGCGTAGATGTTGCCTTCACCAGTGAAACAACACAAGCTGAATGAAGTAAACAGCATTAGCTAAGTGAAAAAATGCTAACACCATTAGCAAAAACACCAACTATCCAGGTGTAATCCAGGTGTACTTTTTAAAAAATATTTTATATTTGATTTTTTTTATAGGACAACAATACAGTCACATACTTATAAAACAAGACGACCTCACCAACCCACAACGACAGGACCAGAGACAACAGACAGACTCTGAGACAAAAAAACCCAAAAACAGACAGACACACTGACAGAAAAAAGACAAAAAAAAAACCACCAAAAAACAGAAACATATGAACCGAATAAGAGATAAAGAGACATATGGTGACCTCACACTTCCTAGATCCTACAAGCCCTACTCGAGTAAAAAAAGTTGTCTGATCACTTTTATGTAGTAAAACTAAAGCAATAAGTCTATTGGATGGATTTCAAGTCCAAATAGAGGTAATTGTGGTAGATGTAGTGAGTAAAAGGACAAAGTTAATTTAATTTAATTACAGATACCTCAAAACACTGATCTACATCAACAAAGTATTTGCCCTTAATTATTTCATACCTCTGATATGAGTGGTGAATAAAACAGATGGACTTAAATCACATGGCTGTAGTAAAAGCTGGTGTAGGTGTTTATTCCTGTTAATCAGGTTCAGGTCAGTGTGTGTCTGAGTCTGTCTGGGGGGGGCTGCTAAATGAGTTCTGAGTGGGACAGTGCGACAGGCTGTTATTACCACCCATGTGACTGACAGTGTGTGGGCGAGGAGGTAATTGCTGAAGTATTCCTGTGGTGACGAGGCCTCGAGGGGAGCGGATGTTCAGCAGACGGAGGCATGAAGAGAAACGCAGAGACCAGAACTGATGACTCATCTGTCACAGCCCATTCACTCCTGTTTGTTTACTGTGATCAGCCCAGAGCCACAGGCTGACAGACAGGAAACTGTCACCCAATGATGGGCGTCTTAAAGGATTTCACCTGGTTAGACTTTAGGACAAGCTGCTTACTAAGATCCAGGTCCACACTCATGTAAACAGCCAGAGCTGGCAGATTGGAAGCTTCTGTTTACTGGACTAGAGTCAGACACAGATCTAAATTTACTAACTGAGCTGCTGTGACTCTGATTAAAACTCCAGACAGAATGCATGTACGCTCATCATTTATGGCTTTTTTTATAGACTCATGAAGTGATTGGATAAGGAGCACAAACCATGTGATAGACAATGCTTTATAACGCTGAATTAACATGTTACACGGGGGAGGAAATGTATATGTATGAATTACTCTTCATGCATGGCACCAAACACAATATTTAATTTGATGTGATTTTATTCAAGAACATGCAAACATACACAAAAATTTAAGGAATTACATTTTTTGGACATTCAGAAATGTGCAGATCTGTGTTATATACTGTATGTAGTAAAGGGTGATAATAGGCTGATAATGAAAAGACTACATCTGAAGAAATATGTGTTGATGTGGATATTGTTTTGTTTGTTGAAGATATGAAGCATGACAAAACTTTCACACAAGCTAATCTCCACCTCTAGCCATTAGCTACTTACTCAGCTTAAATCCTCCACAGAGCCTCAATCCTCTCTGGTCTGGACAGTTGTAGCCTACTTGTAGTTCACTAAGCCCTTTGTTGTCTTCAAAGTAGGCTGATTCTTTTTGTAGAGAATACTATGACCACAAGTGCATAAAACATTAGCGCATTCCTTTTGTACAGGAAGGAAAAAAGAAATCTTGAGAAATAAAAAATAGATACATTTATTAATGTTACAAGAGTTCTGAAATAAGACAAATGTTAGAGTTTAGTGAGACAAGAAACAGCTGTTGAATGGTAAATGGACTGCACTTATATAGCGCTTTTGCACACTTTCATGGTACCCAAAGCACTTTACAACGCCTCTCATTCACCCACACAAACACACTCATACACTAGTAGGCGGCTGCTACCATGCAAGGCGCTGCCAGGCTCCACTCGGAGCAATTTAGGGTTCAGTGTCTTGCCCAAGGACACTTCAACATGTGGACAGTCGGAGCCAGGATTTAAACCACCAACCCTTCAGTCATTGGACCTCTACCAACTGAGCCACAGTAGTAGTAATAGTAGTAACACTAGTAGTAGTAGTAGCAGTAGTAGCAGCAGCAGCAGCAGTAGTAGTAGTAGTAGCATTAGCAGTAGTAGTAGCAGCAGTAGAAGTAGTAATAGCAGCAGCAGCAGCAGTAGTAGTAGTAGTAGTAGCAGCAGCAGCAGCAGTAGTAGTAGTAGTAGTAGTAGTAGCAGCAGCAGCAGCAGCAGTAGTAGTAGTAGTAGTAGTAGCAGCAGCAGCAGCAGCAGCAGCAGCAGCAGCAGTAGTAGTAGTAGTAGTAGTAGCAGCAGCAGCAGCAGCAGCAGTAGTAGTAGTAGTAGTAGAAGTAGCAG
>JAPQRQ010000017.1:4464410-4487529 GCA_037367365.1 Apogon talboti
TATATATGTGTGTGTGTGTGCCTGTGTATGTGTGTGCCTGTGTGTGGGCGTATGTGAATTTGTTTGTCGAAATTCTTCATTTTCCTCTGTGAGATTAAAACAGAAAGATTGTTAGTTTTAGTTAGTTAGTTTGAAGAGAACAGAGTTAGCGTGGTTCCTCTATACTGTTATTGAAATTTGTGTAGCTGTAACCTCAGCATGTCCTGTTTCTCAGGAGGCTCATGAATTCCAAATATGCCAGAAAAATACTAGGAGCGTTTTATGTATGAACCCTTCCTGGCTTTGTTACATCTCCATACAATTATAAGTATCATGTTGTCATTTTCCTGTATTTCCAGATGCATTGAGTGCAGTTTAGTTACAGTTTTGCAATTTTATTTTAGTTGTAGTTGCTTTTAAATCCTAACTTGAGCCATGATGTAACTGATGCTGGTTGTGTTTCAGTCACGTTTAAAACACATAATTGGAATATTTTCAGATAAAGTCTAATACATGTATTTAAGTTTGAGATTTCTTCTGTTGGTGGGTGACAGTGTAACTTACTAGTCTTCTGTTTTTGTCTTCTTTAAGGTTTGGGCTGTTGTTGAAATGTTGATGGGTGTTTACTGACTAAACCTGTAGAGGTGAACAGATGACTGGGTAATGGACATGAGTTCTGTCCCTACTGTAACATACTGACCTGATATGATAGAGATATGTGATACAGACAAAGCATTAATCATATGTGCTTATATTCTTCCTCCTACTCCTTTTCAGACGTGTTATTTCAAGAATTGGGATTCCAAAACTAGAACAGAGTAATGGAGTTATTTGATTGCATGTTTTTTTTCTTTTCTTTGTGTTTGCTACTTTTTCCTTCTTATTCTTAAATGTGTTAAATGTCTTTATTTCTATTTCTTCATTTTTTTTTAGTGTTGAAAAATTTTTTTTTTTATCGATATTGTTTTCATTATTTGACTTGAATGTTCTACTTCTAGATTTCTTAAATATTCTGCTGTTTTCATACCGTCCAGATTACTTTTGTGGAACTCTTGCTATTTTGCATGTTTTACAACATTTTTGTTGTTGCATCTTATTACATCTGCTTTTACTCTTTACATAATTTTAATCGTGTTGTGTCTTTTAATAGATATTTTCCTTGGCGCACCTTTGACAAATAATCTAAAAGTACAAGTTACTTCCTGGTTTCTTAAACTTTCACTGAGTGAGAAAAGATGTGTCATTTATCATGACAGTAGCTAATTACCAGTGGTGATTTAACATTCAAAAGATTCAAAGATTTTTGTCAATTCACAAGATTCACAGCATATACAGAGAATTGAGATATCATTTCTCTCTTACCTTATTAAATGCCATGCATGTAAAAACAAAGAGGTAAATGATGTAGTTAATGTTACTACATAATGAATTCAGCCATTTCTAGAGAAATGAGACATGACTTTAATGCTATAATAGAATAGAGCACCTTTTTGGACCGGGTTTTTCAACAGATCAAAATATATATGTTAAGTCTTTGTTAAGTATTTTCACTCAATTTAACTTAGATAATGTGTTTTATTATTTTTAGTTTAGGGTCAGGCAGTTCTGTAGTAGTTTTGAGCTGAATTATTTAATCAATATTACAAACCATTCAATTCCAGATTTCAGGTCCTAACAGTTTGCAATTCTTATAGTCTTTTATAGATTGTCTTCTTTTATGAAGAAGAGCTAGCTTCTGTTCAGTGCTTTTCTTCACTATGTGCTCAGATTCCACTTCCAAAGCCTTTCGTACAAAGACAGAAAAGAAGAACGATGGTGAAACAAAGACAGACGGAGGGAGAGCTGCTGAGAGTGGAGATCAATAGTGTTGGATGTATGAAAGGCTGGAGGAGGCGTCCATTTAGATGGATTACAGTCGCTCTGCTTCCCTTTCATCTCACTCAGGAATTGGCTCTGGAGGGAAGGAGGCAAATTGGTTCCCATCATGCTTAGCAAGTGCTTAGGTCCGTTAGCTCCTGATAGCGGAGTCTGTTTGAACACACTGATGTATTTTCCTTCAGGACGACATACAAGATGAGCATTTATGTCATGCTTTAAGCCACGGATCACAGTCGTCTCCTCCCCCGACAACACGCGCAATGACAGACCAGAATGCATCACTTCATCCATCACCCCGATTCATCAACGGGCCTGAAATCTGTACCGTAATGCCGCATAACAGTTCAGGTTGAGCTGTTTGATTCTAATCAACGTTTCTCTGTCAGCAATCAATGATAGTAAAAGCAGAAAACCGAAGAACAGCTGATTTCACAATCAGTTTAAATCAGGATGTGACAGACTTCTGTAACCACCAACTCAGTGCATTCACACAAAACTCAATTATCCACAGAATGTCTATAGATTGCAGGAACGATTAAATGATGCTAATATTCAATATAAGGTTTTATTGATTTTATTGATTATAGATTTTGTATGAACAGTTCGACTCTATTTAGGATCATTTTCATGAGCTTTCCATCTACACCTCATTACTGTGACAATAAGATGAGCATAAATTTACAACAACTTTTTTTTGCATTTTGAAAATGATGAAACCCTCTGTCAGTCTTCAAAAGGCTCATATTTATGTTACTATCAGAAGAAGAAAGAATCCAGGAAATAGGCAAATTTAAGTAGATTTTATCTTTTTTTGATCAAAATTTTTAGCCAAATACATGATGAACATATTGCTAATTGTCATGATAAATATTTCTTTCCCATTTAAAGGTTTTTTGGTTCTTAGTGACAAATAAACATGGTCATTTGTGGTTTCAAAGTCCTTATAACTTCCTTATACTTTGAACATTAAAACAAAAAAACAAAAAAAAAAAAAAAATATATATATATATATGTATGTATATACATTTTTTTACTTTTTTTTTATCTTATCCTATGGATTAACTTTTTGTGTCCTTAATAAAACTTGAATGAATGAACACTGAAACATTTATTTGTGTTTTGTCTGACAATGTCACAAAACTACGGACTTAAAGACAAAAACAAGGTATTAGGATATTGATAATTGATTTAATACAAAGTAATGATAAATATTCTTATCATATTAATTTCTTAATTCATTTTTTAATGTAGTTAATAAGTGATCAGAGCAGCATTTATATTCATTTCATGGTGTTCAAAAGCTCATGGATTTTTTAAGCACCACTCATGTACCAGCATTTTTGTGAGTTTTCAACTGTATTTGTGCCCAGTCATGGGTAATAATGAACCGTCTCACATGTGTCATTTAGGCCAAAAGGTTGCAATCACAGAAATACGCCCAGGAATTCTGCATTTATTCCATAATCCCCTTATCTTAGTTATTGGAGCTGACGTCAGTTATTTTCAATAATCAAGATTTTATCCTCTCCATTTGTAAAGAAAAAAGAGGTGGTTCGTGTTATTATCATGTCTTTGTGCATTTAGGTATTTAGGGTGTATTCACACCTACTTCGTTTGATCCGTTTAAAAAGGACCAGAGTTTGTTTCCTCAGAAAGTCTTGACTCTTTTTTGGTAGTGAATACAAACGTGAACTCTGATTCATATCAAACTACCAGACAGAGACCACCTCTTCTGGTCTCAGTCCGCTTCCAAACGGACTCTTGGCCGGTTCACTTCTGGTGTGAGTATAGCCGGCCTCGAGCCCAAACAAACCAAGGAACCATGCACCTTTTTGTGCTTGACGAGCCACCGTTGCCGCTGGAAGTAGTCGAGCCGTATGGGTAGCCAGAGCTAATAGCAGCAGCCATTTATTTAAGTGTTCTATTGTTCTTCAAAAGCCATATGTTTGTAAATTAACTTTTGGTAGGTTTAGAATATACTGGTGCAATTATAAGGACAATTATGTCAATTACACACCTGCAGGATAAAAAAACAGGCAACTATTTAAGAAGCAAATTCAGATTTAAAACAAGTCCCATATGATTTTATTTCATTTTATTTTTTGCTTTAAGAAAATCTCTGAAATAAATTGCTTTCCTTTCATTGTGAACAGTTTAGAAGAGTATTTATGAACCTGGTTTAGGTGTCAGATTGTATGAAAGGTGTGTGTTTTTCAGTCTTTGTCTTTGTATTATGTTAGTCTGTTGTACTATTTGACCATATTAAATGTAGGCCAGCGGTGTCAGTGTTGTGAATGTGTTGGTTTAAAGGTGGCAGGTCCATGTCTGGATGCATATTTATAGATTATAGGAGGGGGTGTGTTGTCGCTGCGGGGAACCCCTCCCCACACATCACTGATCTGCCAATCATGTATCCGACCTCACATCTATGTTAATGACAGTGATGCAGATGCATCAGCGTGACCAAACGCTGCCCGTGGATAAATGATTACACATCACCATCAGCTGAACCTAAAGGACCAGTGTGTAAGTACTAATGCTGCGCGTCTTCCACAGGTTGTTTTCTTCTTCAAAATAGGACTTTTTTTTCTGTTGGCAGGAAGGCTGTTGTGTTGGTTTTTTCCTGTTGTGGTTGTGCTGCTTAAAGACGAAGTAAATATTTTTCATGGTGACAAATACTCAAGTTCAATTCAAGCTCTGCACTTCTTTGCTTGAATTTGTAATCTAAGGTGAATTTATAATCAAATCAGCAACCTTTATATGGATTCTTCTGTAAAGTAATGGGGTTGTCAGTGAAACATTTCTTTACTTCACTGTCTGTCACTTTTGTGATCTCAAGCAACAACAGAAAACCACACTGTTCGAAAGTCATAAATTCTTGACAAAGTGTATTTCCATTTATAACTTACTGTTGCATAGGAAATTAAGCTTCCTTCTCTGACTTCCTCTGCAGGTGCATAAGTAAGGGCTATAGTTGACTTAATAATGTATGGTATTCAATCCAAGTGTCATTCTGTCAGTCCTGTGCTGCTGTAAATCTTGTAATGAGCCTTTAAGAGACAAATATTTCCACTAATTTATTGACAAAAGCTGCTCTTTGAAACAGCTTCCCTCTAATAACACACCCAGGCATACTCTCCCATTAAACATATGCTTGCAAAGGGGAAAACTCTGACTCTTAAGTGACTTGTTTCTCACAAATCTCTATATGGCGACTCTCACGTGCTCTGCGTAAAGTCGTAACTCTTATCCCTGCTTTTCTTAGCGGTCGTAGTGAACACAAAGGTCGCCTTTGTCCTGGAGCCGTTAGTCTCATAGCCTGAGTTTGTGGCTTAGTTTAAGTAGTGGAGTTAAAGCTGTTGTAGTAGGAGTTGAAGTTGTCACAGTGTCCAGACCACGTGGACGGATGGCATCGCTGTGTCATGCTTTGAGAACACATGCATGGTTTCTCTCTACAAATACTAAGTCAGTCTAGGGGTAAATATGGCTTTTATAAATTATTTAAATGATTATCCCAGTATTGTCATTAAGTTAGTGCCAACATTGGCCAAGGTCCCCATCACCCCTTGGGTCTCTTCATCTCCACAACTTCACAGTGCTTTAATATATAGGTTTAGATATACCTAATATATATATCTATACATCTCTCTCTCTCTCTGTATATATGTATATATATATATATATATATATATATATTCCGTTTTCATTTACTGTATATTCAGGTGACACATTGTTGTCTATGTTAGCATGAAAACCTAGTGTATTTCTCTGTTCTAAGTGACAAAACAGAGTCACTCTGATTAAGTGCTATAAAAGGATGCACTGGTTGAAAGAAAGTTCTACAGAAACAGTTACAGCATGACCTATAGCGCATCCACCCTCTTTTGTCTTGTTCCGTTGCACTCACACTGGACAGAAACGCTGCAAAATTTCAGCTGGTTATAAAACAATGTCTGGCAAAAAGTGGAGAAAATGGAGCCAAGAACTGGATCCCAACCAAGACTGATTCACTGTTGATGACTATACCAAAAGGAAATACACTGGATGCTGTAATCCAAAGTATTGTTCAGTTGGAAGCAGAAATTTGGAACCGAAAGATATATTTTCCACATTTTCAGATAATTTTTTTTTTTTTTAATTCCTTTTATTGTAACCAGACAGAAATTCCTAGAAGTTTCTTGTCTAGACTGCAGTGTAGAATCCTGAATTTAAGTGATTGGAGAAAGCACTTAAAGGTCTTTATTTTTTTATGGACATTTCATTAGACAGTTATGTAACAACTGTAGACTAAAGGAAGGAATTATTAAGAGAACTTTTTAGATAAATGTAAAAAATAGTGTATGTAAAATATCTGTATCCAGCTGAACATTTGCACAAACTCCTTATACCTTTGAATCAACTGTAACCATCTCATTATGATGGCCAGACCCGTTTTTCTGCTGTAAAATCAGGACTTGTAAGAGTTTTGTGAACTCACTTCCCTCTAATCTGGAATGAGCCTTTCAGCGCTGTGTGTTTTACAAAGCACTCGAAGTCTGTAAGTTTAAGGGCTGTCGCTTGTTGCCGGGGTTTTTGTGAGGCCTCTGTGAAGTATCTGCCTTCAACTGTATGAGCCTGTCTGCCTGTCTCCTTCCCATGATGCACCTCCCCATCTCCAGCCTCCATGAGGCTGTGAAAGAAGCCATTGTTCCTGTCACTCTGAGGCATGTTGCATGCACTTATGACAGAGTGGGAGAAATTATTTCTATTATTCCTCAGGAATGTCTTTGAATCGATTAGTTCTGTATGAACAAGTGCTGCTCTTTGATCAAGGATCAAATATGAGCATATTTACGTGTTTGGAAGATAGCGCTGCTGGGCTCAGGTAATGTACTTTCATTTAACCTGTCATTTAAAGAAAATAAATTTTCACAAAACACCAGTACCTTACTGATGCAAATTTCATACCTCACTGAGCCGTCTCTAGTTTCCGGAAGCTAATTCAAATATTTGATCTACTTAGTTGACCATGTTAACATTTTGCAAGAAATCCAGTTGCTTTCAGGACTTCTGTACTAATTTCTTTTCTTTTCTTTTTCTTCTTTTTTCTCTTGGAGCTTTTGATTGATGTGCAGCAAACCACAGTTGGAAAAGCTGCTACTTCTCACGTGGATTTTTCCGGCATGATGTAATGTTTTAATGATCTTTTTTGTCGTATGTTGTGTGCAGTGACATCAAAACAAAAGAATTATCCTCCCCCTGAAAAAACTCGTCGTGTCCGTCTTCTCAGGCAGATCATTTATGCTTCACATACCATGAGACCCTTTGAATCCCCAAAACAGGACACTCTTTGCTTTGACATGTGTGAGAACGTTTGATTCTCTATGTTCTCAAGTATTGGCCACATAAAATACAAACAGAAATGAGGTCTACTGATGCAGTTTGTGCATTTGTAGTTGATAAATTTTTTGCTCTTAATCTAGAGCAGTGTTATGCAGCACCGCCGTGCAAGGTGTAAACCAAGAGGGCTATGCAGAGGTCATGAAACACTGGCCAGTCCCTCAGTGGCGGCTCTATTTTTAACCCTGCTGTATCACGTATCACCTCTTGCCATTTTGTTCTTTTGTTTGGTGAGGAAGGATATTTCGGGACACTCTCGGGTGTCCTGGAAGGCGAGGTGAGGTGGAACCGCTCCCTGACAATTGATCTTCCTTCCACTTAATGTGTGTGTTTGTGTGTGAGGTGAAGTCCACGCCTGCGACCAACCTGTTGCACTGGGTTGAAAATACATTCTCCCCATTCATTAAGCCAGGCGGCCCACGCTGCTACCAGAGCTTTCACTACATCTGTATTTGTGGTCTGTGATGGGATCCAGATGGGCTGTCTGGAACACCCGTGCAGACCGCGTATGAGCTTCACATATGGAAAACAGAAAAGAAATATTTAAAGGAGCCTTGCACCCGGGTCATGTGAAAATAAGTGATATTTGGTGTATTTGTAGTTTTATCAGTTTGTTTAAAAGCTCTTAACATCCAACAGGTCATCGGTGACCCATTTATTTGACCTGATGTACTTTGAGTTGTGATTTAGTAATACACTACATAGAGAAACTCAAAGATCTTCCCTTTCAAATTAAGTCTTAATGTATGGATTTGGAACTTGCACTTCTTTTTTAGCCAAACCAATTTAAGTAAAAGGCCATCAGAGTTTCCATTAAAAGGTGGATGTTGAAAGGTACTGTATGTCCTGAGTTTGGACTCTGAATGTGATTCAAAGTTCTCTGAAAACCTACAGTTCATTTGCTTTTACTCATTATCAGTAGAGGAGTTGTTAAACACTCTTTTCGTGTAATTTTCACTCAGGTTAGGATTAGAACAGAACAACTAAAGGTCTGAGTGCCTTCATTAGATATATGAAAGGAAACATTATCTTGTTCCTTTGTGTAACATGGTTAAAACACAATCTAGACTATATTAACATAGATGCAGTTCACAGGTGACAAAATACCAAAATCAAAAATCTGAATCTATGTGAAAGCTTTTCCTCACCGCTGATTGGATATTTTTTAAACTAAATTAAGAACAGAAACACAGAAAGGTCAGGATCAAACTGCCCCATTTCATTTTCCAGGTGGCTTTTAGGTGCTGTTTTTTATTTGTACACATCCACACACGTTTTCCTGCAAACCACACCTGACTACAGCGTCATTTGGCCCAAACATCCTGTAGTGGGTTCAGATCAGTGTCTGATCACGCTCATGCTCAGTCACTTGAGGATGATTGCTTTGTTCGCTTCTTCCTGAAGTAATGACCCTGTGAAGTGTAAAGTCCTGTTTAACTGTTTTAAAAAGCTCATCTTGCCTTTCAAACAATCCTGAAATGGTGGTATCCAAGAACCAACCATTTGTCAAAGAGTCATTTTATAGTCACTGAAATAAAACTCATTTTGGATATTACAGTTTACTGTAAACTGTCAAATTTTCTTGACTGTGTTAGATGCCTTTGTAACAAGCATTTGAACAAAATGATCACATTTCATACACTTTCAGTTTGGTCAATCAATTGATCAATATTAAATAATCATCAGTACTGGAAGAGCTATAGCTCGTATATAACTTGTTTATTGGACAAATCAACAATTTCTACCAAAACTGACCTGAAGACCTCACTCTGAAACTTTCAATGTGCAGCATGAGTAATTTTGTCATGCAGAGACAACTGTCAGGCAGTGTCTTCAGTGTGAAGTTCAGTTTCAGAATAAAGTCCATACATCGTCCAAATCTGGATTTGTTTGGTTCAGAGGTGTAGCTGTCTCGGAGGACACTTCTTAATCTCTGTCAGTGAAACACCCATGAGCTTCATCTGCTGCTGTGTTTGTTTGGGTGGGTTGGGATCCTCCTATCCTGTGCGTCTGCTCTGTTTTGCTCACTTTTTTTTTTTTTTGCTATGAAGCGGGAGTGGTGAGGGAATGCGCGTGGGGTGGAGTAACAGGGAGGGGGAGAAGGGCAGGAATTCCACTCACTTGGCTCGTCTTGTCTTTTCTGCCCCCACCCCTAACATGGAAAAGGGGGCTGGGTTGTTGTATGTCTTTTCTGTGCATATGTATCGTTGTTGTTAAGTTGAGCATCGGGGATGGGGAGACACTACATGATGTGGTGACTTCGTTAGTGGGAGGATCACCAGGTTCATTCATCTGCCTGTCAAAAGCCCCTTCTCTGCTTCTTATTTTTAGCTAAAATCCATCAAGCCTGACATTCAGGGCAATTTGAGCGAAGATGAGGGCAGCGCTCCAGGTCCTCTCTGCCCCGTTGTAGTGCAACTCAGGGCTCTGGGATTTGTTGAGTCATGTGAGATCATGTACAGAGAAACACTGAATGGGGAGGGGGCTGAAGGCGGACAGGGTAAACTGAAGTGGGTGGGGGGTTGAGGCCGGAGCAGGAGGGCTAAAATCTGCCCTGGACCAGCAGACAGCAGACTGCTGTGCTGATAGTCTTGTATAAGGTAATGTCTAGAAGGCATGTTGGGGTGGGACTTGTGCACAGATTTATTTTAATACACTGGCAGTCATGCCAGGGGGAGGGGTGTTCATCCCGCCTGCCCGTCCAGGACCACTGTCACACTTCAGACAAGAAGAGACTTTTTTTGTAGACAGTCCCACCGCAGGCACATAAAAACACACTGAACAGAGGCAAGTTTGAGCTGACTTTGACCTTTTAATATGCATGATCACACTAGTGGGTTTTTCCTTCCCCTAAATGTTGCTTGCAGTCTTTTTCTTCATCCTGTCTTCATGTGGAGTAGCTCCTCTGATGGATGCATGTTTGGAGTTCATTGCCCTGCAGGGAGGTCTGGATTTGGCATGTCAGTCTGGTATTTAGCATTCAGGTGATACGGTATGAGTATGTCTGAACACAGGTAAAAACTACTGGGGATTGGTGCCTGAGTGGATATGATGAATGAGTTTAGTTTTGAGTGTTTTTTTTCCCCACCAAATTAGGTACAAAAATGCATTGTTTCTAAATTGCTTTATCTTTTTATTATAAAAAATA
Organism: Apogon talboti; assembly: GCA_037367365.1. Classification (NCBI taxonomy): domain Eukaryota; kingdom Metazoa; phylum Chordata; class Actinopteri; order Kurtiformes; family Apogonidae; genus Apogon; species Apogon talboti. The sequence continues at coordinate 4,474,795 of JAPQRQ010000017.1, forward strand.
AAATTATGTTTGTTTGAACTACTTATGAAACGTAACATTTCATTTTTTCGTACTAAATAAATACATATCTTTCTTGCTTCGGTTGAGAAGGTTGCTTTATGATGACAATGAAATCAAAGACTACATGTTTCCTTAAACACCAGGATCTTATTAACCAAAATGTTTTAGGTTTGTAAAATAACTTCTTGTTGTGTCATTTCTGTTGCATGTCTTTGACTTGACTGGTCAAAATTTGTAGCTGTGTTTTCATCCATGGATAACACTAACTATGGCACTGGTACAAACCAGGTACTGACTGACATTGTCTTTGGTGATTCCCTTCTATGATTTAAGACCAAAATACCTGGAACCACGAAGACATTACAAATAGCAAATGAGTTCAACATACAGTTGTGCTTATAAGTTTACATACCCTAGCAGAATTTAAGATTCTTTGGCCATTTTTCAGAGAATATGAATGATAATACAAAAACTTTTCTTTTACTCTTGTTAGTGTTTTGGGTTTTTTCTATTTAACCGTTATTTAACCAGGAAATATCCCATTGAGATTAAAAACCTCTTTTACAAGGGTGTCCTGGCCAAGATAGGCAGCAGTAAAAACAACACACAATTGCAGGATTACACAGTTAAAACACATACAACACTCACATTCGACAATAAACTGTTAGTAAAAATAATATTTACAAGCAGATTAAGAAAAACAAGTACAAGTTATGGCGTTGGCCTCAAGAGCTTTCAGTTTGGACTTAAAAGCGCTCAAAGAAATTAACTCAGTTTCCAGTTTTTCTGTAAGTGATTCCATGGTTGGGTGAAGCCATTTATTATCAAACAAATGTTTGCTCCTATTAAATCATACTGACAACAGAAACTATCCAAATGACCCTGATCAAAAGTATACACACCCCAGTTCTTAATACTCTGTATTGGCCCCTTTAACATCAATGGCACCTTGAAGTCTTTTATGGTAGTTGTGTATGAGGCACTTTATTTTCTCAGATGGTAAAGCTGCCCAGTCTTCTTGGCAAAAAGCCTCCAGTTCCTTTAAGATCTTGGGCTGTCTTGCATGAACTGCATGTTTGAGATCTACCCAAAGTGGCTCAATGATGATGAGGTCAAGAGACTGAGATGGCCTCTCCTTCACCTTCACCTTTTTCTGCTGTAGCCAATGACAGGTCAACTTGGCCTTGTGTTTTGGGTCATTGTCATGCTGGAACATCCAAGACCCCATCCCATGTGCATTCTGTCAGGGTATGTAAACTTAGGAGCACAACTGTACTGTCTACAAAATATTATGAGGATCCTGATGTTAGCATGTAAGCCAAATCCCCACCATCCCAAAGTACAGCCCAACAGAGCAGAGAACATGGATGTGTGTTCATAGTGTTGTTGTGCAACTTTAGTCGGAAAAAACCACTAATAATTGGATCTAAAACTAATCTGAACAGTGGATCTGCTTTGGATTCTATCGATTCAGTGATGACTCTGTATCAGATTCAGTTTCACTGATGTCCAACAAGTGCAACTGTGTGTGACAATTTCTGTATTCATTTCCTCTTTTACCACTTTTATCTTCCAATCATCATGGCAAGCATTTTATTTTTGGAATTATGTTGTTTAAAGGACAGTTAGGGGGTTAATAACTTTTATTGCTCATAAAAATGGCAGCATTCTCACAGGACATAAATCTTTTTTTTTTTTTTTCTTCATGGGTGGATGGGGGTGTTCTTAAGTGTGTAGTAAACAAGGCATGTATGCTGCAGTGGTGAAGCCTCCCGCCCAATGAAAGTCACACAAGACAAGAGTGAAAGACCAAACACACAAGGCAGCTTTAATGAGCCCTGCGCAAGTGTTATTTAGATTCCATTATAGCCGGTCTTCCCATCCCCGTTAGAGCTGTCGACAGGCTGTATATCTGCTGTCTGTGCATGTGTGACTATATGCTGAAAACTATATGCTGATTTGTTACTGTATATTCTACTATATGAAGAGAATCACCATAACAGAGGCAAAGGAGGAAAACCAAACTACATCTCTAGTGTCATTATCTTTTATTTTTTATGTCTCATTATTATGGAATATTATACTCATTGTTCCTCTGCTGATTACTGTATATCAGTGTCAAGATGCTTCTTCTGCTTTAAACGTGGACGTTGTTAGTTCTTTGACAGCACTAAAGTAATGGATCTAGCAGTGTCCCTACATATGAATATTTTGGTTAAATTTGCTCCACAATTGCATAATATTTCACACCCTGCAGATCTTCAAAGTCAGCATAGTGGGTTGTCATTAAACTTCAAAAACTAGACTTTGATTAACGGGGGTTGGTAGTGACAGTAGGTACAGTACAAGCAATAACTGTTAGCAGCTCCAAAGGTAGAGGCCTGTCCTGCTGGAAAAATGGTCATTCTTAAGCTACCTATATGGAGAGCTAGTCAGACTTGGATCATCATGTTGGTCGACTTAAGACAAGCTTGGTGGTCTCACATTAGGTGGAGGTGGATGTTTTGGTCTGAGCTTTGGACTTTAATACAAGAAACCACTGTGTATCTCCTACTTAAAGTACAAGGAGAGATAATGTTGTAATTGTGACATCCATTTCACCTTTGATATTTATCATTTTAAAAGCTATTTTAAAATGTGTGGTAAAAGTGTTAAAGACTGGAAACATAATAACTCTATTAGCCCCTCACAGTTCGATTTTGGGCCAGACTTATAGTGATTTTCACTGGATTTAATGTATTTTTCCATGTTCTGGAAGAACTAATGAGAAACAACATTTTAGAAGAGCCTCATTTTAGACAAACTCCTCTGTTGGTAGACGTTCAGGTTGACAGGTGAATTGGATTTATTGCCCTCTGAGTCTGTAACATGGTGACACCAGACCTCCCTTATTACCCATGGTTCTCTGCAGTGTTTCACAGTGGGACATCACATATTCTTTTTTGCTAGTCAGCCCCCAGGCTCCAGTTATGTACCTTAAAGAGAGATTTCCTTCCCTTTGTTCACTTTCTGTTATACTATTCATGATCACAGTTTACATTATAAATTGTTCAAAGAAAATATTGAGTAAAAGCCTTTAAGGATAGCTCATAAAAAAGTCAATAAGTATTATTGTAGATTGCGTCAAGTCAGTCATGTAAAATTTGCAATTACTTGACACTTCATCAAGATGTTATTGAGATGACCCCTCCAAAAGTGGTGTGATTCTCCAGACTTGTGAGTTCTGTAAAGGATTTTGTTTCTTCTAAGCTACTGGTGCATGCAAATTCCAACTGTGTTGTCAAGACCAGACGCTGAAAGGATGCCTCTGGGAAAAAAACAAGGTTTAGGAAGTTCGGGGCTCTAGCCATGGGCCATGGGAACAGCAGCGATGGAAACACAGCATGAACAAAAGCCGATTTTCTTTTCTGTATATCAGAGTTTACTTACCTTCTGACACAGAATGGAAAAAGGGAGCCTGCTGAAAAATGTTCCGTAACATAGTGGAAGTTGCGGTCATTGTATCTGAGGGCCCGTCACCATGGAAACCATTATGTGGGGCAATTGGCGGCAGAGCACTTTAGAAATCTCCTTGGAATATATTAGTAGCTGCACAGGCCCCACTCTCCTCACCTTCAACCTCTCACCATTGTCTCGGAGCTAGTTTACTTCAAGCGCTGTTCTCAGGATTTTAGGACTTGGCTCAGGAATGTCTGACCTATAGCCGCCTCGGCATAGGGATGGAAAAAACAACCCACTTGCCTTCGGCTGAGCTTTAAGTTAGCAAATAAATTCAATAAATTTACCACAATGAAACCTTAATGCTTCAGAACTCTTACTAAATCTATTTTATAGAGAGCAAATCAAATTTAAGTAAGAGTTTTATGAACTAGAGGCGCATGTAGCGAGTCAGTTCAATTTAGACTTTTCATCAGAGAAATTAAATGATTCATACTGCAGAGCTAAATAACCACTTGCTGTTTTTCCTGATGTGGCAAAATCCCATATAAGATGAAGACTTCATTTGGAGCAGATGTGCTGAGACTCAGATTTCACTGAAAAGCTGCTGCTGAATCAGAATGCTTCTTGAATTGTCAAAGCAGTGCATGTACAGTATGTCATTAACTCAGCTCTGCTGCTGCCTGTGGACCGCTCTGAATGGGACTGGGATTTTTCCCTCTTTCACAGCAATATTACCTTTTTGCCCTTCACACACATCTCCCTGGGGTATTTTGTCGGTTCATGAAACTGAAACGCTCAGCAATCTTGTAGCCTATCACTAGGGATCGCTCAAAGGCATTAATGTAGTAGCACTTTTCCATTTTAAATGCAAAAGCTGTGCCGATTCCTCTGTGAGGATATGGCAGTATGGCACAGTTTTATTGTGCTGGAAAACAGGATCCTAAAGATCTGCTAACCCATCTGGCCAAGGTGATTAGCAAAAGCCGAGGCAGATGGTGCCATGGCCAGATTCTGCATTGCTTTGGGGGTGTATTAATCTGCATATACAACTGACAGCCATATTTGCCTGTGAGAAGGGTTTTTTGTGAACATGCCTGAACGGAGTGTGAGACTCAGTTACTTCCAGCAGTGTGTGAGGTTTCTACTGGAACTGGCTCATTTACGATGGCTAGCCATTTGACTGGGACCCTCAGGATGTTTTTGTTAGGGGATAAGGGGGGCGGTATGCAGACCTTCCCCTCTTCATCTGCAGAAAACACACTTAGAGAGTGAATGAACCCCCCCCCCCTCCTTCAGTGCTGGCAGTTGGGTCTGGAAATGTTGACACACGGAGTGGAGAACAGCCCCAGAAACCCAAGGAATCCCCCTGAGAAGACGCAGGGTGGGGGGGGGTGAGGTGGAGCCTTGGAATGCACTCAGAGGAGTCAGTCACTTATTTACTGGCTGAACTCAGTGAACCCAGTCTGACTCAGCCTCTTCTACCGGGCTGTCCCACCGCTCCCACCCACTTCCCTCTGTGTTGGGTCCTTCAGCCTACCCAAATGCTCCTCATTTGATTTGCCCTCCCCTTCCATCCCCTTATCGACTAATACTCCTGCGCTGCTTATTGGCTGGCATTTTCACCCATTACCCAAAACGACCCAATCCAGCCCCCCTCCTGCAGACATTCCATAACAAAACAACACAAATGTGACAAATATGAGTCAGGGAACAACTTCAAACAGCTACATGACAATGTAAAATAAACTATTGTATGAAAACGTAGTGCTTTATTGTTTGGACACCGAACAATCGGTTAATTAATCAAGCAGTTAATCAACTGTTGCAGATTTATTTTAGATTCCTCCTTTGGTTCTGTATTCAGAGTGAAGATAGATCATACAGAATCTAATTATCTCCCACTAGGAGAGGTCCAGTGCACAGTTTAATGGCTAAATTTTATGAGGTAGGTATTAGTAAGCTCTGCCTACTTTTTCACTTGTTAATATAGTTTGAAGGACCTCTTTGTATCCAAATTTCTGCCATCTGGGACCCAACAACTAACCTTCTTTCAGTGTCACTAGTGTCATTTTGTTTTGCCACCTTGATCTGAAATCAGAATTGTCAGCATTTTCATACCTGCCTCAGAGCATGATGGGATGTTAATTGCTCAGTTGTACCTTGTCGTGCACCTATGTGGAAGCATCTGCATTTTTCATGATTAATTCAGGTTTTTCCTTTAATTTGTCACCTTCCCACATGCAGACAGCATCCTCAGCCTGACAGGAGTGTTTTGAGTGGAGGTGTGATGATTAATGGTTGTCACAGTCTTCTATGACCACGGATCTGATGAGAGAACAATAATCCTGACTCTGTGGGAATCCAATTCTGTCTTGTCAGTGTTATTCCCTGCATGTCAACAACTACAGCTGGGTAACATCAGTCAGCTTCATCTGAATGCAGCACAGCAGACGCTGGAGATAGCTTCATAACTAATTCATTGTAGTATTGAAAAGGAGAACGGAGAATAGAATAATACTGTAGAGGTTCTGTGGCCTTTGTCCTCTGTTGAGATGTTGTGCGTGCAGGTGTATTTGGCTAACTTCACTGTGGATGTTGAATGAAGTGTCAGAAGGCAGACGAAGCCAAGCTGTGGTTGTGTTGGACGGGCTGCTGTTCCTGTTCACTTTATCGCCTTCATCTGTTCCTGGGCTGATCTGGCTCACCTGCTCACACACTATAGCATTACAGGCTAGATCAGCAAACTAGATCAGCATTAGGACGGATGGATATTTATGAGCATTAGTACCAGATATTTAAGGTATCATCACTTAAGGACCTTGACACAATCGTTCTCACATTCCTCCTTTAGGTCTTTAATGCTAATAAGGTTCATTCATATTTTGTCTGAAATTTACATTACTGGCATAAATATGTATCTGCATGATAGAGTATTACATTAAGGGCATAAATTAGAAGATATTTTATTTCATGATCCAATATATCCTCTCCGTATTGCATGTGTAAAAGTGTTTTTACCTGATTTTTCAGTTTTTCCAACTTTCTGCATTTTCATCGCAGACCAGATCTGATATGTAGCACCATCTCTCCAATTCTACCTGTAGTTGTTACCAGAACTGATTCTGATATAGTTTCAGTAGTTAATGTATCTACATAAGGCAATATATAGCACCAGCCTTTTGTGCTAGTTTGATTTATTCTCAAAAGTTCAACATTTATGTTGATTTTGAAAATAAAGTTGGAAAACCAATGTGGCAAAGTCAAAATGTTCAGAGTAACCTTGACATTTCATCTCCATCTATGAATTTCAAAATTAAAACAAGTCTTCCTCTTCACATATTTTCCTTAATGCATCCTTAACAGTCCATCATTTTTCTGTAATTACTGATATTAGACAGTTCATTTGAGATAACTCTTAACTTAATCATGTATATAATTACTTCTTTGTATCTGTATTTGATTTTTGACCCCAAACCAAAGCCACTTGTGCAGATTCCACCAGTCTTTGGTTCTTTCCGTGGCTGCTACATTGATTTTTGTACATTAAGCGGTACAAAGTTTAAATAAACTCACTTGTGGTATAGTTGGATTACGTCGATAGTAGAATAGTTACTGATGAAATTAGGTTAAGATAGCTGTGTCAGTGTATGAGTATGACTGTGACTATCCTGCAGTAAATCTAACTCGATGACAAACTGACAGTATGTGGTGTTTTGTGCTAGGAGTCACCATACAGTTTCACCACCGTGTTTCTGATCAGATAAGATGTGATTTCTGGTGGCTCCAACAGATCTGGTCCAGTTTTTTCACATTTGTTTTTCCTTTGACTGCCATTTGAACACTGAGGTTTTTCCCCATGATGCAGCTCTAGCCTCTGTCCCAACATTACCCAAAGAATTTCAACAAAGACGTCTTTCCAAGTCAGCCTGCAACTGTGTGTGCCTTTTGTTTTTTGTACTTTTTCTCTCCACATGGGAGCAGAAAGTAGGTCACGGGCTGACCGAGGTAAAGGCAGCATGAGGCAGCGTTTTCAGCCTGGCCTCGGTCAGACACATCGGGTCTCAGGAAGCTGGTTGCAGAGTAAATGTTAAGCACACAAATTCCTATTGGACATCTGTTTCCATTGAGCCTCAGAGCAACTCCCCCGACACACACACACATATACAGCAGGCTTGTTATGCCTCTTTCATCAAGTCAAAGCCAGGTTTGTCGGTTTAACCAAAAGCATTCAGATGACAAACCTGGCATTGACACTGTGCCCAGAAAAATGAAATGTGAGAGATAAAATCAGGAAAGACAGGTTCTCACACAGACGCTTGCCCTGTAGACTGCAGACCCACAGGGCGGTGAATAATTAACCAGGTGTGTATTTAAGGCCACTCAGTCAGACTGATGGGAATGAAAAAAATATCACACCACCTTGATTTTCTTGGGTCAATGTGATGTCCATTTCAAGACTGTGTGAATAGATTGAGTTTGATGTTCAGTGAGCCACACTCATTTATTTATTTATTTTGTTACTTTGACTTGAACATGTTCCGCTCAACAGTTATTCACTTTGTACTAAAGTCAAAGACACTTAGTTAATATAGTTATATAAAATCAAACTCTTTCATTGGGTTGTCTTTAGCTGTGATTACAGCGTAGAATCATCATGACACCATTTCAATAAACTTATGCGGTGTCACAATATGTATTTGCTCATTTTTTAGACATATGACATTGTTGAACCTAGACCTGACCAACTGAACCAACCACAGATCATAACACTGACCCCACAGGACTGTACTGTAGGCACTAAGCATGATGGGTAATAACTCTAGAACAGGGTCAGTCTAGACTCATCAGACCACATGACCTTTGTCCATTAAACACTGTCCAATCTTTATGCTTCTATCAAACTAATGAATGTTACATTAATGAGAAACCACTGTATCAGTTAAAGGGTTAAAAAACCTGTTACAACTGAAACATTTATCACTGCAGTAATTGTCCAATGGAAGAATCTGGCTTAATTTCTAGTTCCATCCAGGTTGGGACAGGTTGTGTAGTAACAACTGTAGTTATTACAGTAACCTCATCTATATCAGCCATGAATTCCCGCTATGGGTCAACCACCAACAGAAATGTCAGCAGACTTCAGGGCTTGTGTATGTGTTTGCCCTCATTTGTTTTCCAGTAACCAATAAACCACCTGTGAACTTCTCCACGGGTTTCCCTCTGCACACGTATGAACAAGGACACGCAAGGGTGTATTTTTAGCTCAGGGAGATACTGTGACCCGCCAGAAATCAGAGGACCAATTATCCTTCTACTACACCTTGGTTCATGTGAAACCTTAGAAAGGGTGAGCCGGAGTTATACAGCCCCCCCCAGCACCGGTGATGTCACAGTGACTGAAAGGAAACATGAGTGAGTGACAGAGTCCAGGCAGAGAGCCAGCATTGAACAGGAAGAGCCAGGGCATAGTGTTCCCATGTCACAGGGGTGTCACCCTGCTCCCACCTGCGCAGCAGAAACACACTGAAAACACTGAAAATAGAGGTAGCATTACATAGAAAACATAGAAAACAGCTGGTCCACACAGAAACACAGTCTGTAAAATCTTACATCTGACACTGGGGCTCGCTTACTTCACACTGGAATAAAATGTCAATAATAATTTGTCCTTTTAACATCCAGTTTTTTCATGGAATTGACATTAAACCAACTTTAAAAATGACAAGAAATTGTCCTTCTAAAATGTCCAAGTCAAATTACATTGCACTTATGAATTTGCCTGGCATCTCACAAAAATCACGTTTATTATGAATGCACTAAGACACTCATTAATACACATTAACATTCTGTTGTATTAACATCACATGAATACACTGTGGAACATTCACTTGTGTTACACAATGTTAGTTTTGTGCTTGGAGTTTTTGTAACTCAATGTCAATGCTAATGATTGTCTCAGTGATATATATTTATGGAAACAGCCATCGTTTACTGGTTTCTATGTAGAGATGATCAGTTCTTCTCTGCAGCTGCAGCAGTGAATCCTGTCTAGTGTTAGTTAAGTCTTAGCTGTTAAGAAAAGCAGTAAGCTCATGTAGTTGGACCTTACTCTCTAAACACTCTCTAACTTTTGGCTGCTAAGTCCTCTGTATTTTCTAGGGAATAGTGCATTATACAATGTCCACACTTTTGTTACAGTTTTAAGAAAAATAATCCAAATTTCTTTGTCTCTTTAATGACATTTAGCGTCTCTCTAGTATCTATGATTTTTCACAATAAAAAGGGAATTTCAAGGAATGGTAGGTGACAATGGGAAAGAAAAAATTTTAACATAAGGAAAAACCTCATACTGAACCAGAGGCAAAAAATTGCATTAAAAAATCACAATAATATAACATGAAACTTGGTGAGACTGGGTTTAACAAGGTACTCGGTAAACGATGCTGGAAGGATGGTGTGCATCATATTCCAACAGAGGAACAACAGTGAGTAATCTGCTGACCTCATTGGAAGATTTTTTTGCTTTACATAAATTCATTTGGTTATAACAGGGCTGTTTTTGTGGTGTTCAGGTCTAGTGAGATAGAATTTTAACAGAATTATAAAGTTTCCATACAAAGTACCTGTTGTTAAGGACAGAATATGAATAATTTGTTATCAGAGCCGTCTGAGCTCTGGCTGCAGGGCTGCAATCCTCCACTGTTGATGTGAAACCAATGACCTTTCAGAGTGGATGTTTTTATGCTGTGTAATTCCTGTTTGCAATGTTTATTTGACTATAAAACATACAGCATGAAGTTCAGCACTTTACGTAACACTGTTGAGTCTGGCGAGTTTATTTTTCTGACTTAAACATTTCCTGCAGACATTTTTAAGACTCATGATATAAGAGCTCGTCTGGTTTTTCCATACAAACATGTATTACTTCTTCCTGCTCATATAAAATCCAGAATATGCAACATTGAACTGCTGCAGTACATCTGAGTCCTCCTTTCTCTGTATTAATTGGTCAGTTTGAAACTTGAAATGTTTTCCCACTTGTTCAGTGTCTTTTCAAATGACACAAAGAAAATGTGAGCAAACCAAAATGCATCACTGCAAAACTGCAAAAAAAATTATTTCCCTCATTGGTCAGAAGTGTGTGGAGTGAGAGAAAGTAAATAAAGTCTGCTGTTATCATGAGAACTGAATAGGGTTCCATCATTAGTGGACTCTTTTACTTAGGTTACGTTTACACGTAGCTGGATATGTGGCAAAATGGAGATTTTTTCTCTGCTTTTGTGCTTATAGTTTACACGACAATGATGGGCACATGCACTGAAAATGATGGTTTCTAAAAACTCTGGCCAAAGTGGAGATTACGGCAAATCTCCGTTTTCGCATTTGTGTGTAAATAGAGGGAAACGGAGATCTCAGACGGATGTCACAGTTTTTGAAGGAAATATTCTACCACTTCTCATGTGATGATACAGTATAGAGGAAGAAGATGGAACTGATAAGTGAAGTTACAAATATTAAATGAGAAAATGAATAAGTTTGGTGCTAGCGAATGTAAGCATCTTAGTTAATTAGTGCCCACTGCATCGGGTTAACAGGGTATTGGTGTATTTACTTGATGTAGAATAAGGCTTTTATGAGGCATTTACACATCTTCATACTTCATATTATATTCATCAGTCCCTTATCTGTTCTGTCCAGTTCAGTGGAAGGTAAATACAGTACTAATTTATTGAACATGAACTAAAGACCAAACATGATTGAAAAACAGACCACAGCTGTTGATGATTCTGTCATGTTTTGTTGTGATTCTTTTCAGGATTCTGATTGGTTAACAGTACTCGATCGTTTCACTACACTGCCATCTACAGGCTTGGCATGCTCTTGACGGTGTAGATATACAGGGCCATGTAAACAAAGATTTATCTGAAAATGGTCACGTGTGCACAAGGTTATTTTTTGAAAATGGAGTGGGGGAAATATCCGTTTTCCAAAATATGTGTAAACGTAGCCTTAAGAAACACTTTCCAAATAAATAAACTCAAATGCCATCTGATGATGGTGGTGTCTGCAAAAAAAAGGCCAAAGGCTCTGTTTATTATTGGACCATATAAGATGAAGATTATTATAAGATTAAGACAACTGAAAGCACAAATAGAATGCTCAACATCCTCACATTTGTCAGCATATGTGTCAATGAGCTGCTGTAATGATGCAGCCATGGATTTTCTGGGAACGTTTCTATGCAGGTGAACAGGTGAGCAGGTGAGCTGCTGCTACTACAGTTGGCACGTGCTGCCATATCCCAGAATGCAAGGCTCTGATGGTACTTTGGAGGGGTCTGAACTATCAGGTTGAAGACAGTTCTAATTAGTCAGTGTTGACCTGACGGTGGTTTAGAGACTCAACGGTGTCGCCCCAACACAAAAAAACAAATGCGTCTGTGTTTAAAAATGATAATTTCACAGCTGTATGAATATAGATCAACTATAATATGAGGATGGGAATGTTTTTGTAGGAGTTGGGAAAGGGCTGTGGATGTGACATTATATGTAGATGTTGGTGATTCTATTTGACACATTCTCTATATAAGTATTGACAGACTGACTAAAACAACTGAACAGATTCTGTACCATCATTTATTTATTTTTATACATTACACTTCTGCATATATTGGAATTCAGGCATAATACTGTATGTTACTTCTAAATGTGTTTGTATGTGTAGGTACTTTTACCACCCCCCCATATCCTGCAGTCAAGGAAGTGATACGGTCATGCAGATTTTATGAATATGTTAAAGGCCTGTACATTTTATTTTTCCTGAGTGGAAACAATGAATGGTTAGTAATGCAGTCTACATTTCCACAGATTTTTTTTAAAATTTTCCATTCTTTTGTTTTTTGGGTTTTTTTCAGTGTTTGAGGTTTACAGTGGGCTGATTCGGAGTTTCCACTCATTGTAAAGCTCCTGGCAGCTGATGCTTCTCTGTGAGTCATTTTCTAGATTGAAGTGACAGCATCAGACATGTTGTGCACAGTTCAGTCTCATTCTTCCGTAACGTGTGTATGTTTGTATTGAGCTGCTCATTGTGAAAATTCACACATAATGCATTTACACATTTACCTCCAGATACCAGGTCCAAGACCAGACACCACCACTCTCTATGGGTTCTGATAGACAGACATGGCTGTATCATTGTATCATCACTGATTTTCATATATACATATATATATATATATATATATATATATATACATATATATATATATATATATCACTGATCATTGTATTTTAT